>SSNP01000049.1:3274252-3362499 GCA_006937955.1 Pachypanchax playfairii
GGGGGGGGGGGGGGGGTATTCAAACATAAAAAACTTGCAAACACACATAAATTCACACACATAGGCAACACTGCACACACAGACACACCATGAAGTAAAAGTGCCTTAAAACCTCTGATTTGATCAAATCCAGCTGTGAGCAGAGAGGTATCAAAGGCAGCAGCGCTGTGGTCGCTACAGAGCAGATCAGGTCCAGATGGGTTTCAGTCTGTCGGGCAGACCCAATCACCCTTCCTGTTTTATCTGACTTTGTTACCTTATAAATTGCTCTGGCTTCTTGACTAATCTTTCCCCTCAATACTCTCTCTCTTTGTTTCAGTTTTATGGTTTCCCTGTTTTTTAAATACGAACAACAGGGGTTGATGCAAACATTAAAACAAAAGCAGTGAGAAGGTTCAAACTCAGTGTGGGATGTGTATCTTGGCTTCAAGCCACAAAGACATCCGTCTGTTTCTCTGATCACAAGGATAACAAACCGAATCAGGACTAGATAGTGTCAGCAGAAAGACCATGTGGATGTTTCTTTGGAGGTTTCAGAGGTTTTTGGTTCAACATGTGTAGTGACAGTCAGATCCATGATCTAGATCAAATGGTTCAGTACGTCTGTGTACACACACAATTAACGGCAAACTAAATCAACAAATTAATCAATCTTTCCACCTGGGATCAATGAAATGTTATTAAATTCAACTGATTTAATTCTGATATGAAAGTTGTTTTTTTCCCAGTTTGTAATGATACTGATCGACCAAGAATAAACCCAACAAGTCTTCTTACACAGTCACCCCAAATGTTTCCTGTTTGATGCGTCTGTTTCAAAGAACTCTGCTGCTTTTACAGGGTTAGTGTTTTCCTTATCCGATCTCATACCTGTTTTCTGCCCTCTGGTGGAGGATTTGGGTACCACGGGAAACATCCATCCATCCATCCATCCATCCATCCATCCATCCATCCATCCATCCAT
The DNA here is from genome assembly GCA_006937955.1 of Pachypanchax playfairii. Lineage (NCBI taxonomy): Eukaryota > Metazoa > Chordata > Actinopteri > Cyprinodontiformes > Aplocheilidae > Pachypanchax > Pachypanchax playfairii. The sequence continues at coordinate 3,275,217 of SSNP01000049.1, forward strand.
CCATCCATCCATCCATCCATCCATCCATCCATCCATCCATCCATCCATCCATCCATCCATCCATTTGCAATCAGATCAATCAGATCATTATCAGACAGGTTTATAAAACAGCTTTAAATGAAAAACATCCACATTTTTATTTTCTGGCACAAATCTGGATTCACTTTTTTTCAGCCACCTAAGGACACATTAGTGACTGAGATTTATTTGAAAAACTTAACATGCAATAATCATAAAACAGGTATTAAAAAACTATATAAAAACCTTTCTCATATTTGAGCATTCAGTATTTCTACATTCAGAATGAACCTGCTGTGGACTGTAGCAGACAACTTATCTAATTTAAAATGCCTTATAACTGCACATGGAGTCGTGCAGTTCACTGTAGAGTTTCTTTTAATAGAAACGGAGGCAAAACAAAAAAAAATTCTACAAGCCTATAAATAAAATCTGCACATTTTTGTATTATGTTAAAGAGGCCATTTCATACAAATTTCAGGACTTTGTGGTTATTTCTTAAGTATTAACCAGTAATATGAAACATTTTATATCTAAAAAACATCAGGAAACACTGATTAACAGATCTTTCAATCTGTCTGCATTAAAATTTGGGTGGTTCCGGCTCCTTCCGTCAGGCCTCGAGCAGCAGCTCGTTCATATTCATTATTCAAATTTGCTGGACTCTGATTGGCTAACAAACTAGCCTATGAGAGCAGCATACTGTTTCCTGCCCCGCTGTGCATGGCAACGTCTTGTCTTCCTGTTTGCTACAACTTATGCTAACAGCTTTTAGCCAGCAGCATGCTAGGTGTGGTTTCAACTGCGGGAGCTGATGAATACTAACGAACAAAGGAGTTGTAATGAAACAGATACAGGCTGTTTGGACTCGGGAGAACTCGGGTGTTATCGCCACCTGCGTAGTTTGAGAGATTAAAACTGAAAGAGAAGTTGTTGATCTGTTTTCACACCAACTATGAAGGTAAGAACACCTGTGGAGCTAAAATATTCATCAGAAACCTCAGAAAAAACGTTTTTAATATAAGGGCCTCTTTAAATGCTCTCAAAAAAGTGTTCCACCTGGTCCCCTCTGGTGTAATAGCTCCTGCGATGAAGCCCCAAGGTTTTCTTTTTGTCTTCAAAAGTTCGGTGACTGCTCTGAAGGGTTTTGGACATCGATGTTCATCTAATGATATTCCTTGTGATTTTACAGCAGCTACAAATGTTCAAAGTCTAAAAGCAGATAGTCAAACTTTCTTTTTTTTCTTTCTAACCAGCGGGGTGTTTCGATCTGTCTTTTTGATCCACCTGTTTGATCTTTCTATTCCTTTTGATGAACTCTCCTCTGGTTTTCCTCTTCACTTTAACCAGGATAAAACAGAAAGCAGAATTGTAGCTGCTGAGTTGCTCAGACACAAAAAGCTCTTTCATGTCGAGCGCAGCATGAGTGATAAAGTTGATCCGCAGTCTTTGACTTGCAGACAGTATTGCTAAATGCATTCTCTTTCTTGTGGCGCGTGTGCGCTGGACATCTGCCTGCATCGGCCCGTCCGTGCTCTTACGCTCATGTTTTATTCACGAGCTCTTTTGCTGTTGGCCGCAGCATTTGTTTGTTTTGTTTGTGAGGCTACACTTGTAGGTGTGTGACAGGAAGGAGGTGTCAGGGGAGCGTTCATGGTCATCAGGTATCTGTTTGTTTTGTTTTACTTTACCAACAGCCAATTATTTGTCCATAGGAGCTTCTCATGGCTGGTTCTTTTGTTTAAAAGAAAGGAACAAAGATCCTTCTTTGGATACACCAACTCCCAGTTTATCTAACAGCCATGCAAACAGGCTCGGGGGAAGTACCAACCACAAGTGATAATCAAAGGCTTGTTATGGTCATGGGAATGCAAATAACAGTCTGCGTGTGTATGTCATTAGGCTGTGTGTGTGCAGTGAAGGTGTGTTCGAATTTTCAACAACAGACTCGAGATAATTTGACGTTAAAAATCATCTTGTTTCAATAATTTGCACATAATTTGTTTGACAAAGATCTCCATGTGTGAAGGAATGCAAATAGAAAACTGTGTCTGTGCAGGTGTGTGTGTCTTTGTGTGCGTGCGTGCACGATGTTCTCAGATGTCACGTGCACGCTCTCCGCGACTGTTGAGTTAATCCAAAAGACGGGCTTAGACACTGAGACTCCTGCGACCCTTTAAGTAAGCACTAATACTGTTAAACCACAACTGAGCTCTTACACACTCGGAGAGAGGACATAAAGTTAGAAACCATGTGTGAGATCTCTAACACATACACACAAACACACACATTTACCACTAATCGACCTCTTTTATTGATCCGACCCCCCCAGATGTGGCTGCAGTGATATTAAACGTGTGTTTGCTAACAATCGGACGGAGAAGGATTTAGACTTCATGACCGCGGGTTTGCTTCTTTGTCCTTGAGCGAGACAGGAAATCCCTGCAGGTTTCATCCCAGAGCAGTTGGATCTTGATTTTTATTAGCAAACTTCTATTTTAAAGTGGCGCTCAGATCATCGAAGAAAATCTCAGCAAAATTGTTTGAAAAACCACTAACTCAAAGCGACACGTCTGGAACAGCAGCCGAACCGCTGCCGTCGTCTCATACTGAGTTTAAACCAGAAGTCTTTTCACCATGGACATAATCTCCATCCAGTGTTGATATAATCAAAACCCAACTCTTTGAGTTGTTCCAGAGTGGTTTTATTTTCTCTACAAGCGTCTTTGAGACCACAAAAGAGAGACGGTTGAAAGTTGGTGAGAGGGGGAAGAAACAAAGGAGATAGAAACTGAGTGATAGCGACTGTGACTGAAGAAGACACAGAGTGATGAGAGACTAAGAAGATTTACTGTAAGAGAGTTATTCAACGCTGGTGTTAAAGAGGCTTATGATTCCAACATGGCTGCCGCTACACACAAACACTCAAACACTAATATATGAGGCACAATGCCCTCATCTGACCGTCTCCATGTCGGCACTATACCAACTCATTAATATGAACATCTGTGGAACTTTTCTTGCACCAGACTCATAAAATCAAGTTTAAAAGTCAATTCTTATTTCAGTCTGTGTCACATTGATCTTATTAAGTTAGACTGTGACTTAAACACACAAACACAAAACAATTCATAAGCTTTTTTTAATATATTCACAAAATAAATGTTAAAATAGGTTGAGAGGTCTTAGACACTGCAAATGCATCAATTTCTTATTTTTGTGCTTTTTATATCAAAAATCTATGTGATTCTTTTCATGCTGCAGCTTAACCGTTGGTCTGCTATGTCATCACATGTGTAGTATATTATAGGCTGCTGGTCTGAGACAATGAGAGGCTTCAACAAGGCTAAAACACACTTCAAAGTTCAATTAAATACCTCATTGCCCCTCACTGTGAAAGTTAAGCAGCAGATGGTTCAGAGAAAGAGAACTTACTGGATGTAATTCACTTTTATACGACTTGAAACTGACATCTGTTTGTTAAATATGATCAGAACATTTGCTGGTGTTGAATGGCTGCTCCAAAATGTGTTGTTACTTGTTATAATGAACAACAGTAACAAATTGTCAACGTGCATTTTGTAGAACTCCAGTGTTTCTGTGTTTTTGCGTCAGCAGTGGAGCCTCCTGACTCTTTTTCTTTAAAGTCCAATATAATTCAAAGTGTGATTTGAAAGCGATGTGATTTAAACTTGGACTTCAGCTTGAATAGTTTCGGATGGTTTCCTTGGCTCTTTTTTATTTTCTACCTCTTTATCATAATCAGATCAGTCTGGGGTTGTATTTCTTTGTGTGTCCGTATTCTGGTCGACTACAGTCCAATTCAAACTTATACTGTTTAATTACATGTCAGCTGTGCTCACAGGAACAGGAAGCTGCTGGGCGATGGTCTTTACCTTGAATATGGAGAGTGATCATCTTCTCCTCAGACAGTTCTGGTCTTTGCTTCCTCTGGTCCATGTTCAGTGTGGTGCACACAATAACTAAACTACCTATAAGCCTATTTGTTCCCTTTAAACAAGCTGAACAGCTGATGAAAAGTTTGAAGTGATGCTACTCAAGATTATACGTGTAGCTAGAAGCATCAATATGATGCAGGATTAATAATCTCTTTATAGATACCAACAAATCTGTTCATACTAATTTAAAGTATATATCTTTTAAACTTAACAACAAAACTTTTATTTTAAGAAGGCTGCACTGAAGGTGGTGCATGATAATTGGCAACTCTAAATGGACCCCAGGTGAGTGTGTGTATATCTATATGTAGCCTTGTAATGGACTTGCAACCTGACCAGGTGTGACCCCGCCTCTCCACTTCCCTGAGATCCTGAACAGGAACTAGCAGGTTTAGATAATAACAGACTGACTTTTATTTTCATAATTTTATTTGTTTACTCAGTCACATACAAAACACATGCAGGGGTACATTAAACAGTTGCTTTTAACTGAATCTTTTTTTCAGGAGAGATGAAGCTGCGATGGTACCAACAGATTTGGGTGTGTCTGCACAAGATAAACATTAGGATGTGAACAGGTTTGTTTCCAGATAAAATAGGTGAATATGTTCAATGTTTAGTAAAAGTAAAATGTTTTACATTGAAACTTCTTGTTTTAAATCTGTTATTATATCTCTTCACTTGCCAATTCAATGGGGCACAATTTTACCTGTGGCAAAAGCATATTATTACAAAAATTACAACTGTATTAATGTAGATATGAAACGTTGACATGTTTAAGCCATTGTCTGCAAAGATTCTGCCTCAGGTGGCTTCAGACTTCATTATCCAATAACATTTAAAGTTAAAACATGCAGTAAAAAGATGCACAAGATGCTGAATAAAACAACAAGATGACTGTCTGCGCAAACAGAGTGAATTATCTTCATGGAATTTTGTTTTTTTGAACCCAAAGTCTTTACTTTTTATACTAAATTTGCCCCAAATTGTCATGATGTTCACAGAAAACTGCAATCCTTGTGTAAGAATGAGCCACATGAGAGTTACCACAGTTGTTGTAAACCAATGTTTTTCCACAAAATGACCACATCTAAGAATAAAGATGTGGTCTATATTGACATGGACCACATCTATGTGTGGTGACATGTAAACAAGTTCAGTTTACCAACAGTCAACAACAAAGAAAAGAGGAAACCCACTAAAGAAAATGACAGAATGTCAAAAGAAAATGTCAGCAAGTGGTCAGAAAGTTAAGAACACTCACAAAGAAGAAGACATCGTCGTCTTGAACTGTGTACCTGACCTTCACTGAACTCTCCTAACCGCTTTACAGCTTCACAGATCAATGCTTAATCTATTAGGAGAGATTAGCATTAGGGTATTTTGTGAGGACTATCCTTGTTTTAGTGGGATCTTTGGTGTTAAACACAGACGAGTGCTGATGTCACGGCTGGCTTTAGAGATAATATCAGATATAAAACCAAGACAGGTTTTAAGGTCAGGACTCAGAGAAGGTCACATCACAAAGGCAGCAGGCACACAGAACTGACTGGACTGTAAACAACACATGGAGGTTCGTGGTTGCTTCTGTTTTTAATACACATGTTATGAAATATTTTCAGAATTAAGTCCAGACCGTTGACACACTTCTTTGTTGGTTTTCTGTACAATCAGACCGGATATTGAGCCGTCGGGCTGCGAAACTTAAAAGCATGAGTGAAACCTGTTTTGAATTAGTGGTGTTTAATGTGGATGGTTTAAATCGAAAAGGAGCAATAAGAGGCTTCGACTGCATTTTGGTTTATATGAAAAAAACACAAGTCGACCTGTTTTTACAAGGTAACTGACAGGATATTTGTGTTTGCGCAGAGACAATGTGGAGGGGAAATGGATTTCATACAAGTTTCAAAATACCACATTCATCCTGAGATTATTTCACTGAGTCCTTCACATGAAAAGGGTGAGCAAGCCTCATAAAAAACAACATGTTAAGCCTTTGTGTTTGAGTTTCATCATAACAAACAGTTTAAAATTTTTTATGGAAAGATAATCAAATCCTGAAATGACTTTTATTACATTTTATTGAACGCATATTAATGAGTCTGTTACATTCTAAGACTAAACTTAGAAAAATTAACTATGAATGTTGCAATAATTTTTTTTTTTGCAAGTTTTGACCAGAAATAGTTGACGAAGTCCTTTGGGAAGCAGAAGTTTGGTACTACAGTTTCCCAAAGAACCAACATGTTCTCAGCAGAAACACTCGGCCTGATGATTAGCCCTGTGTTTAGGCGTCTTATGACGACTTTACTATCCTCATTGTGCAAGTGTGTGGGAGAATAAATCAATTACAAATACAAGTTTTATTACACAATCTTCAAGGTTGGTTGTGCAATTGAAGAGAAAAGAGAAAAGTCTCTGATGTGCTTAAAAGTTCCTCGTTTTGAATTCATTTCAGTTTGATTAATGAAGCACAGTTTGACCCAAATTGAAGAGAATCATATCTTGAAAGTTTAAGTTAAAATTAAAACTGAAACTGGACAGAAACAATGCAGGTTTACTATCTTACATACCAAAAACAGCATTGTCATTTGAAACTCAAGTGTTTCACCATGTTTTCACCATGTTCACCTGGTGAAAACTCTCTGCACTGGTTAACTTACCGCATACATTTTAAGATTCTTTTATATGTTTTTAAATCTTTAAATGCTCTGGCCCCCTCCTATCTTTCAGAGCTTCTCCAGTTCCATGCTCCAGCTCGCCCCCTTCGGTAGACTGAGTTGGTGCTGCTGAAGGTGCCACGGTCTCGCCGGAGGATGTGGGGGTACAGAGCATTTTCTGTGGCGGGTCCGAGGTTGTGGAACCTGCTACCGCTACAGATTCGACAAGCCTCGTCTCTGGCTGTCTTTAAGTCTCAACTTAAAACCTACTTGTTTGCCTTGGCTTTCCCCCCATCTTGAGCCTTTCTATCTTTGTCATGTTATTTTATGTCTTTGTTTTTATTGTTCATATATGTTTAATGTTTCACATTCTTTTGTGCTGTTTTTATCTGTTTAACTTTGTTCAGCACTTTGTATCAGCTGCCGCTGTTCTTAAAGCGTTATTAAATAAAGTTGACTTGACTTGACTTGGTGCGTTGGAAAAATAAAGAACCTCCCGAGATGATTCGGAACACCTTCCCTGATTCAGCCACTTTCTGTATTATTATATTAACCAGTTACATTTATTTGTAACATTTATAACCCCTTCAGGGTAAATCATAAACTTTTCTACATTACCAGTTAAAAATGACAAATCGCTCAGACGAAAAATAAAATATATTCACAGTAGCTGGCAAACCCTGAAGGCTGAACTGAAAGATAAGGTCAGCTGATTTTACTTAATCTAGATACCTGCAGCCAATCAGATAAGAGGAAAATCTGTGATTGGCTGTGGCATGTAATTCACAACTGGATGGGTTTGAAAGGAGGGGGAACTTGCAGTAGTGTAAATATAACACTAGAACTCCAATTTATTTCTGGTTTTTAAACTAATGCTGAAACTGCATTTAGCTTGAAGCTGAACGTCTGTCTAAGATCCAAGCGTGTCCGTGACATTTAGTCTCGTTAGTGTCAGAAATGCCACTTAATGGAAAAAGTCTGCCAAATGCCTTTAATCCAATCCTTCATGTTCTGTCACACTTCATGAAACGTGAAGTTACTGAGGGCAAATATGTCAAATGTCGAGCTATTTCATGCTACACTATCTTAAGTGACTGACTTAAATAGTCAACACAGACTCCCAACATGCAAGTCACTGAGTGTGACCAAGTTGTTAGGGATGGAGAAAGACTGAGGAAAACAGACATTCATCTGCAACTTCTCACATTCAGAAGGTTTAAAAGGGTAAAAGTTCACATAAAATAACCCATAAAATGTATTTATCTGCATCCTTTCTGCATTTAAACACCATAACATCATGTTTGTAGCTTTGATTTACAGTTATTAGTTAAAAAACAGAAACGATAAGCTAGTGGGATGTTATGATTGGTGCCACTGAATAATTGCACTTTTCTTTATATATATTTAAATATTAAATGTAATTGCATGAAAAAGCAGATGTCACAACATCTGTGGGAATGTATCCTGCACTCTACAGACCTTTTTATGGCCTTAAATGCATTTCATGGTTCCTGTTTGACCCAAAAGACCCATATGGAATAAATTGGGTCATGTGTTCCAATCTGCAGGGATCCCTCAGGTCTCTGTGACTGACCCATGCAGCCCAGATTTTTGTAACCCTGCAGAGATTCATGCTGACTACACACAATAACGCAGCAGCCATCACATGTGAAAACAGCTGGGCAACAACTGCCACACATTCTGGAAATCAAAGGGAATGCAGTTGTTGCATTTGTACCCGTTTAAAAGCAGATTTTCAAAATGGGAACAAAGCATTTCGATGGCAGAGAGGATGGCATCGAACTCTTCTGACACACTAAGTTGGTCTGTGTGTAGTTCTGCATGTTTTTAACAGTCCTGGGAGAAACAGGATCTAATAAGAGGCAGGCAGATTCCAGTTCCAGAAAAAATGAGGGGCACCAGAGCAACATTTTTATTAAAATATACATTAATGTGTATGTTTTTCTTTCTACGATGAAATTTGCATACTCACATCAACTAAAATCTTCTTGTACAAAATGTGTTTCTACAACTAAAGACCAGAAATGTTGCTAAATGTTTGGGAAGATCAGCTGATAACATTTTTATCACAAACTTTCTTGACAGAATTTGAAACAAATTATTGATTTTATTGTCTGAAGATGCGGGATGGATGATAGGGTTCACAGTTATATTGATAATAAATATTAATTAACATTAACAAATATTAATCTATTCTTTTTTATATATCTCTTACCCAAAACCTTTTATCAGCGAGGTTCAAACATTTTTGAGAGAAAAGTCTTATTTCAAAGACTCGGAATCGCTTGGTAGGTGTTTTATTTTGAAAGATTCATTCTTCTTGTCAGGAACAATCAAACTCCACCTGGTTGTTTTCAGGTTTCTTTATTGATGATGCTCTTGGTTTAGTATCAGAATCTATCTGGGTCACATCAGGACTTTTTCTGAAGCTGCTTTTTTATCTGCTTTCAGTCAGAAGCTTGTAAAAAAGTAAACCTCTCCCTGAGATCTAAAATAAAAGGAGGGGATACATTTTTGATGGTGCACCATCTCTGACACAGCGAGACTTTCAAAACAGTTTCCATTCTGCACTGCTGGATTTCTTTACATGCTTCAGAAACACGCAGCTTAACATGAAACAAAAACAACCTGGATTAAGTTCTGAAATGAGTTTGTGCATCATCATCCAGCTCTTGTGTTATTGACACTGTTTATACATTCTGATTGAAAACATGAAAATGATGACAGTAAAGTTTCACACCACCCCAGGCGAGTTTTTGTTTGTCATTCAGTTTTAGGACAAACCAGAATCATCTACAGCAGGACGAGATATTTTCTACTGTTTTAATTCATCCTCCAAACAGCAGCATCAGACAGTCATAACAGATTCACTCTGTATTCATCAATGTGAGTTAAATTCATGTCAGAACCATCTAATAGCTTTTGTTCTTTTAATTGTTACATCATTTATGAGTTCCACAAGACTGAACAACTTCCTTCTGGGAAATGACACAATTACAGATAAAACATGAATGTGAAATTTAAGATTGTTTGAAAAGAAAACCCATGAGACTGACATGAAAAGGTATTATTATTTTAACAATGATTTAAATCAACTAATGTATCATGTTTGAAAAGCTGATTTGTGAGACCTCTACCTCTTGAACAGGATCAGTACTTTCTTTAAAAAGAAAATCTCTCGTATTAAATCCTGTACCTTTTTTCTAGTGGAGGATCTAAGACATAATGCTAATACTATTAATAATCATGCATAATAAAATACAATATGATTTTTGTAACTGTTATATTGTTACAAGCCAATAAACAGTCAAACTGTCTGGCAAACAAACTGGTATGACTTTAACAATATTAAAAAAAACACACATTCAGTTGTGTAAAACAAACTATATTTACTTTGTAAAGCCTCGTCAGATGTGTGTGTTACTGCAGGTGTGCGTGTACTTTTGATTGGGTCTATGTGGGTAAATGTTTCCTGATTGTGGGTGGGCCTATTAGCCCACAACCTTTCATAGCTTATGGGTCAGCGGTTTAGGAAAAAATGTCTTGAACCACATACAAACACACACACACACTAACCACAACACACACCACTGCACAATCTTACAAACTCTCTATATATGGATACACACAAGCAGAAAAAGAAACACCCTGGAAGTGCGACGTACATCATAATAAACATTACTCACATAAACCAAACACCCTGATGTGGTGTGTGAATGTGTGTGAATGTGTGTGAATGTGTGTGAATGTGTGTGAATGTGTGTGAGTCTTTCTTTATTGAAGTTTTATGATGAAACATGAAGCCTGTTCCTAATTCAGACCATATGACGACACCAGTGTTTGATCTCGACTCAGACGGTGTGTGTGGTCACAAATTCTCTCCACACATGTGATGGGTTAGCGGTTTCACACACACACTCAAAGAGGGGGAAAAAAAAAGTTAACTCTACAAATGAAGATGCATGTTTGAGGTAAAGTAGTGCCAAAGCAGTTACATTAACCCACAGCTTTACCGGTCACATGGAAACACATACTGGTGGCTTCTGTTTCAGATTTGAACTCATTTCCAAAGTGTGACAACAATTTTCTTTCTTTTTCACCCCATTTAGGCTTCACAGGGCTTCAACGTCAAACCAATAAAACATTTTTTGAAAAATAAGAAAGAATGAAAGAAAGAAAACTGTATAATCTGTATATAAACAAAATTTTGTGACCAGGGTTTAGATTAGTATTCTATAACTTTTAGGTCTGACATATCTGTTCATACTTGCCTCCACCTATTTCACACCCACCCAGTTTGGCAGTCACCCAAACATTGATAAATTAATCTACTAGAGTACACTTTTGAAATTAAGATAAGCAGATTTGGACCAGTTTTATTTATTTTTATTATCAGTGTGGTTGAGCTGCGGCATTCAGGATTTTATCCCTGGATTTATTTTTGGCAGAGCTCGGGACTGAAGAAATTTAAAAATGCGGTTGTATTAAAATCATGCATTATGCTCCTTAAATTATACAGCAATTTTATATAATTACTTGAAAACACAAGCAGGCTTTGCTGTGCATCATTTGGTTTTTAATGCAGCTACACTATGGAGAGTCTGTGGCTGTGTATTTTACACACTGCAGCTGAGTGTTTTCAGGAGTTGGAGATGTGTCTCAAGAGGAGAGAACTTAATGCATGTCAACAAAAATAAATTCAATGTTTCTAATCCATGTTAATACACAGCAGTCTATCGGATTTTTATGCCCACCTGATCCTGTGTCGAGTCGCGTGGTGCTTGTCTCTGTAATAAGCCAATGAAAAATTAATATTTTAATTGCTGCTCCTTAATTGACCTCAGTTTGATGAAATAAAAAGCCAGAAGCTGATAAGTTTTAACCAACACATCTGTTCAGTTTTTCTCCTCTTTAGTCTAGCTGTAGCCCAAAGCCACCAGGTTTCATGCTAACCTGAACCAAACGAGTCCTTATTTACAGTAAAACAAAAGTTCCAACTTTCTTTGAACTGTCTGCACTTTACTTCACGTATCTATTTCCTCGCCCTCACAATATACCTGCCACGGCCCCTTGTCGCAGCTTTTCTTTCCTTTGTTTCCGTCCCCTGAGACGTTGCTGAGTCCTGGTCGCTCTTTCACTGTCTGCTCTTTCTTTTTGATAGTCATTTCTCGGGGGAAATTTCACAGAAGAGCTGTACAAAGCTGTAAATCTCCCATGGCTCTGTCTCTGCTTCCAATCACAGTCTTACAGGATTTACTGTACACACACGGACACGCACACACAGTAAACACCCATACAAACACCCAGAAACGTTAATACCTCACAAATATCTGAGTGTACATGTGTAACAGAGGGAAACAGAGCATGCACAGCTATCAGTTTATATTTATTCAGTGTTGATTCTCTTCCATGCTGTAATGATGCTTGTCATGTTCCATTGGGACAAACAGGCTTACACACATACAATATTCTGGCTTACACAGACTCACAACCACATAAAGATAAACCCTCACACACAGCAGAGAAATGGAAAATTGGATAACTTAACAAATACGAATGTTCAAGCCAAAATAAATCGGGTTTGAAGCTCTCGTGGGCTGCAGCGATAACATTAAATCCAGAGAGTTTCAAAACACAAGCAGGTTGAGTGAGATTCTATCAGAACCGAACTTCTACACTCAGCAATGATTCTAATTCCGGGAAAGTATACAGTTCAATATGGCTGCATATCTTCTTTATGTCTTATGAAACCTCACTGGACACGCTGGTGGGAACAAATATTCCTGTGTGGCTTTGAAATAGCCGTGCACGGCCACAAGACCGATACGTGATGGGCACAAGTTAAAAAGGCATGGGAATAGTGAAGGTAGTCAACAGAAATCCTGTTTTGTTCTGTTTTATTATTATTATTGTGGCACGACTTGCTTCCCTCAGACGAGACTCATAAATGTAAATTATACACCCAGGCTCGGACGCATCTTTCATCATACATTCAGAAAACATTCTTAAAGAGGCCATTTCATACACATTTCAGGACTTTGTGGTTATTTCTTAAGTATTAACCAGTAATATGAAACATTTTATATATAAAAAATGTCAGGAAACACTGATTAACAGATCTTTCAATCTGTCTGCGTTAAAATTCGGGTGGTTCCAGCTCCTTCCGTCAGGCCTCGAGCAGCAGCTCGTTCATATTCATTGTTTGAATTTGCTGGACTCTGATTGGCTAACAAACTAGCCTATGAGAGCAAGGTATACTGTTCCCTGCTCCGCTGTGCATGGCAACAGCAGACGTCGTGTCTTCCTGTTTGCTACGTTATACTACAGCTTTTAGCCAGCAGCATGCTAGGTGTGGTTTCAACTGCGGGAGCTGATGAATACTAACGAGCAAAGGAGTTGTGATGAAACAGATACTGACCATTCGGACTCGAGAGTACTCGGGTTTTATCACCACCTGCGTAGTTTGAGAGATTAAAACTGAAAGAGAAGTTGTTGACTTGTTTTCACACCCACTATGAAGGTAAGAACACCTGTGGAGCTAAAATATTCAACAGAAACTTCAGAAAAAACGTTTTTAATGGAAGGGTCTCTTTAAATATTGTCTGAAAGTGAGATTTAGAACATTTACATAATTTCTTAATTGTTCAGGTGAGGTGGAAGTGTTTTTAAAGAGCGTAGCCCCGCCTCTCACCCAGTGGCCTCTGGAGACATACACCAACTCCCTGCAAACCTAAACCCAACCAGGCAGGAACAGAAACATGGATAGATGCTACTGGTGTGGAAATGGGAAATTACAACTAGACTAAGATAATAAATGCAGACATGCCTAATTAAGAACATATTAAACAGTAAATAACTGGAAATACATAAAAAACAATAAAAACAAATGTGACAAGGATTTTTAGACCAAGAAAAAAAATAAAAATAAGAATCACGCATGAGAAATTCTATTAAAAAAAATTGATGTAACGTTCATTACTGACTAGTCGAACTTGGGTTTGATTTTTATGGCAATTCTTGACCATAATTTTAAACATTATTATTAGTACAGCTCTCACTGAGGGTTAGGGGGAAATTTTAATAGATCCTCCACATAAACACAATAATCCTCAAAAGAAACAAACACCTGGGATTCTTTTACAGAAATTCAAATCTTTCTGGCTAATTTATTTGTTTGTTTGTAGCATTTTCCTGCAGACAGGCGCGTCATGCACTCACTTTTCTCTTTTATTCTCAAGTAAAAGACAAACCTTAGTGGCTGTAGTGTGAGATTCTGTGGCTGCAGCTCAGTTATTGTTAATAAGATTCCAGTTTAAAAATGTTTGACAACTTAGCATTTCCAAACACAGATGGAGCTATCACAGATTTCATAGTGAAAGTGTGTATGTGCATGTGCACAGACGAGTGTGAGTGTGTGCAGTTTGTGTGTCTAGCCGTGGGCTGATGAGGGGAGGCATGTGGTGGCCATTTAGACGGATTAGAGCTGTCAGAGACATCAAGCGCGACTAATTATTCTGTTAGCACACTACACTGCAGGGATACAAAGTGTGTGTGTTAGTGTAGTTGTGAGTCTGCGTGTGTGTGTGTTAGCAAAAGAGGGGAAAGATTGAGGGTGAGTAGAGCTAGAAAGGGGAGATTCTGGAGGAATAAATGACTGATGGAAATGAATCGAGGCAGAAAAATGAGCAAGGAGGGGACAAAAAGAAAAGATCTAACAGCTACTGTTGTTATTCAGAGAGAAAAACGCTCCTTGTGTGAAAGATGGATTGATGGGTAAGAAGGAAAAGGATGAATCTGGAGGTGTTTTAGGAAAACATCCTAATACTCCTAAAAGGAAGTAAAACTATGGAATACGTCTTATAAAAATGAAGAGACGAGGGAGACAGGGTGAAAAAGGGATGACCTACCTCATGCCTTCATGGATAACTGCGTTTGTATCCAAACATCCCAACATGCACCGCTCTTCCACTTGGGATGAAATTGGCCTGCAGCATCCAATCAGCCGTGGCCTTTCACCACTTTGCTACAGGGCAGATTGTGCATGAGCGTGCACAGTTGTGGATGCATGTGTGTGAGTTCAAGCGTGATTGCAAACACACATCTGTTTGTATGTGTTTATAGATATATATATACCTCCTGACTCCTCTGTCCGCCTGATTTATCTTCAAACAGACAGCTCACTCATCTTCCCTCCCACACCGTCCTTCTTTTTTTCCATCCATTCCTTCTCTTTATCTCGTATGTTCACCACCAATCCATCCATCTTCCAAATACCTTCCATCTCAGGCCAGACACGCCGTTTTACTCCACAGTGCATCTCTCCATCTGCATCTACTTCCCGCAGGGAGAACAATTTCCTGAATCCCACCAAGGTGGAAAGATTTCAGATTTAATGCATCACTTGTCTACGTGGTGTGTTCAAGATTCACAGGAAGGAATGAGGAGTTGAAAGGTGAAGACGAGCAGGAAGTAAAAAAGAAGTGTGAGTAATATTTCAGGTTTGTATTTGAGTGGTTACTATAAAACACAATCCAGTAATCAGAGCAGGCTACCACTGTTTAATATGTTCCGTAACCACAGATGAATACTGAGCCAGAAAAAAAACAGTGGTCACTATCAAAATAAAAGCCAGCTTCAAAGTAAAAGCTGCATATTTGGATTTGCAGATTGTTTGACGTTTGATTTCAGCATGCAACCAGGTTGTTGTGACTGTGTTTGATTCTTCCATATGCTGGTGAGGTCTCTGTTTGTTAAATTAATAAACTGTTAAATCACCAATATGCCTTGTTTCTTTACACTTCAATCTAAGCAACAATAAACACAAGTGTGTAGCAGAAAACCCATTTGGAAGGGACTCTGCTGCTTAACCCACAAATATGTTCTCAAGCACATATTTCCTAAGTTTATATTTATACACATGTTCCCTTTAAAATAGTCAAGGGCTTGACTCAAATGAGTGGAATAATTGTCCAAAAAAGATCTTATGAAACCCTAAAAAACTAACAATCAGGATCAGTTCAAAAAATGAAAGAAAATCTGGTTCATTTGAAGCAAATCATAAAGAAATGAGTGACTCAAAAACATGTGGGTTATTTCTAAAGCATCAGTTGCACTTAAAGCCAGAATTATCTTTGTTTCTAAATTTTTATTCCCAAAAAAATGAATGTGTCACTTCAACTGGAAACAGAGTTTTCACTAAGATGATGTCTGATTCTTCTGTAAAGCTAATTATGTACAAATATATTAACATGTCTGTGTAAATATTATGCAGGTTAAAGACCTGTGGCTTAATTAACATGACACATGAAGTCTATCAGGGTTACTACAAATAACTGCTAATTAAGACAAAAAACTAAAAGAAATTCTATTAAAACCAATTAATATCAAGTTTGTCTAAAAAAACAATAAATATTTGCAATGTTTACAGTTTATTTTACAATCCCACATGAAAAATAATAAAGTTTAAATGGAGTTTGGCTTCCAAACATGTTGTTTATAGCAGGAGTACAAAGTACCAGGACTGTGTTGAAGATTAATCAGTGTAAATGTAGGAAGTTTGAAACGTTTAAGACTTTTTTCATGTTGCAGAAGTTCATTTCAAAGAGTCACTGCTGTACTTTAGGTGTTGATAGCAATGAAGAGCTTTTTTAATTTGGTTTTTACTGCCCTCTGCTGGTCACTGTGGGAAACACAGAGACAGTTTATATGTGAAAGAGTGTTTCTATTTTATTTTATCACATTTTGATCTTTATAATGTGTGTGTGTGTGTGGGGGGGGGGGATGGCTATGTGTGTTTCTAAACAAGTGTCTAGCTTTCTCTGTGGAGAGGAGAAAACAAGGGATGACGGTACATTCCAAACTAAACACTGTGACGTTTGATTTCATCTGCGCGATTAGCACCTCATTATCCACAGAGGGGAAATAATCTGTGAAATTAGCATCTGTGATGGAAAAACTTTAATAAAATGGTCCTGTTTCACTGCCAAAGAGATCAAAGAAACTCAATAAGGTTTTCTTCCAACTAAAGTCACATTTTGATTGAGGTAAGTTGGTTTTTGATTGAGAGTCTCACAGATTTCAGACACTTCATCTGCAGTAGACAGTTGCCACCTGCCACCTTCTATTCTAATGATCTTTCTTATTATATTATTGATTTATTGTGAAAGTGTAACACCATAAGAGATCACTTGTGGATTTCTAAAATGTTAAATAAATGCAGATTCTATTTCTATTGAGAAATTTAAGGCAGAAATGAAGATGATGGATGGATGGATGGATGGATGGATGGATGGATGGATGGATGGATGGATGGATGGATGGATGGATGGATGGATGGATGGATGGATGGATGGATTTAAATATTGCAGTTTCAGATCTACAAATCAAAGATTATCCGATAGTAAAATATCAGTGAAATTACCTTTTAACTACATTTCTAATCGGAAACTAACTTGATCGTCTTTATTTATGATTTACTAAAAAGACAGACAATAAGCAGATCAGTTTAGTGTTCATTTAAATAACTACGCAGGAAATTTTTGGTTAATATATCAGAGATGTTATGAATCGGAGGACAGTGGGACACTGTACGCATGCGCAACGCGCCACTGGAGGAAATGAGTTTGAGAAGGGAGGGAAGTGGGAGTAACGGGAGGAACTACATAATCTGTGATTTGACTGGAGTCCTTCTCTGGATTGGATGATGTAGAGGTAAAACTTGTGTCGAATGGAGTTTCCCATGTTTCTGTAAACAGTTGATGGAATTTATAAGGATAATTCAGGGTGAACACGGTATTTAAAGTCTCAACACTGGCACGGCATTTCGGGACAGAGGCAGTTTCCACCTGTTAGCCACCACCAGCTAACTCCAGGTACCGTAACAATGTTCTTAAAATTGTTTTTATTGCTTTTAATGCATAAATTATTTAAGGGACCCTTGTCTGTAACACTTACAACAATTATACCACGTTATTTTGCCGCTAGCTGTCAAGTAAATTGTAAAGTAAGTCGAGCGCCGGAGACATGGCCTGTCTTTGCTACGTTAGCTGGGATGCTATCAACAATCACAGTGCTAGCTGATGTTTTTGTAGCAGGTAAACTTTTAGTGAGGGAGATTTAATACAAGGGAATTTCCTGTATTGCCTGTCAAAATAAAATAACACGATAGCAGCACAATTGCACGCTTGTCATAACAAGCTACATAAAATGGCAGTTAAACTTTAATTCTAAATGTAAATATATCATAAACTGATTTGGTATTATTGCGTCTCGATTTAACGTGTTAGGTAGCATATATTTTTTTTATTTTGAAACCAAAATGTTTGTACTTCCGGCGAAGGTTTTCTCGGTGCAGTAACTTTTGCACCTCCCCCAAACAAACGGTAGCCAGACTGGCGCCGCAGCTCTGCCATGCAACTCAGCAACAAAACGTTTTTGTTTACCAGCCTTGAGATTCCTAAACAAGCCTTTATTTATACACGTTCCTGTTTTTTGTCGTGGGTGAGCCGGCGTTAAGATGTTATTCACCTATAAATGGTTTATACATGGTGTTAACGGTCATGTCTTCTGACCCAACAAATGTATTGTTTAGTCATTTTGAGTTTATAAATGTTAAAAGCACCTTTCAGGCAAATTTAACTCTTAACATCTTTGCTGTGTTTACACATTGTCTTTGAACACCTCGTGACACTCAGATTATAGCCAGACAAATAATAAATTAGCTTTTTATGTCATTTTTAAATTGAACAATTGTTTCTGATTCCAAATTTTCCAGCTCTCTGCCTGAGATTTAAACAACGGACGCCACCTTCTTCTCAAACCTGCTCTGACTGATTTACTTTCTCTCAGTTCGATGACGATCAATTCTTCATCAGCTTCTTGAAGATGATGTAAAACTGCCAAACACAGGCACATATCTTCTCATTACCTGTGGCAGAATCTGCAAAAAAAATGTCTATTACCAACACACCTACCAGCAACGACGCCTGCCTGAGCATTGTCCACAGTCTGATGTGTCACAGGCAGGGTGGCGAGAGCGAAACATTCGCCAAACGGGCCATCGAGAGTCTGGTGAAGAAACTGAAAGAGAAGAAAGATGAGCTGGACTCCCTCATCACAGCCATCACCACTAACGGAGCCCACCCAAGCAAGTGTGTGACCATTCAAAGGACCCTCGATGGGCGGCTCCAGGTAGGAATTAATAATTCCACAGGCACATGATTATATCAATGTGCTTTTCTCCTCACAGTATAGATTATTTTTATCCGTTTTGACAAACTTGGGCACATTTTACACAGTATTCCACCAAGACACTGAATTAACTAGTATTTTATTCTGTGATGTGAGGAACCTGTGTCATTGATAAATATGATGAATATAATATCAGAGTGGTTCATACAAAAATGGGAATATTTTAAATAGGGTTCAAATAGAAGATGTTTAGCAGTTGAACCATCTACTCATTGTTTATGTGATTGTACTGTAGTTTACATGTTTCTGAGAACATGTTTTGGTCTGTTACCTGTTAAACACGTGTTATCAGCTGTTTAAAAACAACTGACAAACAACGTTGGTGCTTTTCTGTAATCTTCAGAGATTTTAAACCCAAAGCACCTGGAAAAAATAGTCAGTGTGATGTTTTTCTTACTAGCAGCTACATGCATCTGTCATCAACTCTCTTCTGGAACTGGTGTGTTTATTTGGCATTTCATAAGAGTAAATCAATCAGAGTTGTGTGCTTGTCCTGTCGGGACATTTCAAATCGATAAAACTTCTAACTTTGACCTGAGCTCAGAGGACATCGAGTCATCAAACTGTTTTTCTTTCCCTGCGTTGTTCCCAGGTGGCGGGGCGTAAAGGCTTTCCTCATGTGATCTATGCCCGACTGTGGCGATGGCCCGACCTGCACAAGAACGAGCTGAAGCATGTGAAGTACTGCCAGTTTGCCTTTGATCTGAAGTGCGACAGTGTGTGTGTCAACCCCTATCACTATGAACGAGTGGTGTCTCCTGGTATCGGTGAGTAACAAGAGCTTTTAAAGGGTTTAGTTGAACCTGCTGAAGCAAAACGAAACAATCAGAGTGAAACAGATCAGTGTCAAAGTTTCAGCTGACAGAAATGAGATGAAGTGTTTAAAAATATCCTCCGTTTGTGTCTGTACATTTGATTTTTTTTTCTTTATTCTTTTTTATTTTTGCTCCACAGACCTGTCAGGACTGACCCTGACCGGTTCTGGGCCGAACTCATCACAGGTTATTAAGGATGAGTATGATTTTGATGCACAGCAGAGTTTGCCCTCCGTCGAGGGAAGACACTCTCTCCAGACCATCCAGCACCCCCCATCCACTAACCGCCCGACTCCAGCTGAATCATTCCCACCCCCGACCCTGCTGCCTCCCACTGAGGCCTCCACTTCTGCGTCAGCATCATCCTTCCCGCCTATTGCTGCAGCATCGAGCAGTAAGATACACCTACATGTGTTTTTCTGAAAGATTTAGAAGGTGACAAGAGTCAGTTTGTGTTTCATGAATGTTTTTTTTCCTCTCAGGTAGCAGCTCCAACTGGCCCAGGAACAGTGGTTTCCCACCCAACATCCCCCACCACACCAACGGTCACCTTCAGCACCACCCTCCCATGCCACATCCGACACACTACTGTAACCTTTCACTGCACCTTCAACATTAAATAGAACGTTGTGTTCTTACTGACATCACTGTGTTTTCGTTCAGGGCCGGTACATAATGAACTCGCCTTTCAGCCTCCGATATCAAATCATCCAGGTGAGAGTGAAACTCACGTTGTGGAAACGTTCAACAGCACGTCGTCTTTGTGTGTGTTTTTGAGATTTTTACAAATAAAATAATGATATTAACCTAAATGTGATTTTTCGTCTGTTTCAGCACCTGACTACTGGTGTTCCATTGCCTATTTTGAGATGGACGTTCAGGTCGGGGAGACTTTTAAAGTGCCGTCCTCTTGTCCCATTGTGACTGTGGATGGCTATGTCGACCCCTCAGGTGGAGACCGGTTCTGTTTGGGTCAGCTCAGTAACGTACATCGCACCGAGGCTATCGAGAGAGCGAGGTACGTTACCCGGCGACCATCAGAAGAATGATGTGAGATTCAACATGACGAGTTGTTGTTTTGGGATGTAACATTTTCTCACTTTCAGATCTTTTCTTCAGAAGCGGAGAAATACGTTTTAGTAGATGTTTCTTTTTGTTTTTAAAGATTTTTAATAGCTGAAACATACGGGCGATTCAGCTTCCACAATTTCTTGTAAAAGTTTATCAATTAGTGTCCCATATTGTCAGGGCTCCAGATTTTATGTGTGCCCCGATGAGATTTCACATGAACATGTTTTAAGAACACGTGAAAACATGTTAAATCAGACGTTTTGTGGGTTTTGACTTAAAATTTCAGGTGATCAGTTCGTGTTTTTTTTTTTTTTCTGTAAACTTAATTTAGGGATTTTCTGATTGGTTGATCTTTAATCCGTCCTCCAGTCTGTGATCTTTGACATGAGAAGATAGTTGGAGCTGTTTGTGAAGCAGCTTTAAACTGTTTGTTTTTTGCACAAATTAAAGCGCAAAAGTTTGTAAAGACGCGTCACAATAAACGTAAAGAGAGTCCAGCTGGCGCATCAGCTGTTCCGCTCGGCAGACACAAAATCTGGATAAAACATCAACTCATGTCATCCACAACCCTGTAGAAAGCTGTAGATATATCAGCTTATAAGCTAATAGAAGATAAGCTGACGTTCTCTTTATCCTTCACTGCACCTGTTTTAAAGCAAAACGTCCAGAGTTGAATTAATCTCATCTGCTTGTTTCTTATGTTGCTTATTTTTCCTGATTTGTCAGGCTTCACATCGGTAAAGGCGTCCAGCTGGAGTGTAAAGGAGAAGGAGACGTGTGGGTGCGATGCCTCAGTGACCACGCCGTGTTTGTCCAGAGCTACTACCTGGACAGAGAAGCAGGTCGAGCCCCTGGAGACGCTGTTCACAAGATCTACCCCAGCGCTTACATCAAGGTAAGATCACACGGCCATGATCGCCCACGTAGATGCGCAGAATCCTCTAAGTCTCCTGTGTCCCTCCAGGTGTTTGACCTCCGTCAGTGCCACAGACAGATGCAGCAGCAGGCGGCCACGGCTCAGGCCGCAGCAGCCGCTCAAGCTGCTGCCGTGGCAGGAAACATACCCGGACCTGGATCAGTAGGAGGGATCGCTCCAGCTATCAGTAAGACTCAGCAAGCACACACAGATTCACACCATGTTAGAGCTAGCGGTACCCGTCAGAACCGTCTCAGTGAAACTGTTTTTAACCACTTAGCTGATGCCTGAACACGTTTTCATAACTGGCCTGTTAGCTTCACATAATTCTCACCTTACTGCTGCTTTCTTGTACATGTTTTATTTAATGATTTATTAAAGCACCACGGTTGTGTGTAGGTGAGTGTGCAGAATCTCTAGTTCTGTCAAAAATCCAACATGGCAGCACTCGTAAACCAGATGTTATGGCTGGACTCTTAAACAATGAAAGAAGGCGGAGACTCTTCATTCGCTTTTATAAATGTTTGTAACAGTGAATCAGTCGTGAATTCTAAGTTTAAAATGCAGATGATTAAATGAGGCGATTTGTTTTGTTATACAAACATTTATTATAGTCAGGTTTAGTTTTAGATCTGATATGAACAGAATAATAACACTGGATAGAGTCATAAAGAGGCCTCATGGTGATCCTGTCTCTGTCCTCTCAGGTCTGTCTGCAGCAGCTGGGATTGGCGTGGACGACCTCCGGCGGCTCTGCATCCTCAGGATGAGTTTTGTTAAAGGCTGGGGGCCTGATTACCCCCGCCAGAGCATCAAGGAGACCCCTTGCTGGATTGAAATTCACCTGCACAGGGCTCTACAGTTACTGGATGAGGTCCTTCACACAATGCCTATAGCAGACCCCCAACCTCTGGACTGAAACCCATCCTGCAACAGTTTCACACCTGAACTCTCAGTAGCAACAGGAAGTTTTCCCTCCGTGAAGAAGACGATTATGGAAAATTGTTTCAGGTGTGTTTGTGGCTCGTAAAGCCACTTGTTAAAATTCTGTTTATACGTTTGGTTTTGATTGAATGAATTTATGAAAAAGGGTTCACAATTAACTAGGATTTTAAAGAACCACATAGAGGACCAGATCCTGTGAAACTGGAACATAATCAGACCACCAGCGACTGACAGACTGTGTGAGGACAGGAGGAGCATGTGGGCGTGGCGTCAGGCTACTGGCTGGCTTGTTTATACTGACAACTTTGCACCTGGAACTTTGAGCCGGTTCATCTGGTTTCCAGTGAACAGCATCAGAACTCTGTGGATCTGTTCTCTGCTCCACTGCCTCTTCCAGTGGAACGCGACACAGCAGACAAACAAAACATATCCCCATCTGGGTCTCGGCTCCTAAACTGAAACAGGTCTGGACATGTCTACGTTGGGTCTAATCAAAGTCCAGGTTTGTACTTTGAAAACACTAGTTTAAGGTTTGTGCTCAGTTGATGGAAAATCAGTGTAATAAAATGAACGGGATGACGCGGGGCGACAGTAACGTCCTCTACGTGTCGATCCTGCACCAGCGGCATCTTCACACTCGTACATTTGTAGTGACACAGATTTCATTTCATCGATCGCTGATCTTTTATTTTTCTCACCTTCCGTTTGTTTGAACTTCCTGCAGCCTAATGACACATTTAGCATATTGTAGCTGAGAGTCGCATCCCATTAATTTACAACTTGACTCAAGTTTCTCGTGTACAGTTTACTAAGAGAAGAGACATCACTCACTAATAGTGACACATTTTCTTGGTTTGATTTTTGGTATTTTAAGTGATTTTTATATTTGTAGCACTTTATTTTTTGTTCTTGTCTAAAGGAGCAATTAGTTGAAGTATATGTAGGATTTTAAACATTCTGCACGTTTAACACTAACGCTTTTAAAATTCAGTTTTTACTTTTTTCATTCACATTTTGGAGTTTCATTTATCTGATCTGAGTTCTTATCTGTTTTCTTATTAATTCATGTAAAGATTTAGTTTGTTTTTTTTAAGTGCATGTCAATGTTTGCATGAGTTTTTACACCCAGTGTGTCCTGGAGTTTGTCTTTGTCTCTCTGAATCATGATTGAACATCATGAATAATCGGAAGAAATCAACGCAGAGAGAGCAGCCGAGACGCCACAGTTCACCACGATATATTCAAGCTACAGTATTCGCCAACACGTATCTATGCGCCGATGCCTGTTAAATGTCTTGAAGAATCGCGGAGTTGTCAAAAATCTGTGCAACACAAAAGAATAAATAAAAAGGAGCACTAGCGTTAGCTGCTTTAGCATGAGCGAAAACTGCTAGAAGCCTTTATATTAGAGTCATAAGCAACATTTTCTTTTCCATGAGTGCGTACATGTCTGTTACTGCCGACCTGCATGAGATTTGTTTTGGGTTTTAAACACGTTTGTTTAGAAGTTACACACATCCTGAACTTTTGTTGACACAATTATCAGTTTGAGCTCGTTCTTTTCCATCACCTCTGTGTTCGCTGGGACCTGACAGTTGGGGATTTGTGAGGTGTTGTTCCCGACTGCTCAGCTGAATGACAGAAAACATTTTATAACAAATCTGTTTGTGAGAGTAAATCAAAACAGTCTAGAAGTTCTCTCGCTGTGTTTTAAGGTGGACAGATATTTGAAACTTTGTTGCAGTTATTGTAGGAGCTCCTCTGAGCTTGTGTTGACTACTATGACAGATTGCAGATACATATTTTACCTGTATTTCTCATGCGAGAGTGTAATTAAATATGGCCTGATATTATCCCAGCGGTGTTGAATGTGTGTTCAGTTTCAAAGGAACTTTCAACTAAAAACTGGGGGAATAAGAATCAAACATGACTTACAACTTGAACTTCCCGTTTGCATTTTAAATTCACTTTATAATCTTCAATCTCTTATCCAGATTAATGAATTGTGTCAGTTTAAACAATCGCAGGACATCACGAACATGTTCAGTGTTTTTTTTAACAAAAGCACCAAAATATGATAAAAGATTGACGTGATGTGAAATCAGCAATCGGTGATCTGGAATGAGCCGAACTCCTTCGGTTCTTGTACACATGAGCCCTGAATGCTGGAACGAGGACTCATGAAGCTCCTTCAGTGTTTGCAAGATGCTGCAGATCTTTACGTCTGGTTGAACGCCATCAACTCTGCAGGAGACCGAAGACCTCCGATCCCCCGAAAGCTGAGACATCCCTGAAAAACCTGCACATGACTCAAGAGACTGTGTTGAACTCAAACACAAGTCAGTCATTCCTGCTTTCAGTCTCACCTGTGAATCAAAATAATGTGGACTCTCTAGAATCCAATCAAAACAAATCGTTGGAAGATATAAAATGCAAATTTCAAGGTTTTTTTTCACCAATAATCATGTTGATACACGAGCCGCAGAACTTTGCAGAACAAACAAACTTTACAAAATGATTGACAGCACACCGACATGGCTTTAAATGAAACCGTCTTTATTACGTAACTTTAATATCAGAAAAATAAAACTCTTAAAATTCTCTTTACAGCAAATATATAATATCAGTGCTTTGGCCGCAATAACTTAAAAGGCCATTATAAAATATAGTCTGCTTTTAAACTCCTGACTTAATTTGAAGAATTTATATGCCTTAAGACTCCTACACATATACATAACAAAAGTGTAGTAAAATTAGCAAATACTCTCAACTGTTGGTACAGCCTTTAACAATATGTATTCATATAGAGATAATAGAAGATACATTTTAATAGTATACCGTTCTAGATTTTGGTGTTGTACAGACATGACAGGCAGCTTGAATCCTTGGCCTTTTTACAGTTGCAGTGATGTTTCACAATGGCGGTAAATTATGAAGACATGCTCGTGATGCACATTCCACTTTCAACTAGGTTTAACGGCAGCGATCAATACTATTATCATCGTGGTCAATACTGTAAACTAAGAACTAGACTACAAGCAGATAGCACTGAAACTCTCCTGCAACCTTTCTGGATTTCCAGCTCTTCATTCATTTAATCATTCAGGAAAAAAAAAAAAACTACTAAAAGAAAAAAAAATCAAAAAATATTATTGTAAACATTTTTGATATAGATATATTTATGTATATACGAAATGTAACAAAATAAAAAATAAGTTCTGTGTATTCATCAGTCATTAACAGTAATATCATATAGTACAAACACAAAAATGTCAATAGATTTATGTCAGTAAACTGAGGGCTGATTATGTATTGCATTCCCCCAGAGAAAAAATAAAAATATATATATATATTTCAACTCTAAACGAAGTAAAATGAGTGGGACGGATAGACCCGATGAGACAAAAGCAGATGGGCTTTTTTTTTTTGCACATTTGAGGATGTGTTTGGTTCATGAAAGCTCAATCGCTCGTGTCTGTGTTAAAAAAAAAAAAATGGAGTAGAACAGTGTAATGAATCCCAAATACTGATTCCAGCTGGAGTGCAAGAGGGACTGCGGTCCAATGTCCATAGAAGAAAAGAAACAGTATTGATGTTTCGTAGTGTCAGCAGTCCGAGGTGAAATCATTCCAGCTGCATTCCCATTTTTAACATGTCTATGAATCCTGATGTTTAAAGCTAATACTTGAGATGATTTTCACAAACTTGTACCTTTTCAGGAAAATGAACAAAAGGGGAAAAGAATGATGTCGTTGTCCAAATAGTGTGATAAAAACAGGGAAGGCTGTGTGCTTAGCGGAGCACAAAAGGCCAAAATGAGCCGATAAACTGAAGTTTGTACCACCCAAACATCTTAAAGTGAGAGAGGATGTAGAACTGAACCGTGTCTAACTTTAAGCCAAAGTCTACATGCTGCTTCCTGGTCTAGTTCAAACACAGAGGATTTTTGCATAGGCCGAGCAGACGAGATGCAGGATGGAAAAGCAACGGATGGTCTTCATCTCCTCATTTCACATCCTAATTCAATTACAGGACAAGAGCGGAGCAGCCCAATTAACTCAACATTCAAGTGAGAGGAAAGGAAGTTACTGAGATGGCTTTAAAAAAATAAAACAAAACACATCACAAGCAGACGGTGTGAACTTCACTGGGATTTGTTCCAGATCACAGCTGAGTTTATCAACCGTGTTTTGCTCCCAGGAGGCGTTTACATAAGAACGATGAGTGTCATCTACAAAATTTGACTGCAATATCACGGTGGAGGAATGTTCCAAAAGCACAAGACGTGCGCAGCTTTCTAGCTGAAAACCAGCACATGGTTTTTTTCGTACAAAGATGTAAACAAAAATAATCAAACAAAGAATTAGGAGAGGGAGGAAAAACAGAAAGAAAACAAGTACAAAATACTTCAGAGAGGCTGAACGAGAAGCCAAAGGAAGCCTCGTCACGAGATTATTGTTGTTCCAGCAAAACGCGTTTAGGAGAAAAACACCCAATAAATAAACGACAGGTTTCGCCTGTCGGGTCGGGTTCTTTCAAGCTCACGGATCTGGATTTATAGATAGTGTTGTAAGTTAATAATAGGCTTTTCAAAAACAAAAAAAAAGGCCACGAGTTTCGTTTGAGGACTGCGGAGCAACTCTGCGTCCACAAAACCAGTTGTTGTTTCTTTTGTTTACTTAACAGAATTAGGCACAAGTTCACCGTAAACTGTTTGTAAGTAGGAACAGAAAGCAACATACTGAGAAGGCGTAACATCTTAGTGGTCTAAGGAAAATAAGAAAAGGTGATACGCACTTTTTGGTTCAATTCTGGGGGGAAAAAAAAAAACAGACATTTGAGGCAACAAGAAACTGCTTATGGAGTGTGACAAAAACCCTCCTCGGGAGTGTTTTAACATGAGCCAGCGCCAAAAATGGTTCAATTTACAGTATGTAAAAACGAAAACATTGAATCTGATTCAAATTAACAGCCTGAAGATATTTACATCAAATATCTTGGTGAACTCCGACAAGATGTCTAACTTCCTGCTGCTTTCAAATTCAATATTCAAACAATAGAATTGAGTATATTTACCGAAACAAACCCAAATGTGGGACTTAATATTAAATAAGCATGCTCACGTCTTATTCTAGCCAAGTTTCCTGAAGTATCAAACTTTGACATTCTGAAGGAAAGAAAAAAATCTCTAGGCCTAAATATATTTCAATAAAGACTTTTTAAAATTATAGACAGGGAGAAACAGAACTAAAAGTTTAAAAGAAAATGTAAAAAGAAAAAGCTGTATCCCAACCCTCCCAATGCTACATCGAGGGCTTCTAACCCTCCCGTTGATCAATCAATCAAAAAGACTTCACAACAGCAGGCACATGAACGAGCCCAACACCCGAACCCGTGCACCAACTAAAAATCACTCCTGTTTAAAGTCGTTAACTCTTCTGCACCTTTGTCAACAAAACACCAGCTTGAACGAAGCCGGGGTCAGAACATACATAAACACTGATCTGTGGGGTTGGAGTTTCAAACATGCTGTGAGCCAGATTTGTTGGGGAGGCTGAACTCTAATCAGCCATCAAGGTAAATGGATTTATAAAACAAAAGAAAATAAAAGAAATCACATATTGCGGAGCTGAATGGCCTGCGTTACCGGGGACAGGCACACAGGGCACGCCGCCTTCTGGCCTTGGCATATCTGGGTGGCACAATCTAGACAGAAGAGGTTATGGCCGCAAGGAACCAAAGCAGCGATCACCTGATTATCCATACACTGGATGCACATCTCCTGCCCTCTTCCTGCTGATCCGAGCCCCGCTCGATAGGAGAAGGAGGATTCAGGAGGAGAGGAGGAGGAGGAGGTGGTGCTTTCACTGGAGGAGGAGAAGGCTGAGCTGTATGAGGGGATTCTGTGGGCGTCCAGGGTCCCGGCTGACCCGAAAGGCCTTCGGTGAACACGTTGGGCCTGAGGGTGCTCCAAGGCTTCAGTCCCAGAGAAGGTTGGAGACAGGCGGGGGGTGCCTGGCAGGCTGGTCTAGAAAAATACCAACAGTCAGCAAATGACCACAATCATTACAAAAATGTTTTTAATGTCCATCCCGATGTTGACTTACCTGAGACTGAAAGGTATCAAAGGCCTGAAGGGGCTGGTTGTCCACGAAGGGGCTCCAGACTTGTGGCTGTGCCGCCGACTGCGCGGTATGGGCAGTGGAAATGGTTAATGGATCAAATCCTGAGGAACCTCCACCTCCCAGACTGAAGAGCTCCTCTGAACCCACCCTAAGAAGGCTGTCACCAAACCAGAAACTTGTGCTGCTGCTGCTGCTACTGTTGTTGTTGTTGTTGTTGTTAGCGTTGGCGTTAAATGGAACGGTCGGGCTGAAATCTGCCATCCGGTTACCGTTCCCACCACTGTAGAACGAGTCGGCCGAGCTGGAGCCGCTGCCCAGAGAGCTGGAGCTGTCGTTGCGGTAGGTGGAAGACATCCTGACGGCGCTGCTAATATTGCTATTGACACGCTGAGTACCGTTGACGTTCACGGGCAGCAAGCTGCTGCCGCCCCCTCCTCCTGGTGAGGATGCTCCAGCGTGGAGCCATCCGGCATCTCCTAACCCAACATGAGCCGCAGAGGTCTCGAAGCTGACATCTGTCCCGTTGAACTGAAAATCACTGTTGTCCACACCTGGAGCTTCGATGCCCCCGCAGGATCCGGTGCGAAGGGCGATGTGAGCCTCTATTTCCTCCCTCGCTCGGTCCACGTTCTCTGGCATCCCCGTCACCTCAAACACCGGCTCTTTGTCGCGACTTGGCGTCACAATGTAGGTGTGGGTCTGCTGCTGAATGCGCTTGATGGTCGCCCCTGGAAGTAAGTACATGAGACATTATGGAAAAAGTTGTAATATCACCAGTCTACAACACGGGCTGTCTGCTGATCCCTGATCATTATATTTATTATACCGGGCTGCAAACTAGAAATAAATGTTTAATTTGTTTTCACTACATCAACTTCACACAAAATCTGCAGGAAGATGAGAGACAATAAGCAGATCCAACACTAAGATTTTAATCATAATGGATCACAGTATTTTGTCAAGTTAAGTAGAGTAAAAGTAAAACGAACACAGGTATGTCAAACAAAGTGCTCACATCGTTTTAATTGGTTGTTGGTGTATTTAAACCCGCCCCCTACTGGATGAAAGACTTTGGGCTTCCATGTTGTAATTCATTGAATATCACAGACGAAAAGGGGAAAAATATGTCGACTTCAAACAAACAAACAAAAAAAAGCAAAAATTTTCCAATGGAGATTAAAATTGAAAGGTTAGAAAGAAAATAAAGGAGTTAGGAAGAAACATCTGGGTGAAAAAAGAAATCTGTCCCTTTCTGCAGCTGGACAAACTGAACAAAGCAAAGTGCAAAAGACTGTAGAGTCATTTACATTTTCAGAAACTGCACTTTCTTAGAATAATAGAACCGGACTTTACAGAAACGCAGCTGTGCAATAATTACAGCTCTGAACTGTGAGCTGTTCAGTGACTCACCTGGTGTAAGAGCACAACACCAAACCACAGTCTAATGATCTAATTCTCTGCAGAACTTTTAAAACCAAAACATCAAATGAATGAAAAACATCTGAGGTTTTACAGACCAATCCTTTTATGGATCAGCACATTATGTCGGGTAAGGGTCACCCTATCCTTCACCGTGAGCAGAGTTAATGTATAAAGGTGAGAAATATTAAACAAGACTCACCTTTGGGACCCACAACCAAACCGACGACACGATATGGCACCCGCACCTGTCAAACACAGAATTTTCTTTAACAAGCAACTGGCTTTAATGAGACTCACTGGAAAAGAATGTCATCCGACAGCAATGTGATTCACTATAACAGCTTTCAGACCTGAATAGTCGTCTGTCCAGGCAGAGCAGGAGTCCCTAAACTGCTCACAGCTGACAGGGGGCCCGTTTTGTTTCGAGAAGCTCGGATGAGGGAGAAGTGCTCAGCCGCAGAGAGGATCTCCCTCTTAGCCATGGCTACATCTTCTTTGCGCCCCGTCACGACAAAGACAGGCTGCTCGCCCCTCACCGGCGTCTTTATGTAGGTGTTCGTCTTGGCTCGAAGGGCCTTGATCTTACAACCTGCCGGGAAGGGGGGGCGGTTTAAAGGGAAATGAAGGATTGAAATATTACTGTCACAGTAATGACAAACATCAGTAACAAACAGTTCGACTTACCCAAACTGAATTCTATTCATATAACACTGCACATTCTGACTTTAAAAACAAAAACAATGCAGCTACTGTGCAAGTGCACATTGCTTTATTGATGCTAAAACAACGTTGTTTGCAGCTTAGGTCCATCATTACCTCTACCAAAAGGCCAAACAATGAATTTAGAGGGTAAATAAACTTGGACGAGAAGCAATTTGGCCTGTGAGAAATCTAAAATTACAGTGTTTTAATATATACCAGCTGAGATGAATGTGACCTTAAATGCCCTTATGAGATTAAGATGATCAAAGTAGTCACTCCGACTCCTGACATGTTTTTCGCTATCAGGTCAGGAAGTGGTTTGAATTGAAAATGACAATTCAGCTGATAGAAATACATGTGTAAATCTGATTTGGAGGAAACATTGAAGTGGATGCTCGATTTTCATACATCAACCATGAAAAACTCTGAATTATACACGTTTTCTAATTCTGAAGAAAAGCAGGAACATTGTTGCCTGTATTTGTGTTTCTTTGTATCAATAAAGACAGCTGAAAAGTCCCTCCAATCTTCTAGAGCATCTGAACTGCACAACATTATCAGTCCAACCATCGATTTGTGCAAGTAAAATTAAAGAAAGTCGTATATTTTTACATAACTTCTCTGTTATATAATGCCCTGACATCATATAGTGGCTCTCTCAGTCATTAATTCCATTTACAAGTTGTTCAGCATATGAATTAAATATTCCTTTTAGCAGTGGTTGAGAGTCCAATTTCATTACCAGAGCCATTTCCTGTTGTTGTGAGCCCCCCTCCTCCCCACCCCCTCTCTAAAACACCACATAACAGCACTCATCAACCCACGAAAGGTTCGAGTATAAGCCCAGAAACAGGCTTTAGAAGTCTACATCCAGTCAGCCGTGTTCGGAAAAACTTGAGACGAAAATTCCCCATAATTATTTTGTGAGCCCTGCAGCTGATGTGGCACAGCAATGGAGACCAACACGGTTCTTTATGTGCTCCAGCTAGACAAAGAAACCCGGTTTAACACGACTCGACTGGGGGTTTTCTGTTTGTCCATGAAGTACATATACTATTTAAAATACAGACCAAGAGTCAAAGCAAAGATGACAGAGTCAAAAAAGTATATTTTTAGACTTGTAACCATTTTATTTTGTTTACCTTTTCCCTGCTTGACCTAGTTTAATCACACGAAGCTAAATGTTTGCTAACCTAAAATCTACAAAAAAAACTCACCCTGCCTTCCCACAATCTCGGCGACGTGCTCGGAGCTTGGTACGGCCACACACTCGGTTGTATTGACACTCTTTCGTGAGGCTAGAAGAGAAGATTCGGCCTCGTAACCCGGTTCCCCGTACACGCCGGGGGGTAGCGTCACCATGCTGCTAGCTAAGGTGCCGCCGACCCCTCCATCATCCCGCTCCTCTTGGTTGTACAGCAGAACCGTCTCGGCCTGCGGAGGCTCCATTCTGGACGGGATCACTGAGTTATTCGGCCCCGATGGGAGGTGTGGGTGGTGATGGGCCTTCACCAGTAACGAGCCCCCGCTGCAAACCGAAGGATCGGCCGCTCCATCAAGCTCTTCGTCGTCTTTCGTTTTGTTCGCTTCATCTCCCGAAGGCGGCCGATGCAGCGGCAACGGAGTCAAGTCCAGGACCGTACCGAGGAGGCTAAAGTGAGAAACCGAGGGGAGCTGATGGTGGTGGGGGAACGAAATACTCTCATCTGCTTGTTCTGGGGTCTGGCTTTGGGTGCCGTGGTGCTCTTCAAGGCCCATACCGGTGAAAGCGTGCACTAGCGGCGGTGGGACCTCGGACTCTCCCTCATCGGCCTCCAGCAAAGACGTGCTACTAGGCATCATGCAACACGTATATTTTATGACAACTGAATTTTAATTAATATGAATAACGAATTAATTTGTTCTGGTTGGCAAAAAATAAAATAAGCGACCAGCGCCTGTAAAGTGAAATGTGTGGCTTTTGTTTTGTCTTCAGCTCTCTCCATTCAGCCCTCCCTACACTGTAATCCCGTTATCGCGAGACTTTTGATTTAAGGTCAGTATGGTCAGTAGCTACAGGAAACGAACTCTATGACACGATTCATACATGTATAAAAGCTTTACAGATCGACCACAGACCAAAATGTCTGGGCTACCATTTGCATACAATTACACTTCGAAGAACGAGAAGTGAGAAACAAACACTAAGAGATGATACATGCATGAAAGTGAAGCAGAAATCAAACAAGTTGACCTGATCAACCAGTAAATTATATTTATGCATAAAAGCCAAAAAACTACATCAGAACGGCTGCATATAGATGTAAAATAATAAAAAGTGAGATAACAACATAAAGAGAAAGAGAAACTGTTTGTATAGAGATATAAAATGACCACAGAAAGACAGTGACAACGAATCTCTGGTTGGTTAGAGATATATATCAGATCAATACTGCAGGTCTTTGAATATGTTTATTTTGCTGCCAGTACAATCAGATTACTCACATGAAGTTTATCATATCACTGAAAAACACTTACAAACAACATTTTCATAGAGGAACAAATATCTCAAATAACAAAAAAAAAAACACTGCCTTCACACTGCCTTCGGTGCTCAGGCCTAATAAATAAATAAATCAGGTCCCACGCCAATTCAAATACAAACCGAGCAAGACGAGCTACAGCAAGGGGAGTGATTACACATGATTGCAGATCTGCAAGGTACAAAGGTACAAAACATCATTTGGACAATACAATATTTATTTTAAAGGCCCTCGTATCCAGAATGATTATCTTACAGAAACATTAAAGATACTAACAAAAATAATCTGAAAGTTTATACAACATAGGTTAATCATGTCATCTTGTTTGCCTCCTATTCTTAGTATAAATGTAGTTTTGTTTTTTGTTGTTTCATTATTATTTTGTGTTTTTCTATAATATTGGGCCTTTTGTGTTAGATGTTTTTGAGATTTTGACTTTTTTTAAAACACTGAAAACAAACAAGGAGTGCAAATGCACACCTGCTAGAAGTCTTGTGTACAAAGCAACAAATGTTTCTGTTGCTGAAAAGGGAAACTATTAGTAAATAAAAATAAAAGGTTTTCCAGCCATCTGATCTTCTGCTCTTGTCACAGATTATATGTGTATGTTCTAAGATTGGATGTGTGATGTAAGTGAATAAAATAACAAAGCCCAGCACAGTTAAAACCAGTGAGTTTCTGTTTAAATATAACCTCATTGGTTAAAACTATCAGCCACGTTGGAATGTGTTGAATAGGAAGACAGTACGGGGACGTAGCCCATGTGATTTCACCAGCCGCATTCTTAGTTCTTTAGTTAACCAATAGGAGTCATGTAGAGGTGGGCTTTGTACAGGAGACAGCCAATCGCGTGTCACGTTTGTGATACGTTTCTTAGCATTAGTCGCATCCGGGTGAAGACTTTCTTTGGGGTGAGTCGGTTAATTCAGACCGAGAAGAAAAATAAATGAATTATGAGCCATCAGTGTTTGAATTGAATTTAACGCTGCTGATCATATATGCGTAAATTACGAGTATTATAACAGCAGAATACGCTATAAAACCAACACTAGTTTCTTTCTTTCTAACACACAAAATAGTTAGCTAGCTAGCTTTAAGCTAACTACTTGTCTCTAATCTCTTCTTCCGTTGTTTGTATCGTTACTGTCGTCGCTACTGGATTTAAGCCTCATGTCTGTCAATTTATATTTCCCTAGGTTTAAACACTGAAGCTGTTTCAGTCTTGAGGATGTTGGGATCAGTTCGGGTGCTGTTGCAGGTGCTGTGGGCCCAGCTGCTTTGTGGGTGGGTCCTGAGCTCCGAGCTGACGTTTGAGCTGCCTGATAATGCGAAACAGTGTTTTTACGAGGACATCATCATGGGCACCAAGTGCACACTGGAGTTTCAGGTGCGTCCTGATTCAGTCCATCATTCTTAATTCTTTCTAAAAGATCAGATTGTAATGGTGCAGAACAACCAAAGGCTTTACGAAATACACAACATATAAAATAACCTATGATTGGATATTAGATCTGTCCTGACTGTAGATCAATTATAAAAACACACATTTATCTCTCTTTAATCCTAGTTGAACAGTTTATCTTGACTTTTATTGTTTAGCGATGAAGTTATCGTTTATTTTTCAATTGATTTTATCCAAAGTTTTATTATGGTTCTTTTATTTATAGCTGATTTAGAAATTGACTTTTTTCTGTGTTCCCAGGTGGTAACTGGGGGCCACTATGATGTGGACTGTCGTTTAGAGGACCCAGACGGCACAACGCTCTACAAGGAGATGAAGAAGCAATATGATAGTTTCACCTTCACAGCAGCCAAGAATGGGACATACAAGTTCTGCTTCAGTAATGAGTTCTCCACCTTCACGCACAAGACGGTTTACTTTGACTTCCAGGTCGGCGATGACCCTCCGCTGTTCCCCAATGAGAACAGGGTTACAGCTCTCACTCAGGTGAGCTTTATGCTGTTGTGTAGAAAAATGTTCTTTTTAGTTTGGATGTTCAGGAGATTTTGTTCTAATTTTGATGGATTTTTACACATTTATCTGTCAAAGCAAAAAGTGAACCAGAGCCAAATGTCTTTCAAATAGTTGGCCAAATACACCTGGTTATAAATTAGCTTTTGTTTTATTGAAAAATTATTAATTCATATTTCATTTTGCATTATGTGTGAAATTTATCATCTTGTAAGTTTATAGTTCTGCTTCTTTTTTGGAATTTCTAACTGTTATTTGTACAATAAAGCTGAACACCGCCAGGCTAGTAAAATTGATAAAAATTGACCTTAGTTTCATATTTCTGCCCAGAGGTAAGGATTATACATCTGTACAAGACTTTTTTTGAATAGTTATAAATATGTGGCTCAGAATTAAAATAGAGCAACACAGGTTGATAAAAATATTAGATGTTTGTGAATGCAACATTGTTCCCTTTCACTTCGCAAAACCTTTTATACCTCTTCACTTTAAATACTTATCAGACATTAAGTTACATTAAAGAATGAAGTTTATTCAGTTTCCTGCAACTCAATCTCTCATGATTCTGTTAAGTATTAGTTAAAACAAATCTTCATTTTCAAATTCTGCAAATTGGTCAATTGTCACTCAAACAATGTCCAACTTTTCTTTTTTCCATTTACTGAGAGCATTTTTTCAGCCTCACATTTTCCTTTGGTCTCCTTGTTGACACTGTAGCTGTACATGTCTCACATATGAGCTTAGCAGGTTGATCTTAATCTTAACGTAGTGTAGATGTGCCCACAGCCATTCTGTTGACTTTGTAATCAATCCCACAACGGTAACATGAATAAGTTTAAACAGTTTAAAATCTACCTATCATGTTCGAGACACGTTTAACTGTCACTAAGGGGGTTCTGGGTAAAAGATTGATTCATAATTTCTTGAGAATGTTGTACGGCCCTGTCCCAATACCCGCCCTTGCGCACTTCAAATGCGCAATCCTGATGAGGGGCGCAAGTGCGTAGGGTGTCCCGTTTCTCCAAGAGTGGAGAGTCGTGCCCTTGGCTCCACCCCTTTCGAACGCTTAATCTGCACTTCAGTGAAGGGTATTTCCCACAATGCATTGCTGCGTGTGAATTTTGACAGAAGAAGAAGAAGGTGGAGAAATGGCCGAACCATCCGGACCAAAAAAATGTTTTCTCAAGTGTAGAATCCAAATAATCAATATTTTATTGTCTAGATGTGTAATTACAATCGATTAATTCTCTGTTGGTAAGATCTGTTACATATCTGATAAAAAATATAATTAATTAATAACGGTTTAATCACTTATTCTGTCTTATAAACCTACTTTGGTTCCTGTGCTTCATTCTCCTCGAAATAAATGTTTGTTGGAGTTATAAAATCATTTCTAGTATGAAAATAGTGCAAACAGCGACCGGCACTGCCATTTTGGTTGTCATGGAGAAAGAACACTGTGGCATGTAGTGCTCGCTGTCCCAATACTGCTATTTGTACGCACTTGTTCACGACGCACTTCGAACCCTTATGTGCCCTTCTGCTAAGTGCACTTCGTGGAAGACCATAGGGTGCAGTGCGGGTATTGGGACAGGGCCTACAAGTGGGATTTTTTTATTGTTAGAAAGGCCTAAACTGAAAGGGAGTTTGAAAATAAACATGAACACTTTTTTGCTTAAAATAAATGTTGTATCTAATTCTTTCATTTGTTCCTCATATCCAGATGGAATCAGCATGCGTTTCTATCCACGAGGCTCTAAAGTCAGTCATCGACTACCAGACACACTTCCGCCTCCGTGAGGCTCAGGGACGCAGTCGGGCCGAGGACCTCAACACCCGTGTTGCATTCTGGTCCATTGGAGAGGCTTTTATCCTGCTGGTTGTCAGTATCAGCCAGGTGGTCCTGCTAAGAAGCTTCTTCTCTGACAAGAAGACCACGATGACTCGTGTTGGATCATAACGGTCTTTGAGTTCTGAGTCTGATTCATCATTTTGTTGGTCTGTCCTCAGGCTTATGTGCATAAAATAAGAACCGAAGTGCTGATTAGTAATTGGATCATAGCAGACTACCAGATCATACAATCTGACAATTCCTCATTTAGCACTGTGGTTCTTAAAAACTTTATGCAAATTAGTCTTGAGGAAAAGAAATTGTGTGTTTTAAAATATCTTGAGGGGTAAAAGGAAGGCCTGATTGTCTGGTAACATCTGTATCCGAGACCGATTGAGCTGGTCCTGTAGTTAAAAGAATTCAGTTCTGTGTGTTTTTTTGTTTTATTTGTGTCCCTTTCTCCTCCTATATCTTGGTACCCCCCCAAAATTCGCTGCAATTAAGATAAAACATACTCGAAAGTAGCCAAGTCTTTATTTCTCATTATCTTTAGCTGAGTATGTTGTACAGAGAGTTTATCCTTCAGCTTTAACACAAGATGAATTTCAAGAAACAAAAAAGTCATTTGTTTTATTACAGTGTCAATTTATCCTGTAAAACAATGGCATGAAGGAAAAGTTCCATTTGATTACATTAATGTGGGTTTATGTATTTGTGTGAGGGACATGAAAAAATGATCTGATATTCTTTTATTATTATATTTTGTGTGTAGAAGTGTTAATTTCAACAGTGTCAATGCACCAGCTTCTACAAACATACTTTTGTTCTCCTGCTATAATAAATAGTGTTGCCTTTTCTATTTTAAAGTGTAACAATATATTTATCTCGTTGGCTGACGGTGACGTTTCGGTTTTATACAGCACTGATGTAAACTTGTTTGCTGAAAATTTTTGCTTTAGTTGAAGACAATTTCATGAATTTGGTTTAAAATTCTAATTCTATTCAATCGTTTGGTGACTTTTTGAATTGTTTAAATAAATGGGAATATTTGGACATCATTATCTGACATTTGTAGTTCTGGTTTGATGTTTTGGGTTCTATTTTTTGTTTGACTCATGAATTGTTGGACATGCTGGATTCAATCCACTTATCATGCTTTATGTATTTCTCAGATTTGTAAGTGTTTTTTTTAATTATTATTTTTGTAGGTCTTCTACACAGACATTATTGTGTTCCCACAGGTAGATTATTTAAAACTTTTCTCAGCAATTGAAAGTGACTTGAGATCATCCAGGAGATTTCATTGTAAAATTGTCAGGCAATTATCTGTTTTACCATCTCATTTCACTTTCCAGAGATTATAACTGTTCAAAACCAGCCAAAAGTCGTAATATAATTATTTTCACCAGACGTTGTGTTTTAGGTTTACGTCATGTGTTCTATCTCCTAATAAATTTAAGTTTTGTGGCACATTGGTATTTTTCTGAGCTATGTTTACTGAAAGGTCACCTGTGGATATATCTGAGGCATTGTTGGATTCTGGTTAATTATTGGTTGGGTTGAATAAATAAATCCATGATTAAATGTTAAGTTCTGCAGCTGTTGATTCATTCAGAAAAATGTATAATGACCCTGCACTAGCTGGTTATACCTCTTTCATCCTGTAGGGAGAGATATAATCCAGGCTGTCGGCTCATTTAGCATCTCTGCTGTATTACTTCCATGCAGTATCTCAGAGAAAAAACTGGATTTGAATGATTCTTGTCAGGGGATCCTGCCTGGATTGGTATCACAAGCTAGACTGAGGAGGAGCAACTCATAATAATTATTATTATCCTGTCAACAGCCCTGTGATGGACTGGTGACCTTTTCAACCCTGAGCAGGAACATGCAGGTTTGGAAAATGACTGATCCCTCGTTCTAAACTGTAAGCCTTTTTATTCACTGCAGGAATTTTCAGCCTTTATCTTTGTCGGGGTCTACATTCCACCTCAGGCCTCTGTGAGCGGGGCTATCCAGTGGCTGGCTGACCAGATCAAAGTCTAGAATGGGATCACACGGACGCTCTGATTATAATTTTAGGGGACTTTAACAGAGCAGCACTCAACCATAAACTGCCACTAGGGACAGTAATATACTGGACCATTGTTACACCACCCTGAAACATGCTTATCGCTCTGTTCCCCGTGCTGTGCTGGGACATTCAGACCACTGCTTAATTCATCTCATCTCAGCCTACAGGTCAAAACTGAAAGCTACTAAAGATGTTGTTAAATCTGTGAAGAAGTAGACCGAGGAGAACAAACAAGCACTCCAAAACTGCTTTGATACCACTAATTGGAGTGTTTTTGAAGCTGCAGCCACCAATTTTAATGAACTTGCAGACACCATTACATCCTACATTAACTTCTGTGAGGACGTGTGTGCCGACCAGGTCATTCCATTCTTACAGGAACAATAAACCTTGGTTTACTCCAAAGCTCAGAGCCCTTCGTCGAGCCAAGGAAGATGCGGGGAATGAATTAGAAGGGACAGAGCCCTATTCAGGCAGGCCAGGAACAATCTTTCAAGAGAGATCAGAGGGGCAAAGGCTTTGCTCTGAGAAGCTGAAGAATCAGTTTTCAGCCAAAGAACCGTCAACGGTGTAGAGCGGCCTGCAGGAGACGCTCTGCCCCCACTGCTGAGGCCAACAAAGCCCTGGCTGACGACCTCAACAGCTTCTACTGTGGGTTTATTATTATGTCTATGGTTTGAAAGGGAACACATCACATGTGTCCCTTCACTCACTGCAACCCCCCTACTGCCTTCATTGTCCTTCTAACAACTCTAACGACTCTG
Organism: Pachypanchax playfairii; assembly: GCA_006937955.1. Taxonomy (NCBI): domain Eukaryota; kingdom Metazoa; phylum Chordata; class Actinopteri; order Cyprinodontiformes; family Aplocheilidae; genus Pachypanchax; species Pachypanchax playfairii. The sequence continues at coordinate 3,315,283 of SSNP01000049.1, forward strand.
ATGCAACACTCAGTTTATCTAGAAGTCCTTCGAACGACTGGTGTTGAGCCACCTGAAGTCTCACAGGAAGCCTGCTAGACCCCCTGCAGTTTCCTTATCAAGCAAACAGGTCAGTGGATGATGGGACTGCATTACATCCTGCAGCATCTGGATCGTCCTGGGACCTACGGATCCTGTATGGATTTCAGCTCGGCCTTCAACACCATCATCCCTCTGTTGAAAACTGTCCCAGCTCGCTGTCCTGGAGCTGAACACTCTTAAGACTGTAGAGATGATTATGGACTTTAGGAGACTCCCTTCTGCCCTACCCCCCACAGTCCTCAATAGCACCGTGTCCATCATACAGAGCTTCAGATTCCTGGGCACCATCATCTCCCAGGATCTGAAGTGGGAGGAAAACATCAGCGCCATCCTCAAGAGGACCCAGCAGTGACTGTACTTCCTGCAAATCTTGAGGAAACACGTTCTGCCCCTTCCAACTGCTGATGCAGTTCTCCTCCATCACTGTGTGGTTTGGAGCTGCCACCAAGCAGGACAAGACCAGACTGCAGCGAACTGTATTTATTCTTTGTTTGCACTAGAGAGACACTATCCGCTGGAAGTAAATTCCTTGTATGTCCCCCTACTTGGTGAATAACATTTATTCTGACGTCACCATCAGCAGCTCTGACTTTAAAAGATACTTTCATTATCAAAACAATTATAATCACAGTTAAATTAGAAATTAGTCTTGGATTTTTTGGGGACTAGTTGTAGTATTTTGATCAGATCAGCAATAAATTGAAAATTATATACATGACAATACATTAAAACTAGGGTTATGTGTAAAAACTACACAAAAACACATTGTGCTCAGTGTGACTCTTGACAAGATTAACTAAGTCTGGTTTAAAACAGACTGTCTGTATTTCCTGAAACTGAATCAGGGATCGGTTCAGACAGGATACCCAGCGTTTCATCCCCACGAATTCTGACCCCCCCAACTTTGTTTCTTTAAACTGACTACGTGACAGGATCTCCTCTCTGTGATTGGACAACGACACGTCAATCATTTGCTCAAGCGGTAAGAAAAGACTGCGTCGAGCCTGTGATTGGACAGAAACTGAGTCGTGATCATCCGGTTGAGCCGTGGGTGGTTAGCACTTATTTACCGTCTCCCTCTCTCATGTTGTCAGCTTTGCTGAGTGGCCACAAGGATAGATATTGTTCCCTGTTTTTGAGAGTAAAAACTGGGGGTTGTCTATTGAAAACGCGGCGCTGACACCGGGGCAATCCTCAACCAGTTTAGCCCAACCGTCAATTTTCCAGGCTAAGCTAGCAGCAGCGTTACGGGTGAGGGTGGATTTTTTTCATCTCGGCCCTCAAAAGCGGAATATAAATCACGTCAAAATGCCGTGGAACTATGCCAAGCGAGTGAAACGGATCTGATGAAGGACAACTTATTGGAGGGAGAGAAATGTCAGCGGAAGAGAGACGGCTGAAGGATCAATAACGAGGTGAAAAGTTGTTGATTGTAGCGTAGCTAGTTGAGCTGATCGAGGAAGTTGACTAGCCACCTCGCTAACTCGGCGTCAAATGTATCGGTGGATCAAGGGTCGTTTCAAACGTCTGAGCTATTATTAGATTAAACGATTTACATAACCGACTGGTGATGCCAAAATTTTAAAGCTGACCCGTAGAAAGTTCCACACTGCTGGTTGTAAACAAACGCTTCTTCCAAGCAACGTTTCACCTCAACTGTTTCTTTGTTTCAGTTACATCACTCGCCTTTGTGTTTAACACCGAAACTCGCCGTCAGAAATGGATTTAAAGACGGCGGTATTTAACGCAGCCAGAGACGGAAAGCTGCGTTTGCTCCAAAAGCTGCTGGAGAACAAAGACGGAACCGAGGTGACCAAGCTGATGGGCGAGAAGACGAACGGGGCTACCCCGCTTCTTATGGCCGCCCGCTACGGCCACCTGGACCTGGTGGAGTACCTGCTGGAGTGCTGCAGTGCTCCTGTTGAGGTCGGTGGGTCCGTGAACTTTGACGGGGAGACCATAGAAGGAGCCCCCCCTCTCTGGGCTGCCTCGGCAGCGGGACACCTGAAGGTGGTCCAGTCCCTTCTGGGTCACGGAGCGTCCGTAAACAGCACGACCCTCACTAACTCAACACCGCTGAGGGCAGCCTGCTTTGACGGACACCTGGACATTGTTAAATACCTGGTGGAGCACAAAGCCGACCTGGAGGTCGCTAACAGACATGGACACACGTGTCTGATGATTTCCTGCTACAAGGGGCACAAAGAGATCGCACAGTATCTGCTAGAGAAAGGTGCAGACGTCAACAGGAAAAGTGTAAAAGGTAAGTCAGCAAAAACACAGTTCTGTTTGTTTTTTAAATCAGTATGAGAAGCATTCTGTGTTCCAGTAATCTAAAGATAAACTTGACTAACAGGCAACAGCAATGTTGTCATGTGACACAATACCTGAAGCTATTACGTGTGAGTGAATGACTCAACAGCATGAACTTCTGGTTTCATGATGGAAGGCTACATCAACTCACACGTTTCTGTTTGGGCGTGTCGAAAAGATAATTTAATATTTCTATATTTCTTTTTAACTGGTGCCTACAGTGTACACACCACTGTTAGCTCACTTGGCAGTGACATAATACGTGATACACGTTTAACTCACAGAACTTTTTATGCAAATGTCAAGGCTGCATACCAAGCAACTCAGACCACAGTTTGTCATTCAGATCATAACCTGGTCTGATTAAAACGTCAGCGTGTCCCTGCAGTTCATAGGGTGCCTGTTGTCACTGAGTGGAGTCAGGAAACCCTGCAGGAAGTCTCCTGATCCACAAGCTGGAATGTTCTGTGGAAGTTAGACTAGGGGTCGTTTTTATGGTTAAACACGACTTTAAAGAATCCCCTACATCTGCTTCCATCCTTGCAGTTAAAGTATGAACACTGTTTAGCCTGACGTTGTCCTCCAGACGTGGTGTGTTTGGCAGATTAATATCTGGTTTGCTTGTCAAGTGTATTTTAATATCATAAAAATGTCAACATGACGCTTTTTGGTTGAACCAATCCATCTTTATATCCCAACAGCTTCAAATGCAGCAAAAGGATGTCAATCTTCTTCAGAAACAAAATAACCTTAACTTTAAAAGCCCCAGGGAATTGTGTCCTGAATGGAACACACACACACACACACACACACACTGGGATCAGTGCTGTGAGCGTTGCATTTTATAAATACCAACCTAATATTGATAATCGTGGGCAGTTTCTTCATAATAATCACTATACAAACATTTTATCCCTACTCAACACAATAATGGGTAATAAGAGAGACTTCTGCCATGACACCAACATAACCTCCCAGAGTCCTGCAGCACATTTTCAGCCTGAGTCCTCTGCACTGCAGGGAAGCTGCTGGAAAATATCCTGCCTGGTACTGGTACCTAACAGAACCACCACATCCAGTGCCGGCAACCACAGACCAATTACCTTGTGGTCACATGTCTTGAAGGTGTCAGAAACTGGTTCTGATCCACATTTATATGGGTGGAAGATAATTTTAAAATCAGCTGGTATCTTAGAGAAGTTACCAGCCCAATCCACATCCAGATTATTATTTAACAATAACCTTGATAAATGCAACATTAATGTGTTTGTTTGTCACACAAATTCATGTGACTGATTTTTTTTCAGTTTAGCAGTTCTGTTTAGTTGCTAGACTACACGACTTTCTGCTGCAGCAGAATCAAGGGTCAGAAAACTTCACAAACATGTCCTCAAAAAGTATAAATCACAAAAAGCTGATGGAGATCAAGGAACGAGTCAGATTTCAATAAATTTGTCTTTTTCTCTTTCCACATGTTCTTTTGTGCAGCTTCCATTGTTGCTACTGCTGCATTCACTACAGTAACATTTGTTTAGCGTCTCTCGTGGGCTTTAATCTTATTGGCTGAATGTAGTCACTGGTCGCAGCTGCAGAAACTTTTTAACGCTTAAAATTAGTCAGCAAACCTGACTTTACCCATTCACTTTACTCATGTTACTATTTTATCTGTACATAAGAAACACAACTATGTCTCATTTAATTTAGTCTATCGTCTAATTCTTTTTGCTACGTCTGCTGCTGTTACTTGACATTATTCTGAGGTTTCTCGTTTAACGCTATGCACCATGGCGCCTTAGCCCTGGTCCCGTTTCGCTTGGATTTTGACTTTGGCAGATTTGCAGTTGTTTTATGTCTGTACTGGGACAAAACAATTCCCCACAAGGGATCAATAAAATATTGATCTAATTTAATCTTTCTTTACTTTAAAGGAAATAGAGACTTGCTGTACGCATCTTTTGGACTGTTGTATTTTACATATCAAAACCAATATCTGGAGTGAGTTTTGAAAACTGGTTCATGATTCTACAATTTTTCCAGAAAAGGCCCATTACAACACTCCTTTTTGAACACACAAACTTTACAGCATATTGAATCATTTATTTGATGTTTGTTTTCCTGTGCTTAACGGATGGCTTGATAAACAAACAAACAAATCTCTTTGTTTGGATTTGATGTTCTGTACTTTGAGGCATATGTTGTGTCTGTTCACAGGAAACACTGCGCTCCATGACTGTGCAGAGTCAGGCAGCCTGGAGATCATGAGAATGTTGCTGCAGTATGGTGCAACCATGGAGCAGGATGGCTACGGCATGACTCCCCTACTCTCTGCCAGCGTTACGGGCCACACGAACATCGTAGACTACCTGACGATGCACCCACAGGTCAGGCTTCCTGTCTCTTCCTGTGGAGAACTTGTCAGCATAAATAAATAGTCTGTGCTGTTTTTAAATCAACAGATTATTGAAGTGGCATTCTTTGCTCTGCAGACAAGTCATACGGAGCGTATCGATGCTCTGGAGCTCCTGGGAGCTACGTTTGTAGACAAGAAGAGGGATTTGCTTGGAGCTTTAAAATACTGGAAGAGAGCCATGGACTTCAGATACCTGGACAGTAACAACATTGTTCAGAAACCTGAACCCAAGCAGCTGGTCATGGCGTATGACTATGCCAGAGAGGTGAGTTCTGTTATGTGGCTGAAGTTGTCACATTTTACAGGATGATGTTCACACTTCAGCTGGGAGACTGCTCGTGTGCTCTTGCTATAAAAAGTGCTTTTTCAATTCAGCAGTATTATTTAGTGCTGAAATCCCACGACTTACTTCAACCATTCAAATCTTCTCTTAGGTAACAAACGGAGAGGAACTGGATGGGCTGATATCCGACCCGGACGAGATGCGCATGCAGGCTCTGCTCATTCGCGAACGGATCCTCGGGCCGCAGCACCCAGACACATCCTATTACATCCGTTACCGCGGCGCTGTTTATGCTGACTCTGGAAACTTTGAGCGCTGCATCAACCTGTGGAAGTACGCGCTGGAGATGCAGCAGATCAACCTGGAGCCCCTCAGCCCCATGACGACGTCCAGTCTGCTGTCATTTGCCGAACTCTTCTCCTTCATGCTGCAGGACAGGGCCAAGGGGCTCCTGGGAACATCGGTGTCTTTCGAGGACTTGATGGGAATATTGTCCAAAAGCGTGTTGGAGATTGAACGGGCGGTAAAACAAAGCGGACCCATGCCTCCCGACCCGGCTCAGCTCAGCAAGGCCCTCTCAATTATCCTGCACCTCATCTGTCTTTTAGAGAAGGTGCCTTGCACCGCAGAGCAGGATCATTTCAAGAAGGAAACCATCTATAGGTAGGAGTTAGTGTGAAGTAGTTGATCATAATGAAATCATCTACAATGTTTGAGGCAGTTGAAAACCTGATTTGTAAATGGTTTTGTTTAAAAAATAAAAGTTTCTGTTTTTTAACAAAAAAGTGGATCAGTGTGACTTGACGCTTTCTGCCTCTTCATACAGCTTCAGAATGTGGGTCAATCAATCATTTACAGCAAGACTGTAACAGTTCAAACCTCACATCCTGATTTTCAGTGATACTTTGTGACTCATTGGTTGTCTGTGGTTTGGGCTTTACTGAAATGTTCACATCTTTTCAGATTCCTGAAGCTCCAGCCTTGTGGGAAGAACGGCTACAGCCCCCTGCACCTGGCTGTCGACCGCAACACCACCTGCGTGGGCCGCTATCCCGTCTGCAAGTTCCCCTCCCTCACGGTGGCGTCAGTCCTCCTGGAGTGTGGCGCGGACGTCAACAGCCGAGATGAAGATGACAATAGGTTAGTTTGGATTTTGCATAGTGTGTCGCTCGAGCCTTTAATGTCATCCAGTTCAGTGACTCACTCGTTGTCCGTGTTTCCTCCAGCCCCCTCCACATAGCTGCATCCAACGGCCACCCCGACATCATGAACCTGCTGATTTGCTCCGGGACTCACTTCGACAGTACTAACGCCTTCCAGCAAACCGCATGCGACCTCCTGGACGAGAACGAGCTGGCCAAGAATGTCATCCAACCCATTAACCATACCACGCTGCAGTGCCTCGCTGCCAGGGCCATCATCAAGCACAGCCTCGACTACCGGGGAAACATCCCCGAGAAACTGGAGGCCTTCGTTTTGCTCCACAGATAATGATTGCTGAGAGGAGCGACTGGATGAAAAGAGGAGCGGGAGCGTGGCCGTGTCGAGTTGACCGAACACGCTGAGGAACTCTACAGTCCGCTTGATCCGCAGGGAGTTTCAGAACCTGAAAGACTGTGACTATTTAGAAAAATGGAGGGAGGAGCAACCCAATCTCTGAACGAGGTCGGTTCACGATGTATTAAACACGTTGCAACTCGGCAAGCAGTTGTATTTCTGAATGAACTGATTCACGTATTTTTTGCTTGAGAGGAATTTTTTTGTTTTTCATATTCCACTGTTCTATTTATTGAATGAAACTTGAGAGATTTTTCTCCATGCTGGCTTCAACCCAATGCCTGCTCATCTCCTGTCTAAGTTTCTGTAAATGCTTGGACTTCAGGTTGTTATTATCATTAGGATCTTCTCTTTTTGGTCGTCTCATCACAGCCGCCAACAGTTTCCGACTCTTCCTCTTCCTCGGTCATTATTAGGTTTATGTTTTTTGTATTTTTACAGCAAATGTAGTTTTTGGGGAGTGTTTTGTCATACAAACCTGGAGTAGATTGTTGACTCATTTGTCTTTCTCACTTTATTGTATAACAAAGCTTTATGAGAAGGGGTTAGAGTGTGTGTGTGTGTGTGTGTGTGTATGAGAGAGAAAACACCATAAGTGCTTTATGATCCCTATGCACAGGCTGGGCTGTTGGAAAAAAAAGACTGTTGTATTCTGTGCCGGCACTTGTCTGTGCAATATCTCATGAGTTCTTGTGTTTACCTCATCGCTGCTGCTTCCTTCAGCATCCACCTGCTGCGTTCAGGGGCGTGGGAGAGGCGGATGCTGCACCATTAAACTAATGTTGGAAGACCAGCGAATAAATCCGAGCGAGCGTGCGTGTGAGTGAGTGAAGCTGCACGATTGTTTCATGTAATTTTTATTTGAATGAACTTACACAAGGCTATGGCGGGAGTTTACTGCTGTGGCGCTTGTGATGATTCCATATTGCACGTGACTGCCACTAAAAACCACACACAGCGGCCAAACTATCTACAGCCGCTACAGAGCGCAGGCTTGTACACAAAAGTGACCTCTTAACCTGGTAAATGGCTGACTTTTTAAATGATGCAGCTTTTTAATAATCCCGATCGAAAAGAAATGGTCTCGGTAGCTTGTAACATTTGCCTGCCGCGCATGTGCAGAAGCGACGTTTCACTGCAGAAGACCTTTCGGGACAACTACTAGAGTACAGCTGGGACGGCTCGTTTCACCTTCCGCTACCGGTTCTGAGAGCTGACGGAGACGACTTGAGACGAGCGAAGCGTCGTGTTTCTCATGCTCACACGTCAGCTTTAGATGTGTGGGCTGAATAAAAAAGGGCTTTTCATAACTTGTAGGAACAGAAAATGTACAGGACACCCAGGGCAACTTGATTTGAACCTGCACTTTACTACAGCGGAGATTAAGATTTGATATGGCATTAATCAATTCATGTCTTAATTACCAGTTTGACAATAAAACCATGTTGCACTTGCCTCCTTGATCGAATCTCTTTTCTTTACCATTTTTTTTGTTATTTAGTTAAGATTATTGCTGCTGAAAGTTGTTGATTTGTTGCTACTTTTATGTTAATTCCTGCTTTCTCACAATCTTTATCCACAGGAATCCTTCTTCTCATAGTGATAAAACAATCAGTGTCGATACATGAATTTACAATATCTGACTCAGGGAAGGCAAAAACATGTCAGCAAGGCTTAAAAAGTATTTTGAAGCCAGATGTTTTCCAGTTCTGTGTAAACCAGTTGTTTTAGAATTGACCCAGTATGATGCCTTCAGGCATATTTTTCAGTGGTAGTTAATCATCTTTGAGTTGATGATCGCAGCTTGTAAAAAGGATAATTTGGACCAGTAGGGTGAAACTTTGAGATTTTAGTAAAATGACTTCATGTTTATAATTAAAAGTCATTAAGAGGTTCCCAGATTTGGTTTTAGGTGAAATTTCCCTCCTAAAAGGACCTAAAAAACCCTTTTTGTTAGTAAAACGTTTGGATGTTTGATGGTCATCCTTTGCTTTCAGACTGATTTGTGTAAAACTTGAATTCTCATCCCAGCTGGTGTTTTTCCTTTTAACGAGTGAAAGTTGTCATCGAACAACCGCATGACTCAGCTTCCTTAAAAAACACTCCAGCCATAAATTCCCATGCGGAGATGAATTATTTGGCTTGAGTTTTCTGTTCCGTTCGTCTGTGACCTGAAAGATCTCGCCACCTGCTTCCTCCTCATGTACAGCAGCAGCACTCAGCCCGGAGCGTCACACCTGTCCTGAACGCTGAGCTGTGACTCACCGCCTCTAACAAGGATTTCACTGTTATTTAGGTTGTGTGATTCTGCGTGTTGCAAACTGCTGAGGCGGGGCGATAAACTATGTAAACATCTGTTCTAACCTGCAGAATGTGGATTTTCCCCACTTCTGTCCAACGAACGTGGACAGACGTTGACACCTGGTGGAATGAAGAGACTGACAGTAAACTTGATGTTCCAGATGTGTTCAAGCTTCATCATAAACACACCCTGATTTACCACAAGCACAAAGAAAACACGTCATCTTATTTCCTTTGAATCCTGCGTGAAGAGACGCTGAATGGGACGTGAATATTTGTGCACGTCTCAGTATTTCGGCACCTCGCCTGAGTTAAGATGTAGCTGTGAAAGTCTCATTGGAGTCATGTGTGTTTGGAACAGGTCAGAGTCACGTGTGAGCATTGTCCCACTCGTCATACACACTGATTGACATTGTGTCCATTGGACACAGACAGAGACGAGGAGGGGTCTGGCTTAGAAGAGCAAAAAACAGGGATCCTGATTGTTTTAAAGAAACATTCAGCTGATAATAAAAACACCAGAGTCCAAAATCCACAAAAGTCAGAGATTTATCTCTCAGACTAACAAGTTCTCAGCACCTTCCTTTTGTAGCAGAAATATTAATGTTCAAATAAAGAAAATTCTGCCATTCAAACACAAAACTGACAATAAAAAACGACAAATATTCAGTATAACACGAGATTAAAAAGAAAAGCCTCCTATAGGCGCCCCTGAAATAATAAACTGCATCATTTATTCAACAGCTTCTGTTACATTTAGCAAAAAAAACAAAAACATTATTGATTCATGTCAGTTTAAATAGAAAATGAAACAATTTTTTTTTAAAAATGCCATTCTGAACCAAAACAGGAAGAACAACATCTTTTGCCAAAAGAGAATTTGAAAGCAGATGATGCAGTTTAATATAACACAGAACCTCCTAATTGAAATGTTTATGAGCGATTTAAAATATCCACCAGAGAATATGTTGAGTTTTAAAACTTTTCTGGCTCCTGAAGATGCACACAAGCATTAAAACCAGGATTAAATGGTGTTGACAAACAGAATAAGTGTGTCAAACTCGACTCCTTACTCACCGCAGGATCGGCCTGAATGATGGTTTCTTTTTAAGGCCCTTTGGCAGATCTGAGAGCTCAGCCTACTTCTGTCCCGTCTATATTTAGGGTTGAATAATACCCTGTTGGAAAGCTGTCCTACATAACATGTGCTCCTCTGTCTCTCAGTACCTGCAGGTGAACACGCTTCAGTCACGGGACCCCGTTTCTTATCGACACGTGCCCGCCTCAGTCATCTTCACATACATCCAGCGAGGTTTAAGGTTGGATGCATCCGCTTCTAGAGGAAAGGATTCATTAGTTGGAGGTGTTAGAATGAACATATCGAGGATTGTGCAAATGGAAACATGATTAGTGAAAAAAGAGGAAATTTTGTCTGCAAAATCTGCAAAAATAAAAAATCCAGAATTTTCATAGAAAACATGACTTTTTGTTATTGTCGACATGCAACACGCCCCCAAAAATTGCCCCAAATCTGTGAGACTCTTGTCTCAAAGAGCTCCAAAGCTCATGTTAGATAAATAAAATAACTAAATCAAATATGAAACTAATAGAAATAACCGTTCATCTTTGACTTTAGGTTTTTTATAAGTCGGGACGTCTTTCGTCAAACGCAGTTTTTCACAGATTCATCAATCTGAACAAGCCTTTTTCTTTCTGCACGTTGAACGCATGAATTATCATTTGGAGCTAAATCTATCACACCAGTTGTCATCTGCTAATTCACTGTGAACATTTGTGTTAATTGTGACTCAGCTGCTACGCAGGAAGTGTGTTGACCTGTTTCACACACACGTTTTAGCTCGTTGTTAAAGGAAAATGTCCACAGCTTGAATCATTTACTGACTTTATTTCCTTAACTTGGGTTTTTACTAATATTTCACAATGTTCATCATTAAATAATTAATTAAAACTCATGTATACTGACATCAAATCAGATCTTTTTACTTTATTTTGGGATGTAACTGTTTTTTTTTTTATTTACTTTGATTCTCTGACAACACGTTCCTATTGAGGGGAGGAGCACCTGACGGGACATCAGAAAGGTGATGACTGAGAAAGTGATGCTGGGAAAATGTCAATTACATCAGCGACACTAAAAAAGCTAAAACAGGTGGTATGAACACGAGGGATCGCTGGTCTGATCCCCTTACCGGCCTGTGCTGGACTCTGAGGTCTCTGACTCGCTCTTTCTATCTCTGGCTCATAAGTTTGCACATGTACGGATTCAGCCATGAGGTTCAGCTAATTGTGTGTTGGTGCAACAGTAAAGAATGTGTTATCGTGTGTGTGTGTGTTTGTGAGAGAGAGAGAGAGAGAGAGAGAGAGAGAGCGAGAGAGCACACTGGCAGCAAGACTTTCCACTTTGAGTCAGCTGTCAAAACAAGACTCAGATAAACAGCGAGAGAGACTGTAACAACAAATCCACAAATTAAATACACATGCAAACAACACACACACACACACACACACACACACACACACACACACACACACACACACAGTTGGATCCTCTTTTGAATGAGTACTTGACAACTGGACCTAATTACTGTGAAGTGTTAAGTCTTCTGGAATATTATTAGACCCTTGTGGAGTCATTTGGAGAAATTGTTCACATACAAACAGAAACAGACACACCAAATTTGGCATCTTTTCCTCTATTGAGCAAATAAATAAACGTGGGCCAATGAAAATATCTGCTATCAAACCACCACTTATCTCCCAACAACACGCACAAGGTTTGTTTTAGGCTAACGCTTCAGCAGGAGTGGAACATACGCCACAACAGAGACATTTCCTCTGCACAAAATAAATAAATTAGGCAACAACAACAATCTGAGTTTTTTTACTCAAAAGAACGTGTGTGTTCCAACATGGTTCTTTGTGCAGCATCACATACAAACCTGTAAAATATGGAGGAAAAATCCACAATGTGTTTGTTTACACTGCTGTCAAAGTTTTTTCTCACCGCTTGGAGCATCCGTTTGTTTCTCTCTCGACTGGCCAGATCGGTACAACTTTTGTAGTAAAGTCAGAATTATAAATGAGCTTTGGCTCAGAAAAGTCAAACTGATGTAATTAAACATGTTGTTAACAGTGTCTGTATTAATACACCACAGAATACACTCACCGGCCACTTTATTAGGTACACCTGTCCAACTGCTCGTTAACACTTAATTTCTAATCAGCCAATCACATGGCGGCAACTCAGTGCATTTAGGCATGTACACATGGTCAAGACAATCTCCTGCAGTTCAAACCGGGCATCAGTATGGGGAAGAAAGGTGATTTGAGTGACTTTGAACGTGGCATGGTTGTTGGTGCCAGAATGGCTGGTCTGAGTATTTCAGAAACTGCTGATCTACTGGGATTTTCACGCACAACCATCTCTAGGGTTTACAGAGAATGGTCCGAAAAAGAAAAAATATCCAGTGAGCGGCAGTTCTGTGGGCGGAAATGCCTTGTTGATGCCAGAGGTCAGAGGAGAATGGCCAGACTGGTTCGAGCTGATAGAAAGGCAACAGTGACTCAAATAACCACTCGTTACAACCAAGGTAGGCAGAAGAGCATCTCTGAACGCACAGTACGTCCAACTTTGAGGCAGATGGGCTACAGCAGCAGAAGACCACGCCGGGTGCCACTCCTTTAAGCTAAGAACAGGAAACTGAGGCTACAATTTGCACGAGCTCATCGAAATTGGACAATAGAAGATTGGAAAAACGTTGCCTGGTCTGATGAGTCTGCGACATTCGGATGGTAGGGTCAGAATTTGGCGTCAACAACATGAAAGCATGGATCCATCCTGCCTTGTATCAACGGTTCAGGCTGGTGGTGGTGGTGTAATGGTGTGGGGAATATTTTCTTGGCACTCTTTGGGCCCCTTGGTACCAATTGAGCATCGTTACAACGCCACAGCCTACCTGAGTATTGTTGCTGACCATGTCCATCCCTTTATGACCACAATGTACCCAACTTCTGATGGCTACTTTCAGCGGGATAATGCGCCATGTCATAAAGCTGGAATCATCTCGGACTGGTTTCTTGAACATGACAATGAGTTCACTGTACTCAAATGGCCTCCACAGTCACCAGATCTCAATCCAATAGAGCATCTTTGGGATGTGGTGGAACGGGAGATTCGCATCATGGATGTGCAGCCGACAAATCTGCGCCAACTGTGTGATGCCATCATGTCAATATGGACCAAACTCTCTGAGGAATGCTTCCAGCACCTTGTTGAATCTATGCCACGAAGAATTGAGGCAGTTCTGAAGGCAAAATGGGGTCCAACCCGTTACTAGCATGGTGTACCTAATAAAGTGGCCGGTGAGTGTATTTTGTGAGCTGACTTTCTACGAGCCTTGTCACACTCGGAGGTCTTCTTCCTGTTTCTATAGAGATCAGATCTACTGAAAATCCAATGAATCAAAATCCACTTGAATGTGTCTTAATTTGTTCGCAATTTATCCTCTTTCATCTGTAATTTTGTTAATAGTTTAATTAACTTGTTTCTGACTCATTAACTAAATTAAATTGAGTTCCAAATGCAACAACTCTGTCATTTTTAAAGAGGAAAATTTGCCTCACAAATTTTTTGAATGTGTTCAAAGTTCCAGCAACACAAGACTGAGGGCCGGTGACCTACTTCAGGAAATGGAGAATTTTAGCAAACGTTTTGAGAAACACTAGAAACTCAATTTTAAAATGGTGTCTGTCACCAGCCGGGTGAGATGAGACTTATCAAACGGAGAATACTTTGATCACTAAAAATACAAGAAGCTCCATTTATATTCCATTACAGAAACGACTGATATGTTTCTGTGAACTGCAGTTTCCTTCTTTGTCTTCGCAAATGGCTGCACACACACAGATGAAGAGGATGTTGGATGAAGACGGCACAAAGCAGAACTTTGTGAAAACATAAAAACAACAAACAACACCTCTGTGTAAGTGTTGTCCACTTTAAAAAAAATCCTTCATAGAAAAACATCTTATTTTATATATTCCTTCCTTCAGGAGGGTGTTTGTGTCGGTCTGTTTTAAAGTCACGTGAGAAGGATTTCACGTTATATTAAAACCGTTTTAAGATGTTTTTTTTTTTAAATCAAGCTTGTGAAGCAACAATTCTTCTTGACTGGTTTGAACGTTTGGCTGTGCCCACATTTGTTGTCAAACCATCTGCCACAAAATCACAATGACTCATTCAGGAGTGCCTACGCGCTTTTGAGCACCCAAAATTTCCACAAGGTACCTCAGTTTCTGTCTAATCACTCTGTACTGTACCATACCTATGTACTGAGCATGTGGGTGGAAAGTGCTGCAGATAAAAGGGCAGTCAGGTATGAGGGGGGGGGGGGGGGGGGGGGGGGGGGGGGGGTAGCATCATAAATCAATATCTTGTTTTCACATTTAGATATAATAATGTTCCTTCATTCATCAAAAATGCAGCTTATTTGCAAATGTTTTCCATAAACGTGCCTGTGCTTCTGTTGGAACTGTTTTCCCTAACAGTGTGTGAATAAAACATTCAAAGTGGAGGGATCTCGTTTTGGGAAGGCAGGAAGACACAATCTGTACAACTGAGTCACTACCTGGGTCCGATGTGGTTCTAATACAAAAACAACAGTGTTCTTCATTTGTTTCACCAATGTGTGAAGCTTTAATGAACAAGTTACTCCACCCAGACAGAGAGGCAGAAGCTCACAGTGTAACCCAAAGACATGAGATGATGAGGAAATGCTTGAAAATCAGTTACTGTTTTTATATGTGCACGAGCAGTGCAGAAAATGATACCATGGAAACTGTGAATGCAGGTTGGTAGTATTGTTTATTGTTTGATTTAAATCCCCATTAGCTTCCACAGTCGTGTTTGCTAGTCTTCCTGGGGTCCTCAATATTAAAATACAAAAATACAATTAACAGTACATGTGAGTAAAACATACATGATTCAAACATTTTAGCTTTTTACATCGATACCAGCCAAAGTGAACCTGAGCAGGCCGTGCAGCATGGAAGGCGCCCGAGCCCTAATTCAATTACGACAGTAAGAATAATTAAATACACAATACTTTAAGACAATAAAATAAACATTTTATGATTTGGAATATCCCTGATACCACATGGAAGTAAATTCCACTCAATAGTACCTCTGTATAGAATAGTTTTTTCATGAAATTACTTCTAGGACTTGGAACTATGACCCTGTTGCTGCTGACTTGGTGTGTTAGGTGCTCATGACAGTATCCACTAAATAATATTCTTTCTTTAAAATAATGATGTATATTGTTAATCATGACCTTTTGCATTAACAGCAGAAGACTGTACTTTACTTTTGCCTCCACAGTTAACCAGGATAGTTTGAGATGCATCTCATCCACATTGGTGTGAAAATGACAGTGTAAAACTACCCTAGCTGCTCATGATGATCAGTGGGACACACAGAATGCTGCTAGTGGAAAGTTCCTCTGTGATCTGGGCTGTAAGAGATGTGAGACGGGCTGTTGGACGTCCTCATATCTGAAGGAGGATGTCGCTTTGTTTAATGTCCAGACAAAACAGGACAAGTGCAATTCTGTTTCATTTGGAATATTTTATACTTTGGTGAATTGAGTGTGAAAAACCTGGAAAGTTAACCAAAAGTAATTGTTCTGAGACCATCTGAAAAATGGAAATGTCCTTTTTGAAAAGAACAGTTTTTTTTTACAGTGGGCTACTCTGTTCTGTTTGATTTGGTTCTAGTCTTCCTGATTTTGTCCTGATGCCTGTCAGAAGCTGATAAGTATCACAAAGTGCACCAGCAGGGTTTGTTCTGGTTCTGAATCTGTCCCAGCAACAAGCAGGGACAGATTCAGTGTCCAGACACTAAATTAGCTGCGCCGGTCTTCTGGTGTCAATTACTTATGATCACAATACCGCTGATGCCACTTTCACACCTTATATCAGCTGCTTTTCATCACTCTGTGTTTGTTATCTGCTCAAATCCAACAAGTAATCCGTTACACAGATTCTACCAATCAGGGAACCAAAAAGTTGGATCATTCTAAAAAGCTCTGTCGATCACTCAGTATTCATGCAGTAGGAATGTGTCATTTATCTTCTCAAACAGGGAGGTTTCTTCCTAACCTTCTCTCTAACTGAAGATGATGCACCCAATGACTTTCTGTGCTCAAAATTTGGGTTTGTTCTGCAGCATCTGAGAGTTTTTCAATCAAAACAAAAAGTTTGAAATTGTTCTCAAAATTAACCTGAACTGCTTCAGTGAGGCATTAGGTTAAGAATGACTCAAGTGACCAGACCGCTCAGTAAACCTCACACACACCCTGTGAACCCTGAGCAGCATGTCTGCCTGCAGTCACCTCCTCTGAGCCCTGCGGCTCCACTCTGCACATTTAACACTTGTCTCTCTCACGACAAACAGCACCAGTTTAACAGCATTATGGAACAACCCTCAGGCTCCACATGAACCTTCTTTCTCTTTTCTTGCAGACAATGATCGGACGGCTTGTAGGAAACCCAGGAACTGGACTGTGGCTGCAGCTGCTTCTTGTCTTTTAAAGGACAATACAATCCTTAACCAGCTGGAGAGGAGACATAGTGAAGAACACTTTCATATGATATTACTTTGTTCTCTGAATTTAGGATAATTTGAGGCTGTTGGGACATCGACATCAAGTCATTTTAGTTTCATTTCCAGAAAAAAAAAAAAAACTGTGAGACAGTGAAAATAAATAAACCTGGTTGGCATTTTTATTAAATTCAGCTAAATAAACAGTTCCTCTTGTGAAAGGTAATCCATGTCTTATTGCAGTCCATGGAGTGTTAATTATTGATCTGTTGGAGGTGTTGGACAGCAGATTGTCTTACATGGAGCGTCAGACCGGCGTCCTTTGTTACCAACCGTCACTCTCACACCTTCAATCTCTGAGTGGGACAAAGTGAAGAACTGTGTGGATAAGGACTTGTAGGAAGCTCTGTGGACACGATCATCAGTTTATTTGTGGATGAAATAAATGAACTTAGAGAGGAAACAGAGCTGTAAAACATCCAGATGTTTTCTAGGAGGTTACACAGAGTTCCTGATGAAATCAGCCAGAGAAACATCCCGTGACTTGAAATGTGACCAGCTGTTGGTGCAGCTTCATCACTCACTGTGGCATTCAGGGTCTGTAACATGCAAGCTTCTCCTGTTTCAGCTTGGAGCTCATTTATACAGCAATAAAGCAATAAAGGAATGTTTTCAGGGTCAGAACACCTTTATGTTACTATAATAAAACAATTTGTCTATTTTTATGCTTGTAAAATGTAATACCTTCTTGTGAAGAATATTCTACATGAGATATATTCATGAACTGAGCTGCTTAGTGCTCCGTCAGAATATTTGACTGCCTCAAAAGCATGTTATTAACTTGCAAGAGAAGATATTTCTTATCTTCTAACAGGATTTGGAAGAAAAGTTGATCAAAATATAAAGTAAGAACAAACATTACATACAAAAACAACTCGCAGGAAATAAAAACTATAATGTTCATGTTATTCACCATGCAGGATAAGAACTGAAATAAATAAAGAGTTTTGCTTTTATTTCTATTCGCTGATGGTTTTTCACATTTGTGCTTAACACTGTTTATTTTACAGGGTGGGTCATTTATATGGATACACCTTAATAACTCATGAAAGAATAAAGTTACATTAAAACCAAGCACACCATTGTTTTTCTTGTGAAATTACCAATAAGTTTGATGTGTCACATGACCCTCTTCCTATTGAAAAAACAAAAGTTGGATCCAAGATGGCCGACTTCAAAATGGCCACCATCTTAAAAATTTTGCCCCCTCACATATACTAATGAAATGAAATGAAATGAAATGAAATGAAAATGAAATGAAATGAAATGAAATGAAATGAAATGAAATGAAATGAAATGAAATGAAATGAAAAATGAAATGAAAAATACTTTATTTATCCCAGAAGGGAAATTCAACGTTGTAGTAGTTTTTGTTTTTTTTTTTGTTTTTTTTGTCCAACAATAAAAACAACAATGAAGACAACAATACAATAATAAAAATCAAGGTCTGTTCTTGTTGTGGAGGCTAATGGCTGCAGGCAGGAATGATCTTTTGTATCTTTCGGTCTTGCATCGGACCTGAAGAAGCCTCTCACTGAACACACTCTGTTGTTTGATCACTGTGTCGTGCAGAGGGTGAGAAGAGTCCTCCATCATCTTCATCAGCTTGTCCAACATTCTTTTTTGTACAATCAGCTCCAGCGGCTCCAGAGATACTCCCAGCACAGATCCAGCTTTCCTGATCAGTTTGTTGATTCTCTTCAAGTCTCTGGTTCTGATGCTGCTGCCCCAGCAGATGGCTGCAAAGCTGATTGCACTTTCCACAACAGACCTATAGAAGATTTGCAACATCTTGGTGCAGACATTAAAAGATCTCAGCTTCCTTAAGAAGTAGAAGAATGTGCCACAAACAGGACATTAATATCACCAACCATTCCCATTTTATGAAGGTGAATCTATTTAAATGGCCCACCCTGTATAAAGTTTTACAAGAGATTTTAACTGAACAGACTCTGATGATCCTACAGTGAAATAAAAAGCTACTGACACAGAAAGGCAACATTAAAGTTAACTGCATTGGGAAAAAACAATAAGGAAATTATTCTTGATGAATTGAATTTGCAGAACAATTGTGATCACAGTTTAACTGATGTCAGGCTTTACGTTTTTTAAATAAATTCCCTATTTTGCATGCTGTGCCATTAAAAAAGAAAAAGAAGTTTCTGTTTGAAACTTTATGTGCAGCTACGTTCCTGCAGGAGAAACCTTGGAGTCTCTGTGCTGAAGGTCAGAGGTCATAATCACTGAAGTTATCAGGATTCAAACGCTAAAGTCCCTGTTGGATGTGACGAGTCTGACAAAGTTAGATCAGTTTAATATTTCACAAGGAAATAAATTGAAAGCTTCGAGAACAGTGATTAAGAATATTTTGTTTATTGTCTCCCGTCACTCTCGGGTTCCTCTCCTGTAACCTAAATATGGTTCTAGGCTTTATGGCAGGAAGTTCTGCTCGGGTCTAAACTTACATCCATTTTGCCAGCAGAGCTCATATAGAAATCCCGACTGTGGGAGGTAAAACAGGTCACGTGTGAACCTGCAGTAACGAAAAACTAGCTAGCTGACATGCTGGAAATTCATGTGTTAGGACATTAATATAATCTCACGCATGAAGTCAGCTGACACGTAAGAAACATGCTCCATTAAACCAAAAAGTACATTCGCAGAAATGTTGATGTGCAGTTGCGACAGAAAGAGAAGATTAACACTCAGCAGGAAAAGCAATTAGACTGATCACTTTCACCCTTTGACTTCAAGCTGCTCGGCGTCCAAATAATTTACTGAAATGTACACACACACCCACAAACTGCAGGCTGTGTGAGTCTAACGTGCTGCGCAGGATGCAGCCGGATCATGTTGCTTTATAACGCCATATACGATTACAGCAGGTGTCAGAGTGGCCCGTGTGTGTGTTGGCATGTGTGTTTATGTGTGTGTGTGTTGGTGCATGGCCGCATTAACCTGTGAAGGAGCCCCGGGGTTAAATATCTGCTCTGGAATCAAGCAGCAGTTTGTCTTAGATCATAGAGAATTGAGGGAACAAACCTTTGTTCATGTTAGAGGAATATTAAAAAGATTTTACAGCATCAAATTATTATTATATTATATATTAAATTATATTTAGTGGTTCCTTCCTCCACTGCTCATGAATGCAAAAACTGTCCTCTCAGTTTTCAGGGATCGTGTCTCATAACATTTTCCAAATAGCCCCATTGGCTCCCGAGAGGAGATCAAAGGTTGAGTTTCCCTTTTTTTTCCACTTTCATTTTTGTCGCACTCTTTTAACTCTCCTCTTCAGGACAAAGATACGCAACTTAACCAAAGGTTTTCGAGTGCAAGGGAAGTTCAAGAGTCCAGAACTGAAAAATGTAAATGGGGTTTGGAAGCTGTGAAACAGGATTCTTAAAGCTTCCAGAAGATTCTTAATGACGGAGGCTTTTCTATTAAGGAATTGCAAATAGTTTAAAGTTTATAAACATTTTCTCTGTGATTATTGTACATTGATCACAAGTTGGGACATTATCGGAATACTTTTATTATGTATTTAAGTACAGATTTTGGATTGTTTGCTCTCTCTCCACAGTCCACAAAAATGTCAAAATAAAGTGCCAATTTTATTATTATCTTGTTATAACATTATCATAATTATGTTACTGTTATTTTTCATGTATCAGCCATTAAAGGGTTAAAGATGAAATTACAAAATTAACCCAAACTTTACCAGATAAGGTTTTAACGACTCTTTCACATCAACAATGTAAATACTGTAATATATATAGTCTTGGAAAGAATCACTGTAAATTGTGTCTGCTTCTATTTATGGTTCTTTTCTTTTGAAAAAAATAAATAAATCAACTGTGCAAATTTCAAACGTCTTTGCTGTGAGAGCTTTAATTTGAGTAAGAGAGCCATGCTGAGTACTTCCTGTAGCTTGTGACGTATGTGACAGAAGCTGAACAACCACCTGTTTGTTTAAGTCAACTGACAACAACTGCGTAAACTCTGACAGGAGATGAAATCTAGCTGACAGATCTGGAGGACTTGTGCCAAAACACAGAAGTCAGAAAGTAGTTTTCATCTCAAATGATAATTTTTTTAAGTCTGTTTCATACTTTTTTGTTGTAAAATCTCAGTCAGATCCAGACCTTCCTCACTGTGTGCTCTCCTGTTTGTCTGATTTGTCGTAGTAACCAGTAAAAGGTTCATTTGATTGTCTTTCATCGTCTGAAGTGAGTCTCTTGACAGAAGATGAGACAGGAAATTGTAACACTCTTCATTAAGGAGAGCGGCTGGTATTTATGTTACGATGGCAACTCTGCCCCCCTGCACCTCTGGGAGAGACCATCCCCAATATCTGCACTCAATAATGGATTCAGGTTACTATATATATATCTCTGTCTCTGTTCCATTTTCCTTCTGATTGTCACTTCGCCAGCTCTCATAATAATTATAGCTGTTGGCCATTTTGAAAAAAAAAAAAAAAGTCTCTGCAGAGCACACGAGTGGTTATATGAGAAGTGGAGAAGCGTAGGCAGTTCTAACAATAGTCGAACTGAGATCCAGTCAGATTTAGTTTTACTCATGAACTGCTTTATAAAAAGACAAATAAAAACAAGCTCAGTCCAGTTTCTATGATAAAAAATGAGATTTATTTACCACATTACTCTGACGTCATGACTCAGATTTATTAAAAGTGCTTCTCTTAAGAACAAAATTGAGTTACACTAAATTATTTTTTCATGAAATGAAAGTGAAATGAGTGTTGGACGGCTTGTTTAATCTTCTGATTCTTTATCTGAGTCGGTGAGAGCTAAATTTCTCTGTGAGTTTTTTTTTTTTTTTATAATCAGCTAAACTGGGCAGTGAAACTATTTTCACATGAATATGTCATGATCCTTGTCTGCTCCTGTTCTTTAGCCCACATCCTGAGTTTCTGCTTTGTTTCCCTGTCTACACCTGTCCTGTCCTGTGTAGTTATGTTTGGATCATTAAGTGGACTGACGTCTGTTCAGTCTCCTGACCCTGTCTTCAGCTGCCCTGTTGGATTTTGGACCTCGGAACTTGGATTTGGATTTTGTCAACCTGCTGCGTACCTGGATTCGTCCCAGCCTGCTCCACACCTGTCCTGTATGTGTGTCTGCCTGCTGAAATTTAGAGTCCAGTTAAAATCATAACATTACACAATATTCAAAAATAAAGACTTTGCAGCATGTTTCTCATCAACCCATTGACTCAAACTACCATACTGCACACATATTAAACATCTGGAACAGGACCGCCAACTAATTTTGTCAGTGTGATCACATCAGTTTGTTGTCATGGTTACCGTCTCCTGGTTACTGCAGGTTTTGGTACCTGCAACAACCAGCTTGTTTCATCCATGACAAACAGCGACCTCTGCTGGTGGAAACTAGTACTTACACGTTAAATAAAGTTTTATTTACAAACTCAAACAAACATGGCCGCCTTAGCAACCGCTCAGCAGCGTGATGAGCAACATTCCTCGGTAAATATATTTACTACATTTTCTTCAATTCTGATGTTTATTATGCAGCTACTAATGTTTAATTATTGGGAGACAGCGGAAAATTTTAGTTCGGACTAAGAAAACAGTAACAAGGCGAGCAACCGTCTATGTTTTCCCTTTATGTTGTTGGAAACTAAATATATTAGTATACTGTAATCAAATATTCACTTGTAGTTATTTAAAGTGCTTATTTTGGACGAACTGCGTCTTGTCAAATGTGACTTGACGTAGCCTACTCGTTGTGTTTGTCCGACAATGGATGAGACGATTATTGTATGGATATTAGTGGTAAATTGACGAGTGAAGTATTGTTTGTATTATCGGACGCAAGGTTTTGCGTTGTAAATTCTTCTAAATTGCAATTTCAGGATGATGGAAAGCTCAGTGTCCACCAGGCCACCAGATACAGTCCAGTCAGAAACGATAAAGTGGATCAAAGGCTGGAGAAACAGAAAGCTGAGCATTTTCTCCGGGAATCTGAGAGGAACAAGAGGCAGTAAGTAACATTTATATCATGTTTAAATCGCAGTCAATAGGCAGCGTGATGAAACACGCTGATGGATTTGCAGGGTTTAAATTCATCCAGAAAATGATTTTTCTGATAACAGTCTCCATAGAGCTAAATAACCAAAACAAAATAGAAGATATAGGACACACGCCATATGTTTGTTTTGCCAACTTAACTAGAACCGTAACAAATAACTCAAATGTGTACTTTTCACAGGATGGAAAAGCTCGAGAAAGAGCAGACGCTGATGGTTTTATGCAGAAAACATGGCTGGAAAGATGTGTATGAAGAACTGGAAGAATATGAGAAGCTACTGGAGAGAGAAAGATGTACACAGAGTACGTTTTCTCCTAAAGTTTGAATATTTCAGGACATTTTTACAGATTTTCTGGTCCTTCCCTTGGCTTGAAATTATGAAAATACAACCTCATACAAACACCTGACATGTTACTCCACGTCTTCACATGAACAAATCAAACTTTAACTTAAAACCTTTTTATTTTTGTTAGAGGCGAGTCTTCAGAAGCAGCTGTCTAAGATTTATAGTGGTGTGAGGAGATTTCAGAGTCATCTCACCGATGTAAAGCCGACTCCTGAGTGTAAGTTATTAACTTCTTCTCGATTTTGTAAAACACATTCACGCTCAGTTTATTTTGGTTCTTTAGACAAATTGTTGTTAATGTTTCTGCATATCTGTTTGGATTTTTAGTCCTTGAAAAGCTCAAAGAAACCATGTCAGAAGTGGAAATCTTAATAAACAACCTAAAAAAGGAGCAGTTCTCATGGTAACACGATACACTGCAACAAACATCTTTTTCTTAATTTAGATAATAGAAAAACACAGTTTAATTGTAATTTTAAATTAATTGAATTGAAATGAAGACAGTATTTAGAATCAAACTTTGTGGGTTTTCGGTCACTTTTTCGAATCCTTTCAGTTTTGAGGAATATTTGAAGGAGGAGAGAACGTGCATGCAGGAGGTCAGTGCTTATGAGAAGAAGATTGAAAACTGGAGCCTTGCTGTGAAATCAAACCCCAAACTAGCTGCAGCTTCCAGTCTGAAGGTTTGTCTGTAATCTAATGGTTTCCTGTCTGTTTCACGGTTCTTATCCATCAACCATATAATGAGTAGTACAAGGATGGAGCTCTTTATTCTTGTTTTTTTATTATAATTAGAAGACCAAACTCCAGGACCGAGACCTTCCTGCTGAAATCAGAGCTTTGGAGGATTTCCTGCAGAAGATGGGAGGTCCTCATGGAGGCTGGGACCAGTTCGACCACCAAGTCTTCTTACGAGTACGAATTTGACAACATTTCTATTTTATTTTGGCAACTTCATCCGACATGCTTGTTGGTTTTCCAGATCTGGACAAAGCACACTGGGCAACCATCCTACAGGAAAGAGGTCAAACTCTATCTGCCAGGTAAAACGCTGGAGGAGATCGAGCAACATGAGGACTGGCATCAGGAGCTGCTCAGGCTAAAGGACAAGAAGAGGGAGGTAAAGGACTCCAGTGAAATGTTTATGAGATCAGAAGATGCAAAGCAGGTCCTTTACTATACTAGTAATCTCAACTTAGTGCCAATGTTAAAGCTTTACTGTAGTTTTATGATACTGTATGTGGTTTGAAGTTGTTCTTGTGGTCTTACATCCTACACAGGCTATTCAGTGTTGGAAAGCCAGCAAACATCAAGAACGACAGACAAGGATTCAGAGTCAGGAGGAAGAAGAAGAGGCTAGAATCAAAGAGAGGAAGGCCAAGAGCCTGGCTGAGCAGCACAGGTGACTCAGACTGGAATCCTACTGGAGTAAAAAACTCGTCAAACTCAGTGTTTAAATTGACCATTTAAGCAAATTTGTCGCCATATTATTTGCTCCTTTGGACCGGGCATTTTCACTGTTTTCTGTCTTCTTTGGTTTTAGGACTGAAGAGGAGAAGATGAAGATGGCACAGCTGCTGGAGGAGTGGAGAGAAGAGAAGAAAAGAATAGAGGAACAGGAAGAAGAGAAGAGACTGACAGAGGAAATTCAAAAGAGGAGGCGGGAAAAGGTCCTTTTAGTGACTTTCATACACATGTATCTGTATTATTGTATAAGTATTTTGTAACTTTAAAATGTTAAATCAACATGTAACTACTTTAAAAAACCTTGGCATCAACAGCAGCTCAACAAAATGATTTCTGTGCAAAAGGAGGAGCGTCGCCGGCAGCTGGAAGTAAAGATGGTGCTTGAGGAGCATCTCCGATTGAAGAGAGAAAGAGAGGATGAACAGAAGAGAAGAAGGAGGGAGGAGGAGCAGAGAGAAGTGGAGGAGAAGCAAAGAGAGGCAGCAAAGATCATCAGATCCTTCAGTGAAAGGGTACTAATCATATCTCAAACAGGAAAACACCAGATGTTTGTTTTCACCAGTGTGGCTACTTTCAAAGGAAGTCTGATTCACTTAGAGCTCAGGGTTTTAATGAGGGAGAGTGTGAAATCACCAGACTTTGTAAATCACAGAGTTTGACTGCACTTTTGCAGGATCTTCACAAAGTGGAGGCAAAGCTTCATGAAAAACAATCAAAAGAAAAAGAGGAACAAGAAAGACAGAAGAGAATCGCTGGAAAGCTGAAGGAGAAGGTACAGCTAACAGCTTACATCACCAGTTCAGATTAAATAATACATTTATGGAATAATAATTTGTTTCCCCAACAGGTGGATGGTCACGTAACCAGAGACCCCTCCAGGCTAATCCGTCTCACTCAGGGATGGCAGGAGAGGATGAAACATGTCGGACCTTCAGGAGAAGGACCAGTGCTGGAAACATTTCACAGGTCAGATGCTGTGTACTTTTCCTCTCCCTTTGATCTGTTCAGCAGTGATCTGAGGAATAATACATTTGTATTTTTGCTCTAGAGGTATTCCCACTTGGCGACAAGGCCTGTGATGAGATCTGGAGTCCTGCTGTCTTCATGATTTTGTTTTTCTTATTGTTTTTTAATAAACCTGTGTCTTAATTTGACTTCAATCTTTACAGCTGTTTGAGATTTTTTACAATCTACAAATAAAATAAAACTGGTGTGTACATGTACATGCACTGTTTTTAAAAAGAATCCAAAGGTACACCTTGGACTTCACACTCGCAGTTAGCAAGTTAAAGGTCACAATGATAAACTTTGAAAAAGACTAAATAAATGTAGCTTGTCAAGGTTTACGGACTTTTTTTTACAGACTTTTGTGATGTGTCTTGAACGGACATGGCCATGGGAAAATTTGGTCTTAATACATAGTGACATGTTTAGCAGGAAATAGACCAATGGGCAACAACAAATACCAGCAAACCTCAAATAACTGAAAAGGGCTAAAACCGCACATCATCCTGTGATCTATATTTGTTTCTTATGTGAGAATAAAGCATTTGTTTCCAAAAATATTACTGATAATATTTTACAAGGCTATGAGAAACTCAAACAAAATTCATCCGTATTCTATCATTTATTGTGTAAAAAGCAGAAATTTCCCTTTTCTCACATTTCTTTGTGGTTGAAGCTTTTATTTTGAAGAACACACGCACCGGAAAAGATTCCTTATAGGTGCGGAAACAAAGATGGCGGAAGAAGAGAACCAGTTTGAAGATTTTGAGCAAATAGACTTTTTAAAAGACAGACATGTCCGGTTCTTCCAAAGAACACTACAGGTGTTACCGGAAAGATACGCGTCACTGGAAACAACCCGGTGAGTGACCGGAAGTGATGGCTGCCGCCACACCTAGAGGGTTTTGTTCAGGAACTCAGCTAGCATGTGAGCTAGCTGTCTCATTAGCACGTTTGAATGAAAAGAATTTATCTTAAACACACCTCATATCATTATGGAGTGAAGCCTAAATAAACATAGATGCTGTAAATATATCTGAAGTGTTTTTCTAGCTCTCTGTGTCTGTGTTGCAGGTTATCTATCCTGTTTTTTGCCTTGTCTGGTCTTGATGTGTTGGAGACTCTTGATGTAGTTGACAGGAACGTTTTGATTGAGTGGATTTACTCGCTCCAAGTTCTGCCTACAGAAGATAGTAAGTCTCATCTATATTTTTATCTGCCGTTTAAAAAGTTACAATCAGAATGGTTGATATATTTTTCCTTCATGACTCAGAAATAACAGGTCCACAGAGGTTGATTTAACCTTTATACATGTAACAGTTTCTCCCCAGCATCCGGATTCATACTGAGGCATTTGCATGCCAGAAGGGAATTCCTCCAGTGAGTTCCAGGTCTGTCATGGTGGTCCTGATCAGGTGTCTGAACTACCCTATATGCCTCCACTCTGAGGTCCTCCAGAAGATCTTTAAGGCTGGGCACAGACACTCTTGCCAAGGGAACTCAATTTAGCCGCTTGTTCCCTTGATATTGTTAATTTACACAGACCGCTACAGGAGATCCTTCCTGTCCACACCTAGAACTCTCTATGGCTCCCTGAAGAATAACTGAGCTACAACAACACTTGAATTTCCCTTCGGGGATTAATAAAGTATTTTTAATTTGATTGATTGATTTAGTCACCATCCAAATGTTGTGATTATTGGTGTGAGGTAAAACGCATAAGGACCAACAGAGCTTTGCTTTTTGGCTCATTTTGGGAAAATGCAGTGAAAACCTCAGTCCTTTTGTCCATCACTTCCTTCATCCTGTCTGAAGTACTGAAGACAACAAAACATTTTAGCATCATTGTGGCAACTTCTAAGTTGTCAAACTTGGAAATCCGTCTTGATTTTTTTCCCAACTTGCGGATTTTCAGTTGATTTATAGCCTTTCATTGTCTTTGCTGAACCTACTGCAGCTTTACAGCTGTTCATTAGAGAAAAGTTATACATTCAGCTTTTAATGACTTGTTTTGGGATTTTTCTTTCTTTATTTTTCCTCTTTTTTCATCTCTAACAAGCCGTTCTATACCATCTGTTTGGATGCCCATTTAATTAATTATTGAAGGCATCAGCAGAAATGATGGAGCGATATTCGTGCTTGATTGGACTTCACTTTGCAGCAGCCATATGTTTGGAGTCTGGCAGGTTTCTTGTCATTAGATACGGGGAAAAAAACAACCTGAGCAGCGACAGATTTTCTCATCAGTATGTAAATACACTTTTTATGGAACTATTGAGTCTTTTAGATGTTGTTGTACATGTTGTTGATGCCCAACAGAGCACAGGTGCATCAACTGCATTTATCTTACATTCATTATGTAGATATCAAACATGTACATTTTGGCTGAAAAGTGCTAAACATACAGGAAGTTTTACAGGTCTAAAGTATTTCAGAACATTTCATCTGCTCATCTACCCAGTTTAAAGTTTCTGAAATATGTACACAATGCATGCATTTACTTTAGATAATTTATTTGTTTATGGGTTTTGGTGTTTCCATCGTGGCCAACAGGTGGCAGCAGAGCACTTTTATGATGGTCTTTTCCTCTATTTAAGCAGCTCTGCAGCATCTTACTGAAATGAAGGTCAGGGCAAACAGGCAGGAATGAGACTCTGATATAAAGAAATGCTCTCATGTTTCAGTTTTTCCTCAAACAGTTTTCTGAATTCCTCACACAACCCCTTCTTTTACGGTTGCAGAATCGAACCTAAGCCGCTGTGGATTTCGTGGATCTTCACATATTGGAGTTCCTTATAGCACAAAGGTAGTGTCTTGTAGTTTGTTTGAAGCAGGATTCATCTTTTCCTTTGACATTAACACATTGATTAAAGCTCATATTTATTAACCAGTGAACCACAGATCAATTTGCATCTCATTCAACCCCCATGAAGATCCATTTCTATTTCTTTTACTGTTACAGTTCTCTATATTCCTTTGCATTTATAATGCTTCATGGTGATATTTCGGCTCAGGGTCCAGGTGTGCTGCATCCATATGACAGTGGCCACATAGCCATGACCTACACTGGACTGTGCTCGCTGCTGATCCTTGGAGATGACCTGAGTCGAGTGAACAAACAGGGCTGTCTGGCTGGTGTCCGAGCGCTACAGCTGGAGGATGGCAGGTACGTGCACACACGTTAGCACTCACGTTAGCACTCACACTCTTATTTACACTGGCATTTGACTCTGACTCAATCCCACCTGGAGCCTTGTGAACACAGACTCAATTTGGACCGACACCAACTCACACCAGAACCTCTTCTTAGGGCTGCGACTTCAATGATGTAGTATGAGTTGTTTTCTCAAATGCACTTTGATTCTGGAATGTTTTACATAGATGAAACGAGGATGTTAATGTCCCTAATAATTGCTCTGAATGTCTGATAGAAATTTTCCACTGAGCCTTCGAGTAAATACCTTCCAAATCAGCCGGTGGTTCAGTGTTTAAATGTAGCCGCTGATGTCCCGGAGTATTTAATATGAATAAGGAAGCGTTTGGATTTGGATAAATTACTGCTGCTTTCAACTTACTCACCAATACACCAAGTTTAAAGAGATTTGGTTAACTGTTACCAGGAAGTCCTTGTTCATTTGACCAGGTGTTTCCACACTTTTATATTTGTATCTTGTCTTCTTTTTTTTTTTCAATTACAAACAAATTCTCCATCCCTGCTATTTAAAAAAGCACTTGCGATTTATGTTTGTGTTAGAAAAAATACTTGAACAAAGTGTTTGCTGTGTTCATGCATGGACTCTCAGTCATTTAGGATATTTCAGTCTTTATCTGAAAGGGTTTAAAACAAGAATCTGAATGATCGATTCAATAAATATGAAGTTTTGCACCAAAAATGCTCACTGAAAGAGAACTAAAGTACAAAAGGAGGCATCAGTGTGTGTAAATTGGAAAAATATTAGAATTTTGTTTGACTTGATGTAATGTCATAACATGTGTGGAACTTAAATGAAGTGCCAGTAAGGATATTTTTAATTAATATTTTTAGTGAAATCCTACAAATTAAACAACAGTTGATTTGAATAATTTAATAAAAAAATCACAGAGATGTTCACCAAAATTTTTCCTTCTCGGCTCCGATCGAATCTACAAAAAAAAAAGAAAAGAAAACTCCAGTGAGCTAAAACGTCTCCTTTTTAAATCATTTATTTTTAAGTCTTGTTTTTGTCCTGAAAATAATGAGTTCACCAGAACACGAGTGTCAGCCTTAAAAATGAAAAACACAGAAGAATCGCTCTAAATTCAGACACATGCTTCATATATCCAACCGGTCTCAGCACTTCCTCTGACACTTTCACAACAATCGTGTCTTTAAATCATCCCCATTCATTAATAATAGCTGTTTGGGTGTGTTGATGTGATATTCCCTGAGATCTGGGGTTTTTAGGGTATTTGTCATGCACTTTCTCCTGAATGCAGACGGTGTGTCCAGTTATTTTGACTTGGTGGTGTTTTTATCTTTGTTTTCAGTTTCTACGCCGTGCCAGAAGGAAGTGAAAATGACATACGGTTTATCTACTGCGCATCTTGTATCTGCTACATACTGGACGACTGGTCGGGCATGGACACCCAGAAGGCCATAGACTACATCCGAGGAAGTTTGGTGGGTGAATGTTTGAATCCTGAGTGAAGTTTCTAATTTAAAATGACGATAAAAAGTTAATTTATCAATTAAACTACCACAAAGGGATTTCTCAGACATACAGACCGGTGCTGCTTCATTTGGAAGGAAAAAAGAAATGGGACCGCCCACTTTTAGGAGTTCATTTATAATAAATGGAGGAGAAAACCTGGTCTTAAAGCCTTAGCTGAAGCTTTTAACAAACAGACATTACATTCTGTGCTTTCTCCTCGGTGTTTGCCTTTCTGGGTGTGAGACACATCAAAGAACTGAGTGTGAGCTATTGTCTTCTTTATTTCTGCTACAGAACAAGATCCCCAGAGCAGCTTCAGCTTATACTGAGTCTGATATTTCACACAGGAGTGTTTTATTACACTGAATCTTTACTGTTTCATGGGTGTATTGAACAATACCCACGCTCCTTTTCATACACTTAGATATACAATAAGACCCCCCCCCAAAAAATAAAAGTAATCAGGGGAACGATTTATTTAAATTGTTAAGCCAGAGTTTCACAGAAAAGGGAACTGAAGTTCCCGCAGCCTGATTTTAGCTTGTTGAAGCTGTAAACATTTTTTTTTTTTTTAGCTGAGATTGTGCAACGTTTAAGAGGTGAGGCTGATTTCATCATTAACAAAAAAACAAGGAACGATCTGTTGGTGACTCATCATTTGACAACATCCGCTGCAAGCAAAGAATGATGTTTTATAACATTCAGGATCAAATATTCTAAGTAATTGTACCTTTTTTCCCTCCATAGTCATATGACAATGCGTTTGGCCAGGGAGCTGGGAGAGAATCTCATGGTGAGTTTTTGTGTTATAAGAATTTCAATCACATGTGAAATATGTTTTCGGAAGGTCGAAGACGGTCTGATGGGAGTTACTGCTTTTAACGGATTAATCCAGCTGCTTAGATGTGGCGCTCCGTTCCTAATAATCCCTCTCTCAGTCACATCAACCCTTCTCATTCCACCACGGTGACGTTCGTGTGACCTGCTGCAAAAACATAAATCAGACAAACAGCTACAGTTTTTAAGTTTCAGATTCTGCCGCGCTGCGTCTTCTCCTCATAGATCGATCTCCTGCGATTCTAGACTCCATGAGACCGCGCGCTCTCTCTCCGCTGCGAGTCAGCCAACTCTCTGAGGATTGATCACACACACATCAGTAGAGATGCTTAGTCGAGGCCCATTACCCATCAACCCTTGAGGTGTGTGTTATCCACCGAGACCTCCCACACTTGCTTTTGATGTGTGCACACACACACTTGTGTTGGTGATAATTGTGATACGTGAAACATGGAATTAAAGCAGCTCATGTGCCCGGGCATGAAATTGGATTTTTCCTCTCGATGTTCTTTGAGCGTTGGTTCATATATTTTAAGATTTGTTCCCTTCTAGGGTTCTGTGCTTCTCCGAGTGCTCCGGTTTCTGTAATACATGGGGCTCGTTGCATTGTTAGGCCTTTTTTCATGAAGTTAATTACCCACTTTTACAAGAAATGGTTCTAGGTTTCTGTTAAACAGTTAGAAATCACTTTATTTCCTCTGCATCCAGGAAGTTAGCAGGGTTTGGTTCATTAGTAACAGCTGTAACACAGTGGCAGATTCACACAGATAAGACGGCTGCACTGGAAGCCTGTTATCATTTGCTTGGTGTTTTTATGCCTCTTGTTGTAAAAATGAGCCTTAATCATAAAGTAGAATTCCTGGCAGAGCACCACACAGCATTAACCTGCTGAACGGATGCAGAAAGACCCTCAGAGTTCACAGCAGGGCTTTGTGATGTCCTGGTCTGTCATCAGAACACATTAACACAAATATGAGAGTCTGACTTTAATGGGTTTATCCACACGGGTCCATCGTGTGTCCAGGCGGCTGGACGTTCTGCGCCATCGCTTCTCTGTGTCTGATGGGTCGACTAGAAGAAGCGCTGAGTCAGCGGGAGCTGGACCGGATCCGACGCTGGTGCATCATGAGGCAGCAGAGCGGTTTCCACGGGCGACCCCACAAACCTGTAGACACATGCTACTCCTTTTGGGTGGGAGCCACGCTGGAGGTAAAGACAGATGTAACACACTCACCTCTGCGTGCATTAACAAGTTCTGTTCGTTTAAAGAGACAGTCAGAGTCTAAATGAACCTGGTAATGACATCCTGAAGGAAGTTGTTATTTAGACGTGCACGTGATCCAGAAATCCCCAGGGATGTTTTCAAACAACCACATTCAGCCATAAGCAAAGTTAAAGGCAAACATTGTTCCTGTTTCACGCTTCATGGAAAAACAGCAAGATTCAACAAAACCCAAAGCTCACCGTGTCCACGAAAAGGTCGATTCAGCAACACAAACATTAATTTGCATGTTTAAATTATGGAAATAAGAACTAAGTTGGTGGAAACTGACAGTTTTCTGATGATCTTAGTCAGAATAAAAACAACTGTAAAACATAAAAATAACTAATCTGCCTAAATTCAGCATAAAACAACAAGCTCTAGTTGAAGTAACAGAAGCTGTTATCGAAGCAGATGACTTCAGTTATCATTTAGACTGAGAAAATTTAACTTCAACCATGTTTAAATATCTTTTAAATGGTGTAATGAGTATAGGGAATTGAAACTGTTTATTTTAAAGGAAAGATAGACCTGGATCTCCATAATAGTGGAAAGGGAGATTTTATTTTCTAAAAATAGATTCCAATAGCAGCATATACAGTGGGGCAAAAAAGTATTTAGTCAGCCACCAATTGTGTAAGTTCTCCCACTTAAAAAGATCAGAGAGGCCTGTAATTTTCATCATAGGTATACCTCAACTATGAGAGACAAAATGAGGAAAAAAAATCCAGAAAATCACATTGTCTGATTTTTAAAGAATTTATTTGCAAATTATGGTGGAAAATAAGTATTTGGTCACCTACAAACAAGTAAGATTTCTGGCTTTCACAGACCTGTAACTTCTTTAAGAGGCTCCTCGGTCCTCCACTCGTTACCTGTATTAATGGCACCTGTGTGAACTCGTTATCAGTATAAAAGACACCTGTCCACAACCTCAAACAGTCACGCTCCAAACTCCACTATGGCCAAGACCAAAGAGCTGTCAAAGGACACCAGAAACAAAATTGTAGACCTTCACCAGGCTGGGAAGACTGAATCTGCAATAGGTAAGCAGCTTGGTGTGAAGAAATCAACTGTGGGAGCAATTATTAGAAAATGGAAGACATACAAGACCACTGATAATCTCCCTCGATCTGGGGCTCCACGCAAGATCTCACCCCGTGGGGTCAAAATGATCACAAGAACGGTGAGCAAAAATCCCAGAACCACACGGAGGGACCTAGTGAATGACCTGCAGAGAGCTGGGACCAAAGTAACAAAGGCTACCATCAGTAACACACTACGCCGCCAGGGACTCAAATCCTGCAGTGCCAGACGTGTCCCCCTGCTGAAGCCAGGACACGTCCAGGCCCGTCTGCGGTTTGCTAGAGAGCATTTGGATGATCCAGAAGAGGATTGGGAGAACATCATATGGTCAGATGAAACCAAAATAGAACTTTTTGGTAGAAACTCAACTTGTCGTGTTTGGAGGGGAAAGAATGCTGAGTTGGATCCAAAGAACACCATACCTACTGTAAAGCATGGGGGTGGAAACATCATGCTTTGGGGCTGTTTTTCTGCAAGGGGACCAGGACGACTGATCCGTGTAAAGGAAAGAATGAATGGGGCCATGTATCGTAAGATTTTGAGTGAAAACCTCCTTCCATCAGCAAGGGCATTGAAAATGAGACGTGGCTGGGTCTTTCAGCATGACAATGATCCCAAACACACCGCCCGGGCAACGAAGGAGTGGCTTCGTAAGAAGCATTTCAAGGTCCTGGAGTGGCCTAGCCAGTCTCCAGATCTCAACCCCATAGAAAATCTCTGGAGGGAGTTGAAAGTCCGTGTTGCCCAGCGTCAGCCCCAAAACATCACTGCTCTAGAGGAGATCTGCATGGAGGAATGGGCCAAAATACCAGCAACAGTGTGTGAAAACCTTGTGAAGACTTACAGAAAACGTTTGACCTCTGTCATTGCCAACAAAGGCAATATAACAAAATATTGAGATTAACTTTTGTTATTGACCAAATACTTATTTTCCACCATAATTTGCAAATAAATTCTTTAAAAATCAGACAATGTG
Source organism: Pachypanchax playfairii (assembly GCA_006937955.1). Taxonomy (NCBI): domain Eukaryota; kingdom Metazoa; phylum Chordata; class Actinopteri; order Cyprinodontiformes; family Aplocheilidae; genus Pachypanchax; species Pachypanchax playfairii. The sequence continues at coordinate 3,349,646 of SSNP01000049.1, forward strand.
ATTTTCTGGATTTTTTTCCCTCATTTTGTCTCTCATAGTTGAGGTATACCTATGATGAAAATTACAGGCCTCTCTGATCTTTTTAAGTGGGAGAACTTACACAATTGGTGGCTGACTAAATACTTCTTTGCCCCACTGTACATATTGAAAAGGAGTGGACCGAGAATTGACCCCTGAGGGACGCCACAAATCAGAGGAGCAGCTTCCTACATGAAAGAAGAAGCTCCTGTCAGTCACGTGGGAATAAAACCAGGATAAATTTGTGACTTTGATCCCAACAAACCGCTGGACAAAACGTCATGGTCCACACTGTCAAAGAGTCGGTGGTTAGAAGAAGGTCATTAAACTCTTTGTTAAAGGGCGTCTCAGTGCTACAACGTTACTGGTTATTATTATTTGTAAACATACAATAGACAATAGTTTGAAAACTCCTCCTGTGTTTCCCTTTTCTCGCTCCAGCTGTTGGGCGTCTTCCAGTACACAAACTTTGAAAAGAACAGGAACTTCATTTTATCCACGCAGGACCGTTTGGTTGGCGGCTTCGCCAAGTGGCCTGACAGCCATCCAGGTAAACGCTGCCACTTCCAGAGAATTAGTTCAACAGTCCAACTGTTAACTTTTTTTGTCTGTACTGTGTTTTTTACGTCTTTGAAGCCTCATGAGAGGAGATCAGCTGACTGACAGGTTTAATGTAGAAGCAGCTACTTATTTTTCAAAGAGCTCCCGTTAGGAACCAAATGGTTGGAGTTTGTTGATCTGCTTATTTGGGAGGAACAGTCTGTGACCTCTGCAGGTGCAGAGAAGTCTGGGTGGAGCTGCGGCTGCTGGTTTCACCACCAGATCAATGGAAAAATGCTTGTAACCTTAAACTTAAAAGGCTTGTGTACGTGCGTGCGTGTGTTTGTGTGGGTGTGGCCTCCACTTGTAATGTGTAATTGATGAGGCAGTTGTTCTGGAGGACATGGGAGATGGTCCTCCTCACATTACTGCAACACGACAGGGAAGACATATAAGGAAGCAATGAGGGGAAATGGACAAAGACTCATGAATGAAACTCAACAAAAGAGAGTTTTAGGAAAGAAAAGGATGTGATCAAACAATAGTGCCGGTTTAGTGTGTCATACACAGCTGCAGAAACTGGTTCAGGAGATGAGACTCTAACATGGAACAATAGAAGCCGATGTAGAACTCAGGTTGGAGCGTTTGAAGTATTTTTTGTTGTTGTGCTCTTAAAGGAAGCTCATTTCATTGTTCTACGTGTGTGTTTGAGTAGAAACTATAGGATTACATGGACAGAGCTGGTTACAACTCAGTCATTTAATCTCTGTAGACTACTAAATCTTTAAAAAACCCTCAAGGCATCACAGATAGTCCAGGTCATGGATTGTGGATCTGGTTATGAGAATCAGTTGTTTTCACTCAGTTCTGAAACTGAAAATCCATTTTTACATTTTGTGTGAAAATAAATGAAATTTTAAGCCAGAGTACAGAAAAGCTTCTGCATTTTACCCGGTGAAGACAAGATTTTAACATCAGCTTTAAAAAAAAAAAAAGCTTTCTCAGATTTAGAATTCGTGTGTCTGCTGGTTTAAAGTTGCATCAGCTGGTCTGGTCCTAAAGACTGCAGGTAATCCTCTTACTGTTTTATCATTGATAAACCAGGTTTTTATTAATTGTGATGTCTGCATATCTACATCTGGGTTTGTGCACCTTTTTTTCCTCGTCCCAAGGGACAGAAACAGTCCAGAACCCAATCAGAACTCTTAAATTAGATGTACTTAAAGATGTTTTACTACAACCAACAAACCTTGTGAAAGCTGGAGGGTTTGAGGTGAAATTAGCGTGTGCTATTAACCTCTGGTACCAGCTCTGACCCAGTTTCTCCCTGTTGTCCTCCTTCTCCCTTCCTCACTATGCGTTTCTCTCCAACAGACCCTCTTCACGCCTACTTCGGTCTGTGTGGTCTGTCTCTGATCGGAGAGCCCAATCTGAGGAAGGTCCATCCAGCTCTGAACATTACCCAGAGAGCCTTTCAGCACCTCCAGCAGCTGCAGCAGACATGGAGGGAGAACACCAACAGCTGTGGTGGACAGCACTGATTTAACATGTCCCAAAATCAGGAACATCTGTCAGCCATCAGTCAAAGCGACCGGACTGCTGCTTCTCAAAGACGTTTGAACCCTGAAAAGGTTTTTTAGGTTAATTTTAAAAAATTCATCTAAAGCAACTTTTATTTTACTGTTGAGCAATATATGCCACGCCTCTTTGTTGCCTTCTTACTAATAATCACAATGTGGTTGGTGAGAATCCAGTGATGTGCCAGAAAGTCAAATTCAAGACTTGAAGACATTTTAGATGCCTCAGTGTTTCGTTAGTGGCTTATTTTTACAGATGATTTTGTTCCATTTGAACTAATTTCCTCTGAAATTAATTTTCTTCTGTCATCTGCATAAATCAGACAAACAAACATCATGATACATCAGAAGTTAAAGCCTTGAGCTCTGCAGCGGGTTTCCTGCTCCTACATCCTCCATAACAAACCTTTTTACTTTTCTATTAAAGATCAAGAGATTTAAATCAACGGATTAAAAAAATTCCAACATTATTTTAAATATTTTCTTTACCTTTGTAATTCTAAAATCAATCAATAAGTAAAAGAAACCGGAGAATGATCTCGTTTATAGATGACAGAAGCACATTTAGGCAGCCGTGTTCGGTCCAGACACCTCGTGAACCCTGAGCTGAACCGTTCTAGTTACAACCAGCTGCAGATCAGCAGGAGAACGAGTCGACTGCGGCACCCCAACCAGAGGAAATCTATTCCTTTGAACTGCACTGGGAATTGACACGTTTCCCCCAGAAAGGATGTAGAGTGAAACAAAGAACAATGAATGGGTTTAGAGCCAAGTGTCAACACGTGTCATCCTCCATCATCTCATCCTGTCTGTACAGACGTTACAGGCATCAGAAGCTACTTGTGGACACAAACTAGAAAAGTTGTAGATTTCTTGCACCTCGTCCCTTTAAATCAGTGAGAGCAAAGAAACATCTTCAACTTCACACACCCCCCACCCCCTCGCCCCAAAGCCTTCTTTCATTATGAAGCCACAGACTGAGCAAACACCTGCTCCCTGGCTCGACATGTGAGGAGGAGGAGACAGTTTCAATAAATCAGTAGACAGTTGCTTGTCTGCTGCACGTTACCTGCAGGAGTTTCACAGAATACAGAAATCATAAAAACAAAAAACTGGCTTCATATGTCTCTTGCTGCAAAAAACCTATATTTCTGATTTGGAAAGTGATGACGAAGGAGAGAAGATGGGAGGAGAGGTGGATAAATAAATCATCTGAATCATCCATTATTCAAAGTAAACTGTCGGAGACTGGATTCCCGTCTCTAAACTCCTTTATTTAGTTTATAAAATGAGCAGCATTTTCTCTTTATTCCAAGACTGTTATTGTTGAGTCATATTTGATATAAAACCCTTCTGTTACCACATTTTTCACATGTGCTTTCTGATTATTAATCACATCATGGTGTAGTATTAGTAGTATTAGTATTTCAGTATTTTCATGGTGTCACTTGCATTTCTGAGTCAAAAACACACTGAACAATGTGACTTTACATCACCACAGTGACCACAGATCAGCTGATACAGACTCCTCTTAAATTCTTCTGCTGGACATTCAGTTAAAACCAAATGTTTTATCATTTCTATTCTCTGTAAAAAAAAAAAAAAAAAAACATCAAAACCATGTTTCTCCAATGTGCCTGATCTTTTGACTTTTGGTTGTTTCCATTCTTTTGATGTATTCTTACACAAACACTGAGTTTTGGCTTTTGCTTAAAATCAGTTTTGGCTAAAGTTGATTACACTTTTTATTCTGCAAATTAATTTCCCTTCTGTGTTAAACATGTTTGTATGATTGCACGTTAACTGGCATTGAGACAAAACCCAGAAACTGCTTATGAGTTTAAAAATAATGAACAATGCCGCAGAAATTGGTTTCAGTTTTTCATGTATTTGTTTGGTTTTGGTCAGAATTACACTGCAGGTGATTATATCAGTCCCACAGCAAGAAACGAAGGGACCACAGCTTTGCACTTCTAAAACGCTGCAATAAAAGCTGTGAACCAGTTCTGAGATGCCACATGTGATCAAACATTGCTCCGTCATGAAGTACTATACTAAACACACTGTATTGATAAACCATGTAAAAACAAAAAAGCAGTGGGATTTATTTTTCTATGCTTTGTATGTATGTTTAGTATAAAAAGATGTACATGTCTATAAATATGTGACTTCCGTTGTGTAAGTGCTCAAGAATGGAAAGTTTTACAGCCAGACCTGCAGATTGTATGTGTGAGACGCTTCTAATACTTCAGCTTTGAATTTGGACTCAGTCATGTTGAATTAAGCTTTGCGTGCAAACTGTATTTATGGTAAATAAAATGTACTAACTTGTTTTGGGGTTTTGTAGGTTTGTTTTTATCCTCATAAAGATCCAGATGGGTTCTTAGGATGAAGTAACTCCAAACAGGGAGCTGAACCCTGAGATAAAAAAAAAGCTGTCAGTTTAACGCAGGATTAAAACTCCAGATCATTTATATTTCAATCAGCTTTTCCGACAAATGTTTTTGTAGTTGAAAGGTTGTATACTCCTATAGGTCAAAGCATATTATTTTTCACACACAACACAATGTAAATATGGATTTGTTTGACTAAATATGTTAAAGCTGAAGATAGTAAAAACTAAAGCACATTTAAAATTCCTATTGACTGCTCAGCACAGCCTTGTGGGAAGGTTCCACGTTGACAGATGTAAAAGACAGCTGACAATAAAAGAGTGAAACTTCTATAGATTTAGTTCTATTAATTAGAATAAAAAGGACAATAAACAATGATGTGTTCATTATGTGAACACGTGAATTGGGACAACGGTTAGGTTTAAAATAAAGACAGATCAGACCATTGTTTTCCTTTCTATTGTATGAGTTTGTAGCTTGTGCACTGCTGCATAACACCTCCACACCTTTCACATTCAAGCCTCAAGAATTTGTTAAATTTGTGTGAATTTTACAAACTGGGATTTATTAAGCCACTCAACAGAAAACTTGCAGAAATATGATACACTCCTCTGTTCCCCTCAGATATGCCATCTGGATTGTACCAAAGTTTGGACAAAAGAAACACAAGTACAAGCTCATGTATGGATCCTTTAGTTGAAACAAGGTATTAACATACAGAGACAAAGAGTCCTGTGATAATGTTCTGAGTCAGTCAGTTTCCTCTTTGTTTTCTGCTCCTACATACATTTAAAATTCAGGAATATGAATGATTAATAGGCATTTTTTTTTGGAAAATGACCAATCTTAACCTCACTCAGCTACCACAGCATCTGTGCTTCCTTTAATAAAAGAAGACACGTATGGTTTGGTGACTCAATTCTTGTTTCTCTATTTTTAAACACAAATATAACAAGTTATGATTTGCCTCTCATTTTCCTCTGACTTGGACGTTCTATGTTCTTTACTAGGTCAGTGACTAAGACCTAATTAAAAACTGTGGAGGAGGGGAATTTTCACTGATCACACATGGAAGCACACATGCAGTTTATTCCCACCTGGGAGCTGCACAGCACAGTCACTGACTCCACTGTGGGCACCACCATGGTAACCTGAGCCAAACAAATGTGGCACACTGAACTATTCAGTCTGGATGTTGAGGTCAGGAAACAACATGAGTGCCAAATATATAGCTTGCTTTCTTAATGCAAATCTATTTTAAATTGTGCAAATCTGGTTGAGGGACTTTTTATTAGTGAGTCTATAACAAGCTAAAAAAATAAGTTGAATCATTGTTATTTTTATTCAGGTACACGTAAAGCCAAAGAACAGAGGGCTTTATTTTAAGCCTTTAACATGATCATCCCACAGCATCTTATAATGAAGTGCTCACTGTCCAAACTAAAAACCTGCCTCTAATTGGATTTTGGACTTACTGTAAGAAAGACGGTTACTTGTAATGCTCCATCATACTGAGAACAGGAGTTCCTCAAGGATGTGTGCTTAGTCCTGTGCGCTTCACTCACAAACCCGCTGACATTTCCCAATGACTCAATGATGATAATACATCTGACTGAGGCTTGTGCGGATTTCCTTGACCAATTTCATCACCTTCTACTGGGTCATGTAGAGCATCCTGACCAGTTGGATCATTTCATGACATGAAAACTGCAGCTTCAGTGACAGGAACACCCTGCAGAGTTTGGTGAAAATGACTGATACATTCACCTGGTTCTCACACTAGCATTAAAGTACATTTTAAAAAGAGAAATGCAAGAAAAAAGTCCTCTCACTCTGCTCACAAGTTGTTCAACCAACCTCCGGGAAGATCCCATCCCATCGTATAAAACAACCAGAAACATAATTCCCCTGGCAAAACTCTGCTAAATCTCCAGCAGCACTCAAACACATTGTGACTTTTCATTATATATTTATAAACATAAAATTACACAATAGCTTAAAGTATGCTATTTAATTGAAGCATTTTGAAAACTTAGAATCATATGAGTTGTATTGATTCATGCACACTGCGGGATTCTCTTTGGTTATTTAACTTAAGTCACTCTACACTGTAAAACATGCCAATCAATGTGTCATATTAATTATTTAGTTATATGGAAGGCACTTTGGTTTATGTGACTTTTTATGGGCTAGTTAAGTATCATCTCCACTGACATTACACAGCAGCAGTAGCACATTAAAAAACTATATGAACTGCTATAAAATCTGTCATGAAAATAAATGACTCCTGGAGATTAAATCATAACTAATGACAATGGTGATTACTTTTTTTAACCCAAGCTTTATGATTCAGTGTGGAAATTACGCTTCTGTTTGATTAATTTAAATACAGATATTAATGGTCTCCTAATATGCAATTATAACTTTCAGGAAGCCTCCAGTTTTTCATTTTAACACCAAAGATTTTTTTCTTTTGTCTTTTTAAGACTCGATCTCACATTCTCAAGAACTTTTATACTGTAAATCATTATAAGCAACTTTTCTAAACTTTAAATTGAACTAGCATCCATGTTTGCAATTATAATTCCAATCTTATTAATTTAATTAATGTTTTTGCTTCAAAATCTCAGCTGTTTTTTCAGATGTGTGTGTGAGAAAATAATTTTCTTTTCACAACTTATGGGTTGAAACTAAATGTTACTGCAGAAAAGGGTTCTGCTGCCGGGTACTCATTATTTACCTTTATTTCTGGGAAGAAGTAAAGGTGTGAACCCTCTACCTGATACTGGAGGATACACACGCCATTAAAAATCTAAAGATTGAGTTCCATCACTTGGCAGGATTCAAAGATAAATGATCAGATAATGACCTGGCTCCTGTTTTACCTAATGAGGACACGCATGATGTCCTCAAAGCTGAGATTTATTGAGAGAGGACCATTTTTCTTTTTTAGACATATTTTGGGAATTTGTGGGCTGCACCAAAGCTCTCAAACTGATGATGAATGGATTAGAAAACTGACAGAAAAAACAACATATTTTAAATACCAACATTTTTTCTTTTGCAGCAGCAATTGGAAATAAACAAATAGGTAACTTGATTAATTTTACTGGACTGCTAAAAGACAAAAGTCACTTGTGCCTCAGAAGCTTTTGCATCTATTGCAACTATAAACGGATCTTAAACCACGTTGTCAGATCATCTCAGTGATGGGGAGATTGTTGAGACTCAGTTATTAATTTAGTCATGGTCCGTTTGCTTTGTGTCAGGGCAGCTTGCCCGTTTGTCCCCGTCCACATGCTCAACGGGGTGGATGGAATATGTCTGCGTGAAGCCATGAGACCATCTGCTGACGCGGAACAAGTGGCATTGCCAGAAAAAAAAAGAAAGAAACGAGGATTTAATGCAGGTTCTCATGAAAACTCCAGATCTTGTGTCCTAGTCAAACTTAATTTTTTTCATGACTAAAAAAATTAAGTGAGACCTCCTCTGACACAAAAATGCACATATTAAACCAGAACAATTGCTGTAGTTATAGTTAGAAACGGGCATATGTGAGTGGCCTGCCAGTCATGCGTAAAACCAACTTGACCTGATGGCACCAACAGATCTCCTCCTTCCAGATTTTAATCTTAAGAATGGGATTGTTGTGATTATTTTTAGTTACTTATGGATAGAACAGGAGGTATCCTCTCAGGGCTGATGGCTAGATGACAGATCGGGAGGATACAAAGAGCTCTGTGAGCCGAGACATCTCCACGGAGGGCTGAAGGAGGGAGATGGCACAGGAAGAAACGAGGGCGGGGTTTTCCTTCAAGATGAAGCAAACTAAAATAAAATAGCAGCCGGCGCATGTAGCTTACTGTAGATTCTTCTAACCAAAAATAAATAAATAAATAAAAACAAGCTTGTAAGACGAGAGGGAGGGAGGGGAGAGAGAGGATGATTGTGATCCGACGAGCAGCTCCTGTTTCTTGATGCCATCTCACTTTCCTCCTCCGTCAAGCAGAAGATTCCTGTTCTTCATTTAGGCAGCAACAGCTTTGTGGTTTTCCGCTTACACTGAAACATTTTTCTGCACCTTAACCGGATTTTCCCCCCTCAAAAAACCTTCTTCATCATCATCATCATCTGCAGCCATGTCAGACTCGGAGGACATGACGGAGTTCGGCAGCATCGTGGAGCGGATCGAGCGGGGCGAGGTGAGTCTCATTCAGATGATTTACGATCCTTCTGACAGCAGCAGCGTGCTGCTGTCACCCGGTCCCCGCCAGCAGCCGCGCCACACCGGGCCTGCAGGGCTACCGGAGACCGGGAAGATCCTATTCTATTCTATTCTATTCTATTCTATTCTATTCTATTCTATTCTATTGAAATAGGTCCAGCTTTAATTCGTCCATGTGATATGAACTGATCTATATCTGTTTTTTGTGACTAAATAGATAGATAGATAGATAGATAGATAGATAGATAGATAGATAGATAGATAGATAGATAGATAGATAGATAGATAGATAGATAGATAGATAGATAGATAGATAGATAGATAGATAGATAGATAGATAGATAGATAGATAGATAGATAGATAAAAGCATTGTGAGCTTAACTAGCAGCTTTGTTGGGTGTGTTGTGCTGCAGAGAGATCAGATCACAGACTTTTGTCAGTATGTGTGTACCACTTGCAAACAGCTGTTCTGTGAGACTGGGTTTCTTCTGTGTGTGTGTGTGTCTATAAAGGGACTGCAGTCTTTACCCATTTCAGATCAGCAGAATGTGTGGATATGTATTTCTCCTTCTGGCACAATCTCTAGTGTTTATTCATGCATGTGCAGAACTGATTGTAGGTGACTGATTCAGTGCAGCCTGTGTTGCTGAAAATATACAGTATCATGTTTATGGCAGATAGGAACTAATGCTCAAAAGTATAAGAATTTGTTTTGAAATTTAAATTTTAATTGTATGTTTTTGTTCAGTTTACACAACGCAAAGGGAGCTGAAAGAAGATACAGCTTAACCAGTCAAATACAGATCAATCAATGTGTCATTAATCAGCTACCAAACTTATGCTAATCATTATTTTTATAATGTAGGTTGAAACTCAGTCACAGCTGAAACAGGAAGAGCTTTGTAGGATGATAAAAGGTGAGTGAACAGCCAAACTCTGCCAAAATGGGCAACAATTTCAGAGCAAACTGTGGTTCCAACATGTTCTGTTCAAGATCTAAAAAAAAAGACCAATGTCAAGGACTATAGACTCAGTGATCAGTCAAGGAAACTTAGTTTGGAAGATGTATTGCATTTCCTTCTATTCAAGATTAGATGTCACACAATAACTTGGAGAACTGGGAGAAACGGAGCCCAATTGCCTCACACTGTACAGGAGAGCCTGGTGGCAAGGCTTTCATGAAGGAATTACAGCATGAAGCTACACATCCAGTGGACACAAGACCAAGCAACTCAACTATATACAAGAAAAAAAAGAACTGGGATTCAGAAAAGCTGCAGCAGGTGCTCAGGACTGAAAAGTCAAAATTTCAAATACTTAGCTGAGGAGAATGGTAAACATCTCCCAGTTTCGTATTTTTTAACACGTGTTGCTTTTATTATATGAAAAATGAATTAAAATTTTCTATGAAATGGTAAAATGTCTGTTTGAACATCTGATTTGCTGTTTGTATTCTACTCAAATCAAAATAAGGGATTATGGCATTTGAAAAGCATCACATTCTGTTTTTATTGACATTTTACATCCCAACTATTTTTGGAATTGGGGTTGTAGCACAGAGCATTAGCTGGCAAAGAAAACCTGACGGATGTGTTGTTTTTTACAAGTTTGGGGAGTTGAAAACTAGTCAGGATTAATTCTGTCCTCAATGCATCAACATGGGTACATCCCCTGTATATTTTGTTGTTGCCAAAATATCACAACCATACAATAGCAACTGTAACAACTTCATCTGCAGTCCATGAAGGCAGCAAGGTTCTCAGAAAATCCATCCATTCTTCTTGCTGTCTTTCTTTCTGTGGATATATGGAGCTAAAACCCAAATAAAATAAAAATGTTGAGGTTCTTTTGAAGTAACGACGAGGGACAGGATCAGGAATGATGACACATATTAAATGTTCTGGAGATAAAGTCAGAGAGACCAAACTGAGATGGTTTGGACATGTACAGAGGAGGAATAGTGGGTTAATTGAAAAAAGGATGCTGAAAACTGCCCGTCAGGGGCCTAGAGGAAGACTAAAGAGGAGATATATGGATGTAGTGAAGGAGGATTTGAGATTGGTTGGACTGAGAGAAGAAGATGCATAAGCAGATGACGTGCTGCACAGACTCCTAAAGGGAGCAGCCAAAAGGATGTGGATGCATAAATACTTATAATATTTATGTGGATACCTGTAATTTTAAATCTGACTTATAAGAATATGATTTTTACAAGTAGGTTTGCCATAAATTTAATGTAAAAACTAGAGACTGAACAATCATTTAATTAAATGCTATAACGGCTTGCTATACTTTAATATCAGCTATAACGGCCTCCTATGGTTAGATTAAATGTTCTAACGGCCTGCCCTAGTTCCGGGTGCCTGCACTGACTGCAGCGCGCGACTGGCTGCTGATTCACCCGCACAGCCGCTGCTTCCCTCCGCAGCGTCACTATTTAAATCCCCCCCTACGGTCGCTGTCGGCATCTTCACATCGCGTCAGGGAAGTTTGCCGCTAGCTCGGACCTTACCGTCGGATTCGGTGTAGTTAACTCTTTTTTATATCTTGTTTTTTGGTCCTTCATCATGATAACTGCAGAGATGCGGCGTAACAGCATGACTGCGGTAAGTTGGAGAAAACTGGGAAGGTGATTGTTTTTTCGACTCGTCATTGTTTAAAACAGGCTGTGGCTTCTCTCAGATAGCAGGCATTGTGGGAACTTGTCTATTCATTGTTGAGTTCAGTATCTGTTTCGTTTTTTAATGAAATAAATCTCCTTTTTGGCGTTCCTTTTTGCTGTTTTTAAACTTCCTTTATTCTCTTGTTTTATTGCACTTTTTAGCACGTGCGTTCAGATTAGCAAGCTGCAGGAGAGGATATTGTTTTAGGAAAGTTTTATCACTTCACCTGAAACAAATAAATAATCAGTCATTATGGAATAAATAGTTCTGGGTTTCTTTTACGAGTTTTAAACGTGAGCTTCGTGCTTTTCACAGGTTTTCTATATTTAGCCAGAGTTAATCCTGTCTTATGTAATGCATTTAGAAACATGGTAAGGACATGGTTGGTTGATGTTGTCCTCTTTTCTGTGTGAAGTTGAAGGTATTCACTAGCACAATAAAGCCTGTCCTGACCTTGATACTTGACACACACAAAGCTTGTTTTCCCACTTCAGGGATGCTGCAAAATGTTGTTTATGTTGCTTAAATTGCAGATTATTGTGATACATTTTTCTGGCATTATTTAGTTCTGGTGTTCAGATAATAAAAAAACAGTCGCAATGCTGCTTTTAGCTTGTTTCAGACTCACTCCTAGTTTCTTTGCATTTATCTTCCAAAGGGACAGAGGATCTTTTATTAGATTGGTCCTGATCAGCTGTTCTGTGTTTTTCTTTGGACTTTGACTACTTTTTCCATCTTTGTACTCAAACATGATGATATATTGACCAGCATGAATGTGAGGAAAAAAAGAAGAAAGTGGACAAATATAAGAGACAAGTTTGAGGTCTAAAAAAACCTTAGTGAAAGTCAGGCCTGAAACAGAACCCCCTAAAAAAAGACTTTTTGTGTTGCTCCAGTGTGAATCGTGAATGAATAAATGCAGTTACTTCATTATGACTGAGTTTCAATAATCTTCATCCTCAGGTCCCGATCAAAAACATCGAGCGGGAGCTGATCTGCCCGATCTGCAAGGAGCTCTTCACCCACCCGTTGATCCTGCCATGTCAGCACAGCGTCTGCCACAAGTGTGTCAAAGAGCTGCTGATGCTGAACCACGACGACTCCTTCGATGCTGGTTCCGAGTGCTCCCTGCCTGGCAGCCCCAGGTCCAGGGTGCCCTCCCCCTCCATGGAGAAGCTGGACAGGCTCGTGAGATCAGGTGGGTGTTGGGGTAAGAAGGTAAAATAATTTCCCTGCTTGTGTGTATTTAGGCATCGATGGGCGTTCTCAAGCTATCAAGGACCAGATTATGAGATATTTGAGCAGATGCATGTAAATAATCACATCTCAAGTAATTCAGCTGTCTGATGCATCCCAGAGAGTATTATTGGATCAGTCATGCCAACTTCCTGTTACAGTATCCTCTTTTTTTTTTTTTTTTTTTTTTTTTTTCCCTCA
>SSNP01000049.1:3365969-3509003 GCA_006937955.1 Pachypanchax playfairii
AATACTTTTTTTTTTTTTTTTTTTTTTTCTTTAGTTGACCTACTAATTATTTTCCGCATAATGAATTTTTAAGTAGGATCAAAGCCAAAAAAAACAATGAATATACTGACTCAGTGAATTTGTTTACATACTTCTCACATTCTCATTAACTTCAATCAAAGGAGTTCTAAAAGATCCTACGAAGTTCCAAACATTTAAATTTTTTTTTTTTCTTTTTAACAAATTATTCAGTAATTTATTGGCATTTATCTTATTCAGCAACAAAACCTTCAACCTTTTTCAGCTAGTAAAATAACTTTACGAATACTAAATAAGTAGAATTTAATATGTTTTTGCATTAGGAGAAAATTGATGCCAAACACGAAGAGTTCAACCATATTTAGCTTTTTGTTTTCAGTAAAATAAGCCTCTGAATTTGTTTATTATAGCGCAACTTTACACTTCAGGTTTAAAGACGCACATCAGGGAGGAAAAATTCAACATTTTTCAGTTTCATCCATCCGGCCTGCGTCTGTCTGCACACACACACACTACTGCAGCTACATCCTGCCTGCATCTCCCATCGTGACTAGAGACATTGAACGAGTGTGTGCTGCCTGAACGACACACTGACAACCTGTGCAGGATGGAAAATAACCCTTTTTATTAGAGTTAAAATCCAAAGGCTTTCGGTTTCACTTCTTTCATCCAGTTTGAACAAAATCTCACCATCATTGTCGTCATCAAAGCACCACGTCACAAATCAAGCTTATGCTAGTTTATCTGATGGAAAGCAGGAGTTCAGTTTACTGTAGTTTCCTACTCTCACATCACTGTCCGTGTTTCACCTGGCATGCACATGGCTCCACACGCCGTGTGGCGTTTGTTTGCTGCTCTGTCACAACTTTCCTTTCAGCTGCACCTGTGTTTTTCCCCTCTGCAGAAGTGCTCTGTGAAGTAGCCTCCTTGTGTTTCCATCACCTGAGGAGTGTTTGATTTAATTTTCAGGTCCTCGGAAACGGAGCGGAAATACTGGCTCGCACACTGAGATAAATCCAGCACTCCTCGCTTCCCCCTCCTCCCAAAAACGTGAAGCAATATTTTGATATTTGCGTGCACTGAGTTTTTAGTTTGCTGGCTTTAAGTGTTGTAAATGTTTTAAGGGTCTTACTTGTGATCTGTGATGTGACATCTTGACGTTTCCACCTCATCTCAGTGTGTCGCTGCCTTGTTATGATGCTTCATCAGTAACAAGACGCATGTTGTGAGAATCTCTTGACAGCAGCGTCGCTTCAAGAGGAGTTGAATGAAGTGTTGATGCACTGAACTGGACATTTTGATGTCAAATTTCTTTTTTCCCTAATTTAAATAATTTGTTTTAATTTTCTAATAAGTTATTTTTCTTTTGCAATTTTTTTTTTTACCAGATGGGTTGAATTATTGTTGTTTTTGTTTGTCCAGATCATTGTTTGCACTTGAAATAGGCTTCACCTAGATGTTTGAATGATTTAAAACATTTTCTCTAAGCTCCAGTGACGCTGTCCTCCATAATTATCCCGTGTCCCATCACTCCTCACTGATGTTCCAGTCTCCTCGGATGGTTTCTCCTTCTGGATGTTGTTTCCCTGAATGACAACAGCTCCTTGTGTTGCCTGTACTGGTGTTTCCCTTCATACACCAGTGCCTCTCTGAGTGTCTGTCATTGTGGAAATAAAGCACAAAGGGAAACATGCTGAGGCCCCGTTTGTGAAGGCGGTTTTTGCCTTTAAGATTATACTTGGCGGGTCACTGCTGGTGATGTAACTCGCCCCAGAATCGGAAACAATTGGAGCTTGACATTTTATCAGAGCCTCAATTATAATTTTTTGGAAACTATTTGTAATTTGATTTCTTTGACCAAATGGGGCCTCAGACGAGACTGGAAACTCAGTGTCTTGAGGATGTCAATCTTTTGACTTTTACTCACTTGTGCCCCTTTGGCATTTTTTTCAAGGTTCAATCTCATCTCCGGGCTGGCGCAGAGGGTCGGTGACTCCCCGGATCACCGCCATTCCATGCCCAGGCTGTCAGCATGACATTGACCTGGGCGAACGTGGCATCAGCATGTTGTTTCGTAACTTCACCCTGGAGAGCATCGTGGAGCGCTACCGACAGGCCGCCCGCGCCGCCGTTGCAATCATGTGCAACATCTGTAAACCTCCACAGCAGCAGGAGGCGACGAAGAGCTGCATGGACTGCAAGGTCAGCTACTGCAACGAGTGCTTCAAACTGCACCACCCCTGGGGGACGCCCAAAGCCCAGCATGAGTATGTTGGTCCCACCACGAATTTTAGGCCCAAGGCAAGTAGTTTCAGTAGCCATGAGAGTTTTTTTTCCAATTTGAACTTTTGATTTTTAACAAGCAGCTCACTGTAGATCTGATTTCTAAATGGAGCTTTTGAGTGAAACAAATGCAGATTACATATTTATATTTTAAGACTCAAACAGGACTTGTTCACTTCCTGTTTCACTTCAGCTAATTTTCTGTTCATGTTGTTTAACCAACATGCAGAAATCTGTAAAACTCAATGTGTGTTTGCATTTATCTCCCTCCTTCTTTGTCCTGTAGATGATGCAGCGTATCTAACTGTATATAGTCTGTAGCCGGGCTAAGTGTATGTGATGTCAAATGTTCCAGGTGCTCATGTGTCCGGAGCACGAGATGGAGAAGGTGAACATGTACTGTGAAGTCTGCAGACGACCCGTGTGTCACTTGTGTAAACTGGGAGGTTCCCATGCCAACCACAAAGTCACATCTATGAGCAGCGCTTACAAGATCCTGAAGGTAACAGATAAACCAATCAGGTATCAGCTGAAGCTGAACGCACTGAATGAGTTTTATCTGCTGTGGTTGAGTGATTTGGGAGAGTTGAACAATGCTAGTTTATGATAACAGTGATGAAATGCCACTTTTGAGTGTTTTAATGTTGTCATGACAGCAGGAAGAAAACAGGTTTTGAACTTTGATCTGTTGATAATGTAACTTTAAATGTTCAGATATCTCACAGAAGAAGCTAAAGGTTACAACAAATATTGAACCCAACTCTGAAACTTTCTGTGTCCTAAACATTTTGGAAAAAGCAGATGATTAGGAGGACGTATTGTTTCCTTGTTGGATGCAGCGTCTTGTTGTTATAATATTAGTGCCTGTCTGGACTGTTTTGTGTCTCTTTTTAGAATTTTGCCTCCCTGCAGAATTATCACCAAGAAAAAAGGTTAATTTGGCTAATGTTAAACTGCAATGCCAACATTTTTATTATTCAACTTTTTTTGTAATTATGATGACATCAGGCAACATAAAGATGTATAAAAAAAACAATAGTTTGGAATAAAACATGCTGGATTAAAGAATTATGATCTTCAACCAGTTAAACGTTTCATGAGGTGATTCTGAGTCAAAGCAGAATCTGTGAAATTCGGACCACTTGTTTGTGTGAATACAAACAGTGTGTTGCTTAATATTTAATGAGACCATTTGTTTCTCCTCTTCATGTAACTTTATATTAGTGGAATGTGTATCAGATGTTCTGAGTGCTTCGGGAAGTCTTTGTCCTGTGGGAGATGGTTCAGGTTTCGCTTTCATCAAATGCTAAATGTTGCAGAAATTAGCATCGATCCCAAATGATGCTTCAGTTTTAAATATGAGATGAGAATATTGATTTAAGACCAATTAGAGCAGATAATCTGATTTATAATCTGAGGAACATGACGCATTCACACAGTCTGGGTATGTTCTTGCTGAGCTGTTGTTGTTGTTTGAAATGTGGCGTAAATGCTGCTGATCTCTTGGTTCTTCAGGAGAAGCTGGCTAAGAGTATCCATTACCTCATCAGCAAAGAAGACCAGGTCAGGACTCAGATTACCGAGCTCGAGCATCTCATCAGTCAGACCGAGGTGAGAGTGCTGACTCATCCTGCTCCATCATGCAAATCTCCTCAGTGTTTTTGTTTACACGTCCTGCATCAGTAAACAAGAAAAGGACTTGATTAGGTGGTTTTCTTATCACTCAAAATGCAAAGTATTAAAATATTTGAATTTAATTTTTTAATTTATTTTACTCATTCTACAAATATTCCAAACTATCATGTATTTTAAAACTCTAAATAATGTTTGAAAAGCAACATGAAAATGAATTTACTTGGTTTAAATTCTCCTGCTAAAGGAAAATGGGCAGCAAGCAGAGCGTCAAGCTAACGAACACTTTGAGCGTTTGTTCGAGACTCTTCAAGAAAGAAAATCTGAGATGTTGAGGTCCATCGAGCAGTCTCGTAACAGACGGCTGGATCAGCTGAAAGGCCAGGTACCAAATACCAAATCGGATTTTCTTTCTGTTCATGATCCTCATTACTGCTTTTATTATGCTCCATGACATTATAATTCCATTAGAAACCATGAAAAAGCAACCAGATTGGTCTGACTGAGGTCTTTCCAGGTGGAGGAGTACCAGGGCATGCTGGAGAACAGCGGTCTGGTCGGCTACGCCCAGGAAGTGCTGAAGGAGACGGATCAGTCCTGCTTCGTACAAACTGCGAAGCAGCTTCATGTCAGGTACGCAGCATCGAGCAGACTGTTGATCACATTCATTAATCAATACGCAATCAGTAAAATGTTCATATTTTATGGATTTGTTGAACATGATCGATGCAGTTTAGGGACCACTGTTTGTTTCAACACTAATTGAATAGAACCAGAATTAAAAATGTTATGTGGTTAAAATTTTAAAGTGTTTGGTGGTCAGCAATTATACCAAAATGTTAGAATTCTTTAAATAAAATAATGAATCAGGTTGTGACAAGCGTTACATAGAAAACAGCTTTTATTTTGAAGGAAGATTAAGATTTTATGTCCCATATCTTTACTGAAACTGACCTGTGAACAGTCAGCGTTTCGGGAAGGAACACAGTACATCTGCAACATATTTAAAAGTTTTGTATTAATGTATCATTGGGCTCTTAATCAAATACTAGATGATTTAATTATTATTAAATTAATTAAGACAAAAGGGAATGAAATAGAAACTCCAATCAGATTAAAGCATTTTATTCTGCGTCTCATTAGATGCATCTTCTCTCTTGTGAATTGGATTATGTGTTGGGGTGACGTGTGTGTGTGTGTGTGTGAGGAACACACACTCAGCCACGTGCTGCAGAGACGTTACTGAACTGGAGGGCGGTTCAAGATCAGCAGTGTCCAGTCGGAGCTGCGCGTCTGCGTATTTTCTGATTTAAGCCGACTAATTAATCTGCATTAGCAGCTTTAGATAATCTGAGAAAACTTTTGATTTAAGAGAATTACACTGTCTTGTGTGTGTGTTTATCTGTAATTGTATATATATTTTTTGAAATCTCTTTATTTTATTGATGTAAAACTAATTATTTATTATAGTTGGTGGAAAATCTCTCTGACATGGCAGATATGTGAAAGTCATCTGACACTGATTTTTTTTTTTTTTTTTTTTGCATGTTTTCCTGTGTGTTTCGGGATCTCACACAAGTCACTATGATTTTTCTTCTGTCTGCTTTTTGTTTTTTTAGGATCCAGAAAGCGACGGACTCTTTGAAGACCTTCCACCCTGCAGCTGATCCCTGCTTCGATGAGTTTGTGCTCGACACGTCCAGAGAAGAAACTCTGCTGAAAGAGATGTGCTTCGGTGGAGGTACAGCCTCCCCATTTACATTAACAATTAGACATTTAAATACTTTTTTTTTTTTTTTCTCATCAGATCCCAACACGAATGTTCATATTGTCATAAACAGTTTTTTCTGGTTTAGGTTTTTGTGTACGCTGGAATAAGTGTTTTTGTAATCACCTGCCCATCACGTGTGCAGCCCTGTGAGTTGTGTTGTTCTTAGAGGTCAAAGGTCAGCTGTGGTAAGCAGGCTGAGACAGAGATCCTCTGATTGTAGGTCTTCTGAGGCCACGTTTGATCTGCTGGACTACACGAGACTTTTAGGTTTGTTTATCTTGATGGGAAGGAAACAAGTTGAAGCAAAGCGACAGTAAGGCTGGTGTTTCATAGTCCTGCTTTTTTTCATTTCCCTACAACCTGTTGGGTCATTCGTCCCAGTTTCCTTTTTAATCCTCTCCAATCTGGAAGAACAAAGTTTGGTATTCAAACTGGAATTTAATCAGTAGATGATGCAGTTTGTTAGGATGTTAATCATACAGCAGTTAATATGATTATTGCATCATTTGGTGAAAAGCTGATTTCATATTGATGTTTTTATTGAGACTGACGGATGTTCGGTGACGTTTAGCTGAATATCTAACTGGAGATCAATGTGTGTCAGAAAGCTTCCTGCTAAGTATGTTTTGTTTGAGATGGTGACAGTAAAGTTAAGTGGACACGATGGCAGCTGACTGATGGAAAACTGGTCAGTTCTCATAAAGACGAGAGTTTGAGACTTCAAGCATCAAGAAGTTGACTTTTCTCTTTAATGCTGGATGTAACACTTTCCCTGTTTGTGTTTTTAGCCAGTCTTGCTGAATCTTTTTGTCTTTTCACATAGAAGATGTCAGCTGGAAACTTTGTTCCTTGCTGAAGGAAGCTACGCGGCACACAGTGCAGTCATGATGATTTGTGGTTTGTAATCATCGCAGCCTGCAGGCGCTTTCTGCAGTAACACATTCGGCGTGCTCCGGGAGGGAAAAGATGCGGTGGAAGCATTTCTGTGCTGCAGTCATTTAGCTCACGTCTCAGCAGATGATGCTGCAGTAAACAAACGGCTGCAAAGTCACTGGAAATTCCCCCTTTGGAAGAAATGTTTCATTTTGTCTGAAGACATGTTTGATGTTCTGATGAGCTGAATCCTGTTGGAGTATAAATCTTTTCTCCCTTTAGCGTTTTCCTTCAGTTCAGAGCTTGTCCACAGTTTCTTCTTGGTTATGCTGTTTGGTGCGTCCCTCAGGAACCTGGACTTAGTGCAGTCTTTTAGGACTCCTTAGGCAGATTCTGACCCTTTTCAGATGGAGGTTTTCTTAAACCTGGTTGAGAACGAGACCTTCATGAACAGATTTAACATCAAGTCTAAAAGGAACCTTCATGAAGTTGAATGTTTAGTCTTTAGAATTTCTATAAAAGATGAAAAAATGGATTCTACGTCTCGGAAAAACATCTTGATTTTAAACAATGTTGTTTACAGAAGCTTCGTTAAAAACATGGTAGTTGGCTCGGAGGTTAGGATAAAAAAATAAGCTGAATATCTTCAGTAGTTTTTTTTCCATTTTCTCTAACATTTCATCTCATTGTAGAACGATGGACATTGTTTATGTAAAAAATCCTCTGCTTTTACTAAATCAGACTTAGCTGGGAGGAAAGTTATTGATAAATGTATTACTAAAGAATCTGAAGGTCAAAGTTTAGCTGCACCGAGGACGTCATTCAGTAAAAACCATCCAGAACTCAGAGGTTGATGAGTGTGAACGTAGGAAATGGGAATTTAAATATATTTTATTAATTCCTGAAGGAAAATTTGATAATATTCATTCAATTATTACCAGAAAGATTGATGGATATTCTTACAAACAACCTGATAAAACAGTTTTAACGAGACATAGTATGTGACCTACATATTTACAGATGTGATTCTGTTTAAACTCACACGGTCTAAAATCAGACACGAATAGAACCTGTCTAACATGAACACGTATGAACTGGACCTGAGATGTGAAATCAGCAGCAGCTGGTGGATGTTTGTCCTCTCAGCTGGAGAAGAAGTGACTAAATGTAGTAACAAAGTGGAACGGAGGGAAGGTTAAGTGGAAGAGAGGAAGTGAGAAGTACTGTTGTAATTGTAGTTTATCCACTTCCAGGCAGAGAGTCTGTATAAACCTTTTAAGCTCCATTATCGATCACATTGTTTCATTTTTGTTCAAATAACTTGAAGCTTAGGTTTTACATTTGGCCTGATTAGTGCAGAGATTTCACTGTAAGGCTGGTGTCAGATAAACCCAGACTCGTGCTGCTTGTCACTTCTATCTTCTCTCTGGTCTCCAGTTCCAGATCCGCCCCTGATTGACTTGTCCCACAGCAGAGTATATAATGAAGCGTCCATCTGCTGGAGGTTGTCTGATGATCATCTGCCCACAGACCACCACATGCTTGAGTACCGCAAGTGAGGTCAAACACCAGCTGGAGGCCAGACAAACTGTTTGAAATAAATCTGAAGGTTTATTTATTTATTTTTGTTCTGCCAGGCTTGGGAGCCCGAGTCAGTCCCCGTCCCAGGAGAACGGTGAAGACCGTGGAGTCTGGAGGACCACTGATAGAGTGTATGGATCCAGCACTGTGGTTCCTGATCTGGACCCTAACAGCTTGTATGCCTTCAGAGTGAGAAGCTGCAGGAACTCCATGTTTAGTCCTTACAGCCCCGAGGTCACCTTCCACACACCACCTGCACCAGGTAAGCCCGAGTCACATGACCAGATGGTTTCAAAATAGTTTATTTATTTAAAAAGTATCATGCAGAAAAAAAATAAAGTTTTACTTTCTTTTCAGTTTTAAATGTAAATTGAAAAGGAAGTGAGAGAAACAAATCAAAGAATCAGGAAATTTGCTGAACTCTGTCACTCTGTTGGATTGTTGATGTTCAGAACCAGTCCCTCTTACTGGGCCTCGTTCAGCCAGACTTCAGCGCACTCTGGCTCTCAGAGCAGGTCTGAGGGTCCGTTTTTTTATCACCAGCTGACAGTTTCTTTTCAGCTATTCCACATGGTTAAAACGCAGTGAAGTTTTTGTCTGTGTGGCGGTTCAGGTGGTTTATAAAGGATCATCTTTCCAAGACTAGACTTGTCACTGATGGGATTGTTTTATGTGGATTTTCTAGCTTTATAATCCTGAAATTACCTTTTTCTTTGAATATATTTTGCTGATGTTAGACTTTAAGCAGATGTAATGTCTCTTTTTAACCAATTTCTTAGAAGAAAATTTTGTCAGACTGTTTATTTATTTATCAAGTTGAGATTCTGGATCAGATCATGACATCCAGTAACTGACTTGAAGCCGCGACGCTCCCATTAACATTTCTAACTGCCTCCATCTGAATCATCATCCTGGGACTGATTTCATGGTTTATTTGTTTTTTAAAAAACATTGTGCTCACAAAAGCCTGTAAAACTGGAACTTCTTCAGAAGTGGGAACCTGAAACATTGACGTCTAAATGATATCTATGTTGCATCTTGTGTTAAATTGTGACTTTGATGTTTTTGGATCTTTTACACCAAAAATTTAGTCATCAGGAAAATTTAGCTAAATTCACAAAGACAGACGCGTCACTGAATCCAGTTTGTTTCAGCAGAACTGGGTGGATGGAAGACTTCAGGCATCCATTGCTGTTGGTACCTTTACAGCCTGGTAACATCAGATCTGTCCCCCCCTCAGCAGGGTTTATACTCTTATCATTTTCATGCCCTAGTTGTGAAGAGGACTTCCCTGGATACATGCAAATGAACAGGTCTTACCCAGAGCAGACTTCACACTGCAGAGGGATGGCTGAGTGAGCAGGAATAATCATGGCAGCGTATGAGTCCTGGATTATGTTAATCATGGCCTTTGGCTCGTGCGATATTAATAGAATACATTTAATTGTGACTAAAGATGCATAGAAACAGGAAAAGACTGAAGTCTGAGGATCTGAGTCAGGTCTTTAAATTTGTGTTACAGCGCCCTCTTGTGTCAGTCTGTTTCACTTGCTTATTTAAAAAGGCATCAGCTTAAATGTTTGTCTGGGTTTTCTGATTTGCTTTAATTAAATAATCATCTGCCTCTTTGTGTCCCCGTTTCTTCACTCGCAGCTTTCGGCTTCCTGTTCAGCGACAAGTGTGGGTTCAGTACGGAACGTCTGATTCTGAACAATCGGCGGGATGCTGTGGAGAGCACGGCAGGCGTGGCGTTCCTCCTCGCAGCAGAGCGCGTGCAGACGGGCAGCTACATCGGACTGGATTACATAATCGGGGACACTGGCATCTCTCAGGGGAGGTAAGCAAAGACTTTCTGATTAGCACCACTACAACTTTTTAATCAGTGTGCTGATTTTTGAGGGGGGGGGCAGTACAACAATGAACCTTGCGCTCATGCAGGCACAATAATGAACTGTGAGACACAGAACTGGCTAAATTAAACCAACTCAAGGGTCACAGTTGCTGCAGGAGCTGGAATGTTTCATCAGTGGTCATTAGCTGTTTCTTCTGTTTTCCAGACATTATTGGGCCTTTAAGGTGGAACCGTATTCCTACATGGTTAAAGTTGGAGTGGCTTCTGACACCAAGCTGCTTGAATGGTTTCACAATCCCAGAGATACAAGCAGCCCGAGGTACGTCCAGTGTCTCCAATCTGAGAAACACCTTGTAAACATACAGACACCAGCAGTCTGAGTAAACTGCTCAGTCTGAGTCGAGCTTAATCCTGCTGTGATGTAAGAGAAGCAGCTGAAACTCCTAAAGAGCTTAATCACAGACAAAGCCCACCTTTCTTACTGGATCAACTCGTGTCAAAACATGTAGCAGAGCACCTTGTTTTAAAATGTAAATCAGCTGTAATTACATAAGGCGATAAGGACCAGGCAGCTTTCAGCAAGTAATAGGAAAGTCTTTTAAACAAAACTGTCTGTAAATCAGCTGGAGTGTGAGAGCAGCTCCGTATGAGCCAGATGTTTTGTCTCTCAGCACTTCTTGTTTAAATTGACATATTATTGTCTTGAATCTTATGGCTTTATCTTGGTCTCCTTTAAAAATAAATGTTATATTTCTGCCCAAACTCACTCTGGACAATCGATCAGTTGGAAGAAACATCTGTTCTCCCTTTTCACCAGGTACGACCATGACAGCGGACATGACAGTGGCAGCGAGGACACCTGCTATGAGATCTCTCAGCCCTTCACCCTCCTCACCCTGGGAATGGGTAAACTCTTCATCCCTAAGGCCTCCTCCTCCTCCGTCTCCAGTGCAAACTCATCATCCGGAGACCCTGGAAACCGCATGCTCCCCATGCCCCAGCGCATAGGCGTGTGTTTGGATTACGACGCGCACCGGGTGTATTTTTACGACGCCGACACCATGAGGTGCCTTTATGAGAGACAGGTGGACTGTTCGGGAACGATGTATCCCGCTTTTGGCCTCATGGGCAGCGGGAAGGTCCAGCTGGAGGAGTTCATCACTGCTAAGAGACTGACCTTCTGAGGAGAATCTGATTAATCCTTAGTATCTTCAGCGATTAACTTTTTATTTATTTTTTCCTGACAGGGTGAAGTTTAATCAAACTTTTTTTTTAAGATTAGACAGTTATGAGGGTCTTTTTCCTATGATTAGTGTAATGTGTCCACATACAGGAGTCTTCAGAGGTTGGTGTAGATCTAAACTGACTTCTGCATACCAAAGTCTCTGGATCTGTTTGTTGTATTTGACTTGATTTTAATTACCAGCTGGGATCAGCTGTTGATGCAGATTGGGCTGTGGACATGCATATTTTTAACATGAAACATCTTCCTCTTTCCTTTGCCAGGTTTCTGATTTATAGATGGAATTTTTTGGTAATTCTATTGTTTAGATCTTTATTATCTGAAGGTAGCAGCACTGGTTTTAGATGTTTGTGGATCTGAGAGAAGGTTGTAGCTACTTTTAAATCTTGCACCTTTTGTGCCTTTTTTAATTTTTTTCCACATGGATTTAGATCAGAGTTATTAAAATTCTTTAGAACTTTATCTTTGAGCCTTGGATTGATCACTGAAAACACTACTTTTACTCATTTTCACTGTTTTTGTTCAGGTGGTTTCGCACAATAGAAGTAAATTCATGCACAATCAGTTTGATCACTACCTACTTCTCTTTTTAAATGTCAACACATTGTCTTACATTTCTACTCATGCAAAGTTTAATTTAGCTTAAAAACACAAATGCTGGATTTAAAAGCCACTTGCTTTTCTGCATAACGACACACTGTAACGTTCAACATCACATACTTGAACACAAACACAATGTCTGTTTCACGGCTGTTAAATCGCAAATAGCCAAAGTTTTTTTTAGCTCTGGTGCTCAGTGCAACACACAAACAGCTTTGTGGCCTCACAGCCTTTTAACAGCTAAACGGTTCTTCAGGTTCCTACAAAAAAGTGCTTTCACAGAACTGTTTGATTACAGAGTCACACGTCAACATCTTACTGTTCGAGTTTTAGCTGTCGGAAAGAAATCTGCTCGCAGAATTCGCTTTTGGATCACTTCAGATATTTAGGTTTGAGATCACACCGAATGGAATTTATTTTCCTTTTTTCACGAGATTTAATCTGTATGTGCCTACACGTGGTTTTGTTTGTACATATTTTTTATTTCTGAAGGGTTAGGATGATAGCTGTGTGTTTTCTCAGGTTTCTCGCCTTGATTTGGGCCTAATATGAACTACCTCTCTGTCAGCCCTGGAAAACGTCCCCCACTGTCCCTCTCCCAACAGAAACACTTGGTTTTGGTTTACAGTTGTACTTTTTTTAATTTTAATAGTTTACCATCTTGGTCTTTAAAAGTTAAACAATACTCTGATCTTTGCAAACCTTATTTCTTGTTTTTAATTCCATGTACATACAATATTCCAGAATTTATTTTCAGTGAAATAAAGTACATCCTAAAAGTTTGTGATGTTAGTTGGTGTGTGTGCTTGTGAATCACTAACGTGAGCAGATTTAATGTGGGTGATAATCAGCTTTTCGTGAAGGGAAATTTAAAAACCAATCACTTTTTTTTCCTCTTTGTGAAAATTTGTTCTTTTTTCCATTTTGACATGTAAGTTAATAAACTTGTATTTTTACCAGGAATTATCTTTTCCCCCAGATTTTAAGTATCTGATTTACTGTGACAGTGTAGATATTTTGTCCTCCAGCTGTTTGCTCTCCAGTCCTCAGACCTGAATCCTGTCTAAAACTACATTTCTAACATCTATGCATTTTATGAATTGGCTGTTCTGTTTTATTCCTGCACAGAATGTATTCTTATTAAATGCAGAAAATATAGCTGAATGTTTTTTATAAACGTCTATACATTAGGTTTGTTTGGAGGCACAACACATTTGCATGCTATTATATTAAGGCTTAAATCAATAATGTGACTAAATTAAAATATATCTTGCTTTTAGTTTGGAATTTGGTACCAAGTGATGCACAGATTTGATTCTTAATAGAATTACAAGCTAGCACTTTAGAAATCTGTAGCATGTCTGCAAATGTTTTAGCTCTGCAGGTGTGTTTAATAATCGAGTCAGTGTGCAATATAAATAAAGGAGCTGTTGGACTAAAGAGAAGACGCATAAGCCTTTAACGACAATTTGCACTGTAACAGTTAAAACGCTGTTAGGTGGTTTTTAAATGGGCTTTTCTGTAGACGGAAGGGAACTTTAAACACAGAAAAATCTCCTGCTCAGAAACATTTTTTTCCTGAGCTCATCTGTGTCCCCCGTATGTTTTCTGCTGAGGACTGTGTGTGGTGTGTAAAGTGATGGGTTTCTGTATGTGAAGATGTATTTTATTTCCTCTGGTTCCAGGAAAGATGGTGTATTTTTGGCTTTGCTGTGTAGAGTTTTGAATAAAATGTTTGGAAAGCTCTGTTCTGCATCTCTGCATTTCCTTTTGTGCAACTCGAGCAATTAAACATTTAATAAAAGACCATTTTCCAGCTGCAGCAAATACTGATTTAAGATTTTTACCCAGCCTTCAAACAGCAGTGAGACTGTTCTGATGGTACGACCTTCTTTATTATTTAGTATCTCAAATTAATTCTGTTTCAAAGTGGTAAATATTTTAATCCTTTCCTGCGTAGCAGTTAAAGTGAACAGCAGTTCCAGAACCTGGTTTTGGATAGTTTGTGTTACTGAACCAGCCATACTGCCCCCCACTGGTCAATCACTGTAACTGCAACCCGTTTTTCCAACACCAAGGATGAGCTCCTGCCTGCTGGTGTTCAGTCACTATGTTTGCAGTTTAATACCAGATAAGTTAGTTACAGACTGAAGTATATCTGAAAAAAAAAAAACAACTTAAAGAAAAAAGGGCTATAATTATATTCTAAAGAACTTCATGGAAAATGTTTCAGGAGAGGTCAAGGAGATATTTGTCAGGTGTGTTTCAGGTTTACAGGTTTTAACATTAAAAAATTTGTTTTTTCTTCTCCAAAAAGGCATCACTGCCAATAAAAATATACATTTTTGACTACGCTAAGTATCACCGAACAGATTGTCTGACCTTTATCTGTGTGAGTTATACTATGTGAGCATTAGTATTTTAAAAGTATTAATGACATAATAATAGTAATTTTACAAAAATGATCATTAATGCTGTCATTTAAACTAAAAAAGTATATTTGACAAAGTCTTAAAATTTTAATTAATTCATGCACAAAATAACTGGCAATTTTATTTTTTCTTGATTATTTATTGTTTTTATTGAAGTGTTCCAGTGTAAAAACATTTAAAAAGACATTTTTGTATTCTTATAGGTCTAAATTCCCTGAAATTAAGAATAAAGACAAAACATATGCATTATGGCATGTCTCTAAAATGTGTTTTCAGTCATAATATTTAGTGAATTTTCAAAAGGGAAGATTTTACTCATGTTTAGGTTCAGATTTTGTAATAAAATGTGTAAAATGAAAAACCTGAAAAGAAACAGAGGAAGTAAAGCCATTCAATATATCAGTTAATACAATCTTCTAAATAACTGTCCATATTTCAAATATTCTGCATCAAAAATAACAATTCCAAAAATGCAGACGGACTCTCTTCCCATCCACTGTTAAAATTTTAGACATCTTAAATTCCATTTTCCCCATAAATCATGACATGTGTTTTTCCATACAGTATTTTTTTTTTTTCCTTTCAGCTTCAATACATTCTTCCAGTCGAAATCAGAATCAGAAATGGTTTATTGCCAAGTATTTTTGCACAATACAAGGAATTAGTCTTAGGTGAAGGTGCACAGAGAATAAATCAAAGTAGGAAAAAGAATAAACAATAAAATGACATTTGTTAATATTTGAAGTAGATAATTCCCCCAAAATAAGCAAACAAAAACAAACAATAAAAAAACAAACACTTCAGAAATTTGAAATCCCTTTGTTAAAACTCATATTTCTTATTTTATATCTTCTAAATGAATCACATATTTCTCTAAGGCAGTTATAAATATGAATAAATGCCAATTTCTAAACAAACAAACAAACAAAAAAATATATACATCTTCACCGGTAATGATGTGACATTGAAGAATGACATTATAGATAACAATCACTTCAGATTGTCAAGAATTTTCAGATCAATAAAATTTCCTTTCACATCCTAAACTTGTGCATACTTTGAAATATAATTATTTTTCGCATGAATACTATTTAAATATATTTTTCCACATTTAACATGTAAGAATGTTTTTTTTACAAACAAGAAGCCCTGCTGTTATTGATATCGAAATGTTGCACACTAATTTAATGTTATAACGGCTTGCCTGCGCATTGATTTGATGTTATAACGGCTTGCCTGCGCATTGATTTGATGTTATAACGGCTTGCCCTACACGTCACATCATCGCGCTCTGTGGCCGCAACACGGAAGGAGGAAAGACTCCACGTCACTGAGGTGTAATAACGGCGTCAGTGCCTCACAAGGTGCTACCTTAGTAAAACAGAAGTCCCTCTGTACGACCTTACACATCCCCATGTCGATTCTATTTACTATAAACACCAGGTGAATATATTTCCTGTCGTTTCTTCACTGAAAGGCCCTCGGTGGAGAGAAAACGTTGAAGGTAACGTAAATGCGTTAATTGTGTTTATCTACCTGCTAGCTTGACCGCTCCGACCAGCACACGTCGCCTGTTCACCCCCCCACTGTATTTCCGCCGGATACAGCTGAGTTTTGTATCTTCAAATAAATCTGTTGATATAATTTAGACCATGAACGCCGGAGTGACAGAGCTAGTCTGGATTTAAGGTCGACAGGCTTCACGGCGTTGTTGACGTTTTGGGTTTGACAGTTGTGGCATCCCGCGGAGCTGCTGCTCGTTAAACGCATGCAGACTGTTTAGTATTCATGCTATAGCTGATTCGTGGAAAGACTAACAACAGAGCTGTAGTTCTGAACTGCTGCCAGAATATTGTCGTAAGAACACGATAAAAACATGCCGAGGCCCATTCATTAAGACTCAGTGACTGTCGACAGGTTCAATCACTTCACGACAAGGTTTAAAACAATTACAAGCTGTTATATAATGAAGGTAGATACTGTATTTATTCCCACACCTTTTAGCTGGTATTTCAGTTTAGGTGCAACATGCTTGTACATGTTTGCAGAACAGCCATGCACCTTGTTTTTACATGATTTTAAAGTATTTTGTTTCTACTTTTAATATCATCCTGCTTAATTATTATTTATCAATCCTTTTGTAATGTCGCTGCATTAATTTCCTAAAGTTTCAGTTTCAAAAATAAAATGGTTGTTACATAGAAAAGTTGATTTATTTGTCTTGTTTTAGGTTTATAGTAATAAGTGTGTTGTCACAAACAGAGATAAATTCTTTCCTTATAATTGGTTGTGATGTCCTCAGTGGATCCTGGTCCTGGTCCTGGTCCTGGAGATGCACTTTTCAGTATGTTTTAGATGCTTCCCTGTCTGAACACACCTGCTTTAGGTGTGGCCCGAGAAGGTCATGCAATCATCTGATTCAGGTGCGTTAAAGCTGGAACACTTTCTAAAACATGTAGAAAAGTGGGTTCCCAGGACCAGAACCAGGACCAGGACCCACTGACTCAATGGACTAAATTATTCTCTCTGCTGCAACTTTTATTTGGTTATTTGATGCAAAAGGGCTTACGTTATATTTTACCTGAATGTCCATTTTGAGTTTGTTTCTGTTTTTTTCTTTCTTTTAACTTGCATGGGGCTTAGTAAAACCACGTCTCTAAAGTCCAAAAACTTGCATGTGTTTTGCATTTGTTGTCTCGGGTTTGTGGATGTTGTGTTGTTGCTCTTCATGGTCTTCCTGGTGAAAGTGTTGGATTTCCCATTCAAACAAGCAGCTAAATATCAGGAAACGATGTTGGTTATGTTATAAATAAGATGAATTTCAGGATAAGAGTTTCTGGTTTTGGTTTTTAGCTTGATGTTGTTGCATTGCGCTCTGCACCGTTTACCTGTCAGCTGACAAAGCAGGTGGATTTTACACTTCATTTTAAATGGGCCATCAGTCAGAGGATCAGATCCAACAGCTCGACCTTTTAACACCTTCAATCATATGATTGTTGTAAACATAACAAAGTTATGTTATTTCTAGTATTTTTATATCTCTGTTGAACATGTATGTTGGCAGTAGTTAACGACATCAGAAACTTGCATCGTTTTGACCAGTTGTCCTGATTTAATCACCTGATCCCGTCGCTTGGTTTGTGCTTACAGATGGATGTTTCTGTGGCGCTCGAGGTGAAAGGGTTATATTTATCATTTTAAAGCCGGTTAAACAAGCTTTATTTAACTTCCACTTGTCGTGGTATTGAATGAATGTCTGGGTCTGTGTGAGAGAAATATTTAGGTGCGTTGTTTTATTTTTGTCAGCATAAACAGATCCAGGATCCAGGTGCTAATGAATCCGATGCCACATACTGTTCAGAGGTCACACCATCATACCAGCTTTGTTTCAGTTTTCTTTGGGCAGGTGCCAAACAGAAAGAACTGATGCTAGGTGGGGTTCTGGCTCAGATCTGATACTAAAACCACGTAGGTGGAAAACTGTTTACCTTCAAGTCACATAAAGTTTTTACATTTACAACAACATGAACTTTTACTTTCTTTTTTATCACATAATATTTTCTTCCAAATCAGCATTTATATTTTTACAGAATGAACTTCTTTGGATGTTTGTTGTCTGATATAATAATTTAGTAATATCAGGTTAAAAAAGAAAGCCTCAGCTTCTGTGTGAATTACATTGTGTTCCCTGTTTAGTAAGTACTAATCAGAGCAGTATTAGAGACGATTACTGTGTGTGTGTGTGTGTGTGTGTGTGTGTGTGTGTGTGAACTATGTGGTTACTGTTGTGAAAAAGACTTGATCTTGAACTTGTTTTATTGGAAACACCCAGTTATTTACACCCAACACACACCTTGTGCAGTATTCTATCAAACTGTCATGAAGCAGTTTGTACTGATTTGTCAAAGTTAGAAGTGAAACTAATGTATGAATCTGTTTTATTTAAATAAATAAGCTCAAATTGCAAGGTGTGCTGAGAGAAAATACAAACCACACAGCAAACGGTAAATAAAGTGCTAATTCTGGTGTGTTTGATCAAACATAATGATGCTCATTAGTTCTGTCGCAGTGGGAAAATTTAAAGATAATGGAACAATTTAGAAACCTGCTGCTTAGACCGCTCTAAAAGACCTGAAACGTTTACATTTATACATCCATGTTAAAGTGGAAATCATGCTAATTGTCAGCAGATAGAAGCAGAAGTGTCAGTAACTGTAAAGAGAAACTCATATCAGGTGAAATTTAACTTCTGTAACACGGGACGCCTCGTTTATTGTGTTGCAGCTGAAAAATAAGGAAGTTGGCAAACGAGAAACATTAGATCGTATCTGCTCTTCTGTTGTTACGCGCATGTTGACGATCCTGAATACAGCTGGCTTCTGTAAATCTGTTAACACTGAGTGTAAGCTGCCCGATATTTGGGCCATTATTAGAAAGCTAAAGAAGTGACACCTTATTATCGTCTATTTGTATCTCTGTCTGACTGTTTGCAGGATGTTAAGCTTGTCTTAATGAGCAGGTTCAGAGTGTCATGACCTGGCCACAAGGTTGTGTATCTGTGACGCACCTCCTGCTGTCCTGGCAGAGGATGGAGCCTATCAGAGAGAACTGTTCCATGACATGTGGTGTAGGAGGCGTTGTGACCTTAGTGCAGCTCACCTTGGTTCTGCTGGGCTGGAAAAGCTTTACCACTGTATTTACCTTGTCTAGCATCCCTTCAACTTCCCATCAGTTCAGCACTTGCATTGCTAATATTGCAGACTTCCGTCATACGTGTTCTTTTTTAAGTGAATCTGTTGTGTGGACGCACCTGCTTCACCACTCATCGCTATCCTTGAGCTTGTTTTTGATGGTGGAGTGAGAACATAAAGCTGGAGGAAATACTGAGCATGTTTTACTGTTGCATCATGGCTATTAAGCTCTAAATATCAGCCTTCATATAATTTATGTAAAACATCATAAAAATAAGAGTTTTTTTAATCAAATTCACTGTCCAGAAGGTGAGAATCTAATTAGCCACCTCACTTAAAGGTGTTAATGTAATCTTATTACACAGAACCTCAAAACAAAACCCGTCTTCGGACAGAAGGCTGCTTATTCACCGTTACAGGAACTACATGGGAACCGAACTATGATTCTATCAGCCTGTGGGTGAAGTTTCTTCTCTCCGTCAGACCTTCAGCCAGCCTGCGTTGTGTTTACAAAGATTTACTAATTATAAAACCTTCAGTTTTGTTGGTGACGGTTGAATGAAGAATGAGACGTTTCTCTGACGCTTTTATTCTCGGCTTTCTGAGACAGACAGAACAGATAGGAGGTAATTCATGTCTCCGTGTGTTTGCTCTGTCTGGAACTGCAGCAGATTTTTCTTTTCTTCTGCTTGTTGAGCTCTCATGACTTTTATCAGATTTGTGCTCTTCCTGTGGGTTCATCCTGTCTCTATATTCTTTACTTGTCACATTTATGTTCAGTGTAAAAATTAGCATCTTAAACCACTTACTTGTCTCATCCTAGCAACCACAGTAAAACAGAATTATATTCTTTGAGCTTTCACATCCATATAAACGCATTAGACCAATGTTAGCTCTTATCATATGTGCTAAAACACATCCAGGCATCTTTAGTATTCTCAGAGTTGATCACCTCACATAGATGAAACAGAAATGTGCTTTGGATTAGAGTTTTTTTCAGACAGTTGCATTTTGTAAGGTTTTTATGCCAGAAACTTCCCACTGAGTGTCGTGCAGCAACAGAGTAAACAACACTGTTTTTGTGTATGGATGCATTACCAGTAATTGAGCAGCAAAAATCTGTCTCTTAAATGTGACAGAACCATTTGCATCTGAAGCCTCTGCAGGGGTAAAAATGTTGCAGGAACTCGTTCAGCTCATTCAGCGTGAGAAATATGAGGCCTTAATGTGAGATTTCTTGCTGCAAACAGTCTGTGCTGTGAATCTCTTTGCATTCATTAAAAAAGAAAAAAAACTAAACCAAAATCTTCTCCTCAGAGTTATAATGTATGTGACTGATGTTTGTTTATGAGTCTGTAGGAACTTTGTTTTCTGGGATCTAAATAAAGGACATATTATTGTTAAAGTTTGGTCCCAGTTTGAGGAGAACAAGAAAACTAGTGAGGGTTAAAGTTGAGGGTTTTGCACAACTTCTTTATGTTCGGCAGCCTTCATGTGTTATTTATATGAATTCTGTTTCGTTTCTTCCTCCAGAGTGTTTCACCCTCTCTGCTTCTAAATGGGGGAATCAGGCTCACGCCGTTCCACACTCGTTTCCCGCCTGCCAATCTTCCGCCGCAGCGGCAGTAAGAGGCAGGAGTCCCTCCCCTCCTCTCCGTCTTCAGGTGGCGTGGGAAATGGAGTTCACACTTCCTCACCGTCCAGCACCAACTCCAGTTCTGGCAGCACTGGTAAACGCCGGAGCCTTTTCCGCACCCCGTCTCTTGGTTTCGCCGCTAAGCGGAACAGCGATCCACGTGTCCAGCCTATCAACCTCAACCTCACACCTCCCCTGACGCAGACCACTGATGCAAATGGAAACAACCAGCAGCCAATAACAACGTCGGCGTCTACAGGGTTCAGCGACGGCGGCAGTCGCCCCAAGTCACGCCACTCGTTTGGCTTTGGCAGCCACAAGCAAAAGAAAATCCCACGGTCCCAGACTGAGGATTTTGACAAGGCTTCCTCGTCCTCCTCCACAGCCAATCGAAACGTGTTCATCAACTGCATCAGCAGCTCAGGAGCCAATGAAGGTGACGACTCCGGGTTCCTTGATGACTACAGCGGAGGGAGCAATAAAAATAAACGCTCGTCACGCCAGAAAAAACAACTGCTACCCAAATCTTTCTCAGCTCACCACCGCTTCTCTCGCACATCTGATCACCACAGACCTCCTGAAGTCAATCTGGAACCTCCGAGCTCCACCGCCGTCACTCCAGGTGCGGGAGGACTCACCCCGGGGTCATGGCCAGGTGAACTGATCGAAGCAGGCGGTGAGAGCTCGCTTCAGTCCCCTATGATATCAGAGGATCGAACTACAGCCATTACTCCTTCAGAGTTCATCCCCATCACAGAGGACTCTGTGTCTGAGGTAGATGCACTTCCAGCTCCCAGTCCGGGTGTAACCCCAGAACCTGCATGTGCGCTGGGCCCGGCTACTGATCCTGCTCCACCCGACCCCCCACCTGCACCAGAAACACTCAATGTGGCGATCTCAATGTCCCAGGTACCACGAGAAGTTCTTCTTAACATGAACGTATTATTTAAAATGTAATTGTGATGCAGTAGCTTGAGGTTAACAGCAATGATTCACCAAGCTAACGTTCTTTAATACATCATGAATCAGTTTCAACAAACAAGCGCAAACACAAGTTTGTTAGTGGAGATATTACAACCCGAGGTGGTTTGAGAGCCTCCATCATTCATAGCATGTAAAATCTATCATAAGTCACTGTGAATGAAATATCTTCTCCTCAGGTTTTCTTCACGCCAGCTGAATCCAGCACTGAGAAGCCTCTACTCCCCGACACCAGCACGGCCAACAACACGGACTATGAAACGGCTGTTTCTCTCTCAGAGCCAGAGACAGCTGTACTCTGTCCACCTCTGCAGGAACAATCACTGGAAGAAAGGAAGGAGAGGCAGGAGGAAAGACAAGAGGCAAAGAAAGAAGAATCTGCAGATAAAAGGATGGAGTCGTTGCAGGAGAGAAAGACAGGCTACCACACAGAAACCACGAGTGAGAGCGAGGCGTGTGGCGCTCGCAGTGAGGGCTGCCACTCAAACCCTGAGAAATCAGAAAGGAGGGCAAGACACACGCTGTCTCTTCAAGAAAGAGGAAGCTTCTGCGGCTGTCATGAACCCCGGTCCTCTCACTTGAGGAAACCACATGCAGGTAGAAACCAAAGCCAAAACACTTGAAAGTAAAACACTGATTTACATGCACAAAAGTCACCGACGCACAGTAACACAAGAAGGTTTAGAGACGCAGCTAAACTCGTATTTATCAATCTGCTGTTGTTCTTTTCTACATGTGTGACATTCCTGTGTGGGCAGAATCAAAGTGTTGCATCAGGCGAGTTAGGGCTGGTTCGCCTTCATGCCTTCAGATTCACAGAACAACAATATACAATTAAAAACCCATTCGTTTTTTTTTTAGAAAAGGATTCTTGGAGTCGTGCTGTTGGAGGAAAACGAACAAACCAAATTTCAAGCTGCTTTCATCTTTAAGCTAATCAGCGTCTCTTTACATTTACTATTGTGAGCTAATTACACTGAAACATAGAGCAGAATGCTGTCCTAGCTTCTAATTTATTTCAATGAGAATGTTTACAAACACACAAAGTTTATAGCTGCAAAACGGATTTAAAAACCATTAAAAAAATAACTTCTAGAGCAAAGATTATTAGATTACATTTTCTCATCTTAATCTGGGACCTTGGTTTGGGTTTACTTGTAAAAAACCCAAAAAGAAAAACCTTATTATTTTAAATATGCAGCTATGACAATATGATTTTAACATGTATTTGATCAGACACTAAAAAACAAAAACTATTGGATAAAACTTCTCCAAAAATGACTAATACATATAAAGAATGAGGATGCATTTATTTAGAATCATGAACTTAAAATCATATTCTTTTGGAAAATGTTGAGGTTTTATTACTTTGGCTGTTAAAACTACACAAAATTTGATGTTGCGCATTAAAGACATTAAGAATGGACCAGCTGTCACTTACTTTGGTGTTTAAAACCTCTTGTAATTCTTTATTTATTATGATGAACACAGTATATCATAACTCAGGGCTTCAGGAACACAGAGAGATAGATGATGCTGTAAATGTATTTATTACAAACAGACAATAACAGACAATAGAAACTCCAGATTGTCTAACACAACATCAGAGATTCTTTATATTGTGGGATCTAGTTCACTTTGTTCTGAAAGTCGACCTTCTTATGTGTCCATCTATTATTACTGTGCTATGAAGTGAGTTTACGTGAACAAGGAGAAGAAAAGAGGAATCATATCTGTGTGTTTGTGTAGGTGGGGCGAGAAAAGGGAAGAGAGACAATGTCTGGCATCAAGTTTGTTTCTAACAGCCTGTTGCTCTTTAAGCAGCAGCTGTTAAAGTGAAACGTAGACATGAAACATTGCGTTTCTTCTATTCTCCTGTAGATCACATCAGAGTAATTATCTTCTGCTCGTCTTTCTGAGGAATATTTCCCCTGAAATCTAACTTTCATTTTCTGGTTTTAGCGTTCTGAAGTCATCCTGCTTTAGGTAATCTGAATAAATCTGATTATTGCAAAACAATAAATACAATTTGAGCAGAAGCAATAAAGCTGGACTGCTTTATGAAGGGAAGATTTAACTTCATTTAAAAAGCTGAAAAAGGAGAAGTGGTTTTGTCATTTAGTTTTATGATAGAAATCATGTTCCCTAAAGGAAATAGGTCTGACTGCTTCAGAAATTAATAAAAAGAATATTATATGTCAACCCTTTCGTCTGATTTCAATTTATTACCATCTGTCTGATTTTGTGCTTTTCTCTGTTTCTTTCTGTCCCCAAGCTTCTTTGTGTAGCAGTGCCAGCCCCTACCATGAGGTGATGCGGCTGGAGAGGCGACTGCGCTCCTCATCTGAAGGGGCTGGTGGGCCTCGTATCCATGGAAACCACAAGGATGCCCTGAACATGGAGGGATGTGGTCTGCTCAAACACAGAAACAACTCGTCATCATCTAAACTAGGAAGTCTGGTAAGTCTGAAGCTCTTTGTGTATGAGTGTGTGTGTGTGTGGGTTTGTATTTCTGACCTCCTGAGAACCAGTTTCCTGACTTTTACTATCTTTCTGGGGTCCGAGGGTTCTTGTGGGGACCGAAGCCTGGTCCCCATAAGGGGGACTCCCCTTTTTAGGGTTAGGGGTTAGATTTATAGGTATGGTGTGAATAGAGTTTTAGTTAGTCTTAGGGTTAGTTATAGATCAGTAATGGTTAAGGTTAGGAAAAGGGTTTGGGTTAGGTATAAATCTAGTTACTAAAATCAATGGAAGTCAATGGACGGTCCCCATAAGGATAACAAAACACACTTGTGTGTGTGTGTTTTCTGAGTCAAAGACTATAAACACCCTAACTGGGACATCAGTGCTGTTTGCCTGAATATTTTTTTTACAGTCTTGGATGTTCAGAGATGAGAAATATTTTTAAAAATCTTTTATTATCTTTCTTTATAACCAGAAATAACATGAAAAATAACATGTTCTTGCAAGTTACTATATATTATCTCTGTTTTACACACACAGCATCCACACCTGCCACGATTGAGCATTAAAGCTCAGCATAGGTGTATTTTGAGACGCGTCCCAGAAGCGTAGAGTCATGAGCATTACGCAGCAGTTCTATGTTTTTACGCGGTACGCTTCTAAAACGCGTCAAGTTCAGCAGTTTAGTTTGGACCAGACAGGAAATCAGGCGTTTGTACCCGGAAGTTTCAAAATAAAAAGACACGTTCCGGATTTCCGTTTGCAAGACTACGAAAAAATACAGTACCTGTGACGGGTTTGAAGTCCATAGATGGTGTGAAAATAAGCTACATACCTTCTGGATACATGTTGTCGTCTTTCTCCCTGCTTGTTGTTGTGTGTACTGATGAAATCTCACGCGTTTTCACTATTCTCATGAGATTTCGTGATCTTCCAGGACCAGGTGGATGTGACGCTGCGCTAGTGATTTATGCTTGTGAAGCGCTCCCGGTAGGAAGGGACGCGCTGCTGATTGCGCGAGCAAAACGTTGCGCGCTGCTCACGTGTCCAGTGGAAAGGAGCCTTCAGACAGAGAGCGAAGGCACATGGCAGAATGGAATCTGTCGTGACCACCTCGCAGCTCTGACTCAGTAGTTCTGAAATGTTTTTGTAACAAGGCAGAACATTTAAAAACCATGTTTATGAGATCTGTTACATGATATACACAGACTGCTGTAACACATGCTGGGGAATTCTCTTCCCAAATCAGATAAAGAAAAAAGTAAATAGCAAACGGCTAACAATAGCTCAACAAGATAAAAATACTTGCAGTGTTATTAAATTTAACAATAAAAAAGAATAATACATAGTAAGTAATTAATAAAATATATTGTATAGAATGGAAAGTGTCAATCTTAACAGCTCGGTGGTTGTAATTTACTGTTTTTTCTGACAAATAATCTTTTTTTGTCATTAAAAAGGTTGATGAAAGTCCTGTTTAGTAACTTTTAGCCTAATATTTGTTTCTTTAATACATCTTCACAGATTTCTGTTGCATCACCTCATATTAGCCCTGAAGCTTTGCGTAAATTTCAAAACTGCTTTTTACCAAAGGTTACGTCAGCTCAGTAGGTGGTTTCTCAGTGTGCTTCGGGACACGTTGCCTTCAGATTGCTAAGCACATGCAGATACTGAAGATGCATCGCAGACCATCACTGAATCGAGCCTGAATGATCAGATCTGTGTTCACACCTGTATTTCATTATTTACAGACTGAGATTTCCCGTTAATGGAAAAAGTTTATCTTTTTAAACTATTAGGCCTTTTAATAACTCTTAACCTCATGATCACCAAGAAAAAAAAAAGATTTACAAACAATAACTGCAGATGTAAAAAATGTAGTGAAAATGAATCTTATTTTTAATGTCAGAACACTTCTGACACCATCTGCTTTTATCCAAAGTAAAGATAAAACGCTTCCTAATGGAGAATCTCTCCACTTGATTACCTAACTGCCATTACAGCTTCACGATGAGTCCCAGTCTTAAAGAGTTCAGAATGACTGGGTGCAATTTGCCCACAATTACAGCCAGCTGCTTGTGCACACTTGCTGATTTCACTCATTGAGGATTTCTCTGAATTCTAAAAAGGAGTTTGTTTCTGGACGTTACTGTCAAACACTTGTTCTTTAACTCCTTCACCATCACGCAGAGCTGAAACAGCCATTTCTAAAAACACCTATTACAGACAGTAAGAACCACCAATAAATCTTCAATAATGAAAATACGTTCCGATATATTTGAAAGTACGTGGAAAAGTGGCGTGTTTTAGACTTTCAATCTGTTATGGGAAACGTCTGCAGTCGAGTGTACATATGGACGTATGAAGCATTTCTGATGGGTTTAGGTTTTTTATCCTCCCTGTTTGTTTTGTCTGCTCGCACACATTGCAGTTGATGCATGATTTAGCTATATCCATTTTTGTTTTTGGCACTTGTGAATAGCAACTACTGGGCTGGATTTTCCACAACACATATAAAGAAGCTCTATGGGAGTCAAGTTAGTTTAAATCAATCCTATTTATTCGACTGGAGGGTAAAAGCTTCTTGGAGAGATTAAACAGACACATTGCTGTGTATTATGCAGACGGCAGCTGCCTCTCGACTTACACTTTGCTAAACATGGTATAATCTTCTTCTTTCCTCCTTTGTGCCAGTGAAGTGCCCTTCAGAGTCGGAGTAATGGAGGAATGGCGAGAGCCAGGAAGTGTATATTAACTTCTATCCTACTTCTCCTCCGTTCATAAAAGTTTACAGTTATCTTAATGCACTTTTTAGCTAATGAAAAACTCAGGATTTAGACTCCTTAGGTTTCATTTAACATTGTCTGAATGTAATATGTAAAATATAATGAAATGCATAAAGACAATAACATGTAAATAAACGTCTGACCTGGGTGAGTGGATGAGTATAACAGTCAGAATGTCTGCACATAGATTTATTTACATACTGACTCATTGTTTTAGTGATAACGGAGGCTCCTTCAATTTAGCGCCTGTGTAGAACTAAACAGAGACACTAAAGCATAATAACACTCCGCTAGGTGAATGTGCTGCTTTGTGTATTATTTTATCGCAGCCTGAACAGAATCCAACTGTCTTAAAACAAATCGAGCTTCAGTTTACGCTGAAGAATTACTGATTGATTTAATCTGGTGAAGATAGACTGCACTTCTGATGCACTTTGGTGAAACGAAGCATGCTCATGTGTGCTCAAGCAGTTTTGGCGATCTCAATCCATTTGCTATTGATGTTTCAAATCCCTTTGAGACGCTGTGAGACATTTTTTGTAACCATCGTATTCAGCGTCGGTCTTTCATAAGTCTCTCAGTGACAGTTAGAATAATACTGTGACGGGCTGATGGTGATCACACTCAAAGCCAGCTCACACACAAAAAAAGACTTCGATAAAACGTTCTCACAAAATTCTCTTATCTTACAGACAGCTCCACTAACTTTGAACACGCACTTAAGTTATCACAGAAAAGTTCAGCTGGGTTTCACTTTACTTACTTTCGCATCTCAACAGTCGCTGAATAAATTACAGAACAGATAAGAGTCTCTTCCGCTTATTGTTTGTACATTAATCCTCAATATTCTCTTTGTTTACTTGTCAGTCACTCCAGCAGTTTTGTGAGCCAAAGTGTTGTAAATTAGGTGGTAATAATACTATGATTTTAGGATTAAAAGTTAAATCTAAGGCTTATTTATTCAGAGAAATAAATTATAAACAGACAATGCGTTGTGATGATCTAATCCAGTATCATCTTCTAATGTTGGGATTTAATGTCCAGATTAAGGCATGTGAGCTGGACTTAAAAATGATTTGAGATTAGAGATTCATCAAAGCTCTTCTTCTCTGCACATCTGTCGATTCTACAGGTCGTAATAAAGACTGAATGTAAAACACAGAAACACAATCATCACACAGAAACAACTATAACAAACAAACAAAAAGTTTAAAATTATGTTGACTGCTTGTTTTTTCATTCCTGATATGTGACCGTGTTTTGGGTTGCAGCATTCTCTCTCAGCCCAATACAAAGTGATATGAATTTAAAATTAAATGTGTTCAGTTTGTATCAAAATCAACAATTTGAAACATTTCGGTCTGAAATTTCAGTCTATAATCAAACGTACTTGATGAAAGTGATATTCGTTTGTTTCGGGACGACTGACAGTTCAGTATTGACAACAGGAATTGTTTGAAAATGACAAAATGTAACCCTATAAACTGAGACTATAGGTAAACTTTGTCCCGTGTGGAATTTATTCAACCAACAGATTTCTAATTTGAGTGGACATTCAATCCTTCCTGCCCTCAGGTGCACTGTAAACACAAGTGGCTGTGAACTGCCTGCTCAGAAAGAATGAAGTCATTTGTTAGTTCGTATATATTCCATTGCTGGAGGCCATAATACCTGGCTGCGAAGCCAAATCGCTCTCCCTTCATCCTGATGCATTAGGCACCCTAAGCACTGAAAACATGTAATTTTCCTTGACTGAATATGTGATTCAGGCGGTGTGTGAACCAAAACCGCTGGCTGTTAATGGACGGAGAGAATCTCATTTTTTTCCTGATCTCTGTTTTGGATGCCATTTTGTTGGCAGTCAATTGAAGAAGCCATTTTTTAATGAGACCTGAACCTAATATTATCTCTATTAACTCCAGGATTAAACTCAATCGAATCACGTATGTGAGGTGAAAAGGGGACGTAGCAGGATTTAAGATCATATTTCTGTGAACCGAGCGGCGCTTTAAAAGAGGCAATTTAGCTTCATATGCAGCCTGTGTGCTGTAGTAATAAACCAGACGGGTCTTCATTTCTTTTCCAATATCTTTTTAGTTATTAGCTTTAATAACTGAAATGAGCTCTTCTGTTTGGATACAGCGCATTGAAATACAGTATAAACAACATTCTTTCTGATATTTACTAGAGTGCAAAAAAACAGTCACATGTTCCTGGAAAAACTTTGATGTGTCTGCACTCCAACATATAAGTACAGTCATGGAGACACAGAGTATATGCCATTGTTATCAACTTCTCCCAAAGGAAAACCAAAATTTTCAGTTCTATAATTCGCAAAATGCTTTTAGCACTTATTTTGCATAGTTGACAATGAGTGTGTAATTGTAACGGACGCTGTACGAGAGATGATCAATGTGAGTAACAAACACCTGAAATATGTTTATTGGTGTGTAGTTCTACACCAGCCAGCGCTGCTTCCTGCATGTGTGATTTGCAGTGCAGGTGTGAAGCGGTGAACACCTCCTGTATCTGGGAGAAGACTAGGCCACACGTGAGCACTCTGAGGGGCCCGTGGCGGGAAACCGTTTCCATGAGCATCAGGATGTTCTGGTCACATGTAGATTTTTGTGTTTTATTTGGGAGTTTTGTCAAATTAAAAACATCCTTCACATAAGGTTTTGAGGGCAGACGTAGAGCTCGGAGCCCCTTCTGGAGGAATTTGTGAGGAATCAATGAGTCTTAGATCAATAATAGGCCCACATTGTGAAATGTTGTCATATATACATATATTTGTATGTATTGTTAAAGTTGTGGGACTAGTTAGTTTGTTTGCTGAGGTTTTGAGAATGTGTGGAAAAGAAGCCCTAGAAATCTGAAACTACACCAAAGTTAAACTGTGTAAAAGATGAACAATCTGCCTCCATATGTTCTGTTCTGTCATGTGAGCTGTGTCAAGTTTGAAAGAAGTTTCTTGGTGGATGTTGTAAACAGCCTAACAGCACAAAGTTTTCCCAAAGATTTGAAAGATTCCTGTCTTTCTTTTGCGGGT
Organism: Pachypanchax playfairii; assembly: GCA_006937955.1. Lineage (NCBI taxonomy): Eukaryota > Metazoa > Chordata > Actinopteri > Cyprinodontiformes > Aplocheilidae > Pachypanchax > Pachypanchax playfairii. The sequence continues at coordinate 3,395,861 of SSNP01000049.1, forward strand.
TTTGGAGGGTTTTTTTTGCAATTCACATCACCGTAGTAACTCGAAACGCCAGTGACAGTAGTATCACACATCTTGTGACCAAGCTGGTTGTTTTGCTGTATAATTTGTGTGGGTGTGCTTTTCTGTTCGAGCAGCATCAAAGTTGTCAGAAGAAAAATAAAGAAACCCGTTTCGAGGTGAATAATAAGCCATGCTCTCCCATTCATTCTCATGGCAGGCACCAATTATACGTTCATGCAGAGCCTACACTGGTTTCACAAAGGTAGAGAACAATGATTCTGCAGGAAACTCAGAGTTGTGTCTCCATAGTCGGTAATGTCACTGGCTCTTGCTCTCAAATGAGGGGAGATCGATACAGACAGTAGCCTGGAGGTTGTTTATGTCCATATAACTGTAATGTGAGCTAAACAGAGTTGGTTATTGGATTTTCTGATCCCTCTGCAGATATTATATCATTATGGCTTTTGTATTGCCTAGAACTTCCTGCAACATCTCTCAACCAGTGTGAAGTGTTAAAAGCTACAGCTAGCAATAAAACATCTTGGAAATGCTTAAAATGTGCTTAACAGGTCATTTGAGGCTAAGAACTCCTGGACGGGTGATAAAAAAAACTAATAATATTATTTGTATTCATCTACCTTCATCTTTTGAAGCCTAAGTAAGTTATACTTTCTCGTTCTTTGTGCTATTTATTTTTGACATTAACCCTATTTGAGTTTACATTAAAAAAACATGAAAAAATCTGATGAGAATGGTCTTAGATCTGATCTATCTTTGTCAAATGTCTAGGATTTTTTAATCTTTTTGCATCTCCTGCGGTTGCTCACATCATCTAAGCTGTTGTAATAATTGTTCTAAATTTTAAATTGATCAACGAAATCCAGTATTTAAAAACCTCCTATAAACCATGTTTTTTTAAATGAATATCCTGCTATTGACCATTAGGTGGCAGCATTTACTTTTCTAAAGCACATAAATCAAAATAAACATCATCTTCCATTTTATAATTTCAAAGTGAGAAATTTATTAGAAATGTCCTGAATCAGACTGAGATGTTTGACAGCAGCTGATGTAGCATCACTCCTAAAGTCCTGTGAGTGCTGCTCCAAACATTCAGAAACACTTCAGTAAGTTAGTTTTAGAACAATGTTAGCTCAGTTTCTGAGCCAGCGAGGGTCTGAGAGCGTTGTGTGTTTTCTTTTTCTTTAAATTTAAATCTCAATAAAAGTGTATTTATTTATGTCTGAGTCAAAATTAGTTACTGGAATTACTACCTGTTTGTGGATTAGAATTTGATTGAAGATGTTACCACTGATAACTGGATTAGGGAAAAAAACATTTGTTTTTAGATGACTGAATAAAATCCAAAGTAAGTTGTCAGTGCTGATGATAATTATCTAATTAATTAGATTTTTAAGATATTCTTAGATTTCAAATGTTGCAAGACGAAGTGTTTTCTGGTCATGTAGCTTTGGAAGTAGCATGACACAGTAATGAATTGTGTTTTGTCTTATTTAAATTGTTCTCTTCCAATAGGACAAACATTACATTGTTCTAGGTTTGAATTTGTTTTCAAGTCACCTGATAGGTTGGTAAATGGTGATAGTAAAAAAAAATGTTATTTGCACTGATGTGTGTACAACTTTTGCATTATTTTTGTTATAATAACCTTGATTTTATTTTGAAAAAGGATTTGACTCTTTAATGTAATTTCACATTTTGTTTCTTATCCTTGTTTGATTGACCTGCAGCAATAACAACCAACAAACCAAAGAAGTTTAAGGCATTTATTACAAGAACTTTTGAGAACTACCCAGGAAACCCACATAAATCATTTCATTATTAAAATCTTAAGTTCACTGCATTTTCATTTTAATGTTTTAATTGTATGTTTCACTTTTTCTCAACAGGATGTTTTAAACAACCTGGGCTCATCGGAACTGGATGAAGATGATCTGATGTTAGATCTGGACCTTTCTGATGATCAGCGTCATCGACATGGTAGCTTCACTGTTAACCTAATACATCTCTGCTTCTTTTTCTGTCATATGTGTTAATTTTCAACATGCCTCGTGTTTGAAGAGTGACTGCCAGAGGAGAGATGATGCTGATGTCGTACCTCGGTGCAGTTTTGGTTGCTGTGCACACAGCACATAAACATTTTAGTAAAGTTAGTTAAGTTCCTCAGTGCATTAAGCAGCTATAATCTACAAATATGAGAATTTCCTTCCATCTATTTCTTGTAGCTGCATGATCCTGCTCAGGGTGTCTGGGAGCAGGTGTGTATCTCTGGTGGTCAACAGGTGAGAGGCGGGTTTTACCCTGAACATGTTGACAGTCCAAACAAACACACAGTCAGAATTTAGAGTTACTGATTAATCTGAGCTGCGTGTTTTTAGTATGTAGGAGAAAACCAGAGCTTCAGGAGAAAGTGGGTTTTAAACCTGTGACCTTCTTTCTGCACGTGTTAACCAACAGCTCCACTGTGCAGCCCCTGCATGTGAATTGTTCATTCATGGACGGGTTCGATTCCCTTTCTTGTTGTAGGTAGATGCAGTAAAGTGAATGTTAATTACGGAAACATTATTGTACATTCTGATGTAAACAGCATCCCTATGGGTTCGTTTTCTGATCATTTCATCTGCAACCATTTGTTCTGTATTAAAGGAAATCTATTTTTAAGGGGATTGTGTAGTGTACATATGGAAGGTCAGTATCTTACCTGAGGTTTGGAGAGTCAGGGAGAAATCTTCCATCTAAAACAGCTCAAACTTTTTCCTTTCAGTCAAATAGTAACATTTTTCTTTTTTGCAACACTAATAAAACAGAGACAAATCGAAACTCTGTCTTGTACAAAAAAGTCGAAGAATAAAACAACAAACTAGCTCTTTGAAACGTCACAACTTGTTTACTAAGTTCAGTAAAATGTCTTAGTTTCAATTTGATAGAAACTATATGATTGATGTTTAGTACAGAGAGTGTGTGTTAATATGAGTTTGGATGAATCGATCTCAGTCCTCTCTGTAAGTCCCAGACAGACTGCAGTCAAATAAAAGTCGATGTTTAATAACAGTATAAAGGAAAGACTACAACAGGACCTTCAATGCTAATAAATCAAATTCCTATGCTAATAGAGTTTTGGGAGAAATGTTTGGGTTTATAGTCATACAAAACACACACACACACACACACACACACACAAATAATAAAAGTATCTCAACAGGCACTTGGTGATGAAGAGCTGAAGGAGGCACCATCATTAATACATTCTAGCTCACAAGCATGCATGCTTAGTCATTAGACCTAATGGTTTGCAGACTGTAGCATGAAATTAAAGGTTTGATGAATTATTCTCATAAAGTCAAGGGACTAAGACTTTGTGCTTGCAATAAAAGGGGAAGGTTCTTCAGCATAAACAAAGTGAGTCAGTTAAAGACACACACACACACACACACACACACACACACACACACACACACACACACACACACACACACACACACACACATTCTCTGAATCCACAATGTAGACGGCTTCAGGAACACTGGCTCATATAAAGATATATACAAGCACATTCACAACTGGGTATATACACCCAGGCCACAATCACACACACACCTACACACTCTCATTGGTGCTTCCTGTTTTTACCTCCCTCATGTGACCTGTTGAAGCCTTTATTAAAAAGGAAGCTGTTTCACTGCAATTTATGGCCAGTGGTGTTCAGCAAGCCGGGCTGAAATCACACACGCTCACACACTTAAATCTCTGCAACGGCAGGAATGAGGGAGTGATCTTTATCTAACATCACCCACCTTCATTCACACTCTTTTACATTGCTGTTTTAAAATGCATCATTAAAAAGGAACCTGTAAACGCCACATGTAATAAGAAAGTTGCAGGTGGAAATCTGTTTTGGTTTGCTATCAGTTCTAAGGTGTGTTTGTTTGATTTCACAGTGTCCAGAGAAGACTCGAGCCAATCACTGACCTCATGTCTCAACCTGCTCCCCTCCCCCCTGGGCCCATCAGGAGATCGCGCTTTGGGAAAAGAAACCCATCAGAGGTAAATGGGAGGTGTGAAGATAACATGTACGTGCTCAGAAATCCCCACAGAGGAGAAAAAACACAAAAGGATCATGTATTAATGTTAAAAGCACTGCCAGGGTGCCACGTAGAGGCGTGATGTAGGTGGATCAGCTGTTATTTATTCAGGATATCTTCCTTTATTACACATCTTAATGTATCTGAGTGACTCGGGGATGTTGAAATCTGTAAAAATCTGAAAGAACTGAACAAAACAAGTCATCTTCTATCTCTGTTGTCATTTTATTTCTCCACATTCTTCTGCTTTGTTACCATTTATAAATTTGGATCCTCTTCTGATACTTGATAGTCCATTTTCCATCGACTGAAAAGTGACAGATTAAGTTGTAAAGCTACAAGACGGTAGGATTCATTTGAGTACATTCTGGTTTGAAGCCAAATGAAAAGGATAACTTGGAGGAGACAGTTTATCGAGTTGGCAGCAAAGTGGTGGTGATCGATGCCCAGAAGTGCCAACATCATTTCCAAACTAATATTTGGATGAAATGAACAACAAAATCAGAATATTACTTCAAGCTTTTTGTTAATAAATAATTAACCGAACCTCCCGGATTTTAACAGCTGTAGTAATACGATCATGAAATTTAGGAAAAACAATCACAAAAAGCAAAGATAAAAGAAAATGGGCCTTAATCTGTATTGGTTGACCTAAAAAAAACACCAACCGTCTTTTGTATCTCCTGCAAACGCATCATTTATTTATTCCTTGCGCTGCACGCGCAGCGGCCGTCTGAAAGACCCGAAGAGAAAGAAAGAAGGTGATTGTCCATTCCAGGAACTACGTGTGATCCTGGAGTGGACAATCAATGTAAGTGAGTGACAAGTTTGAAGCTTTTCACTCCCTTTGAGAGGAGACAAAAAGGTGGAGGTGAAATAAATAAATTCCCTCAGAATACGATATTGAATTATTATTATTATTTTTTTACATTTTCTTCTGTCTCCTGGTGGTTCAGAGTTTAAAGAGAACACTGGGAGCTTCTGTTAGTTCATGCAAGTACCACTGCCAAGGACGGCTTCATATGTAATTTGATTTACCCTCTTATTTCCTCTTTATGCCTCGAATCTGGATACATCTTACTCACAACACACACTCTTCTCCTCCAAGATGCTGACACACACACACACACATACACACACACACACACACACACAGACACACACAACATCTCTGTGGACGGAGCTTATTTAGTTTTATAGAGCCACTGGGTAATAAAAGGTTGTATCACCGGTGGTGTCTGGTGGTCTGTCTGACAAGCCTGCAGATGATTATTACTTTACCTTTCAGTATTTCTCCTTCTACTTGCTAGTTGAATTTATTTTATTTTTTGCTGCTGGCACCCACAGAGTAAAATCTACTGCATCTTTTGAACATTCTGGCAAAGATTTTTTTTTTATTTCTTTGTTTCCGTTTCAACTTTAGTGAGTAGTTTTTGAAGACTTCTATTTAACATTGGGGCACGATTGTTTCTTCAGTTATTTTGTTTGTTTTAATCCTGCAAAATAACATTTGATGAAAGTTTTAGTGAGATGAGAAATATTTTCTGTGTGTTGGGAAATCACACAAGCTTTTTTATGTCTTCTAAAGCTTTGTGTCAAGCATTTTTCTTTCCTCATTTACACTGTAGTCTCAGTCGCGTTTGAAAGCGGCGGTGGTACACTTGTACTCTCCCACACACTTACAAATATTTACATTTTTCTTATCTTCCCAAAGAGATTGAGGCTAAAATGTCGTTCAGCTAAAGGCTGTTTTCTTCGGTTTGACTGGGTTTGCTTCGATGGATGCACCTCAGTCTGGCCAGAAAATGACAGAAAGTCAGAAATGATTCTGTCCTCTGTAATCCAATAAGTGACAGAGTAAGAATGCATCACTTTAGCAAAGGAAGGAAATGAATAATGGCAGCAGCTTTCAGCTAAACTCCAACTTTACCTGATGTTTATTCGGAATTATGTGCATATTTATTTACTGTACATGTTTTCCTAACCTAATTAAACTCTTGTGAAATTGAATATGAGTTAAATATAACCAGAGCTTCTTGTTTTCAAGTTGAAAAGCATTTTAACATCGAGCTCTGGCAACAGAATGAAACAAATGGAATCTGTTCCTCTGAGTAGATTCATTGATGGGAAAGATTTCAATAATTTGTTGCCGAGTCATTTGAAGTTACAGACGGCTGTTGGCAGGTGTTAATTTCTCCCCATTTTTGTTCTGCCTCTTAACTGATTTCCTCTAACAAAATGTTTTTACACAAATTTCAGTGGAAAATGTGTTGAGTGAGTGTAGAACCCGCGACTGGAAGGGAAACAGCAACATGTATTTGCCCAGAGCTTCCTCTTTCTCTTTCACGGTCTTCCTTTTTCTCCCAAGTCTCTTTTACTCTTTGTCTCAGGTTCCACATTCCCTCGAGGGGACATTGATTTGCTGGAGGCAGAGCAAGTTCCCTTCTGTTCACACTCAAAAAACCCACAAACACACACACACACACACACACACACACACACACACACACGTGTGAAGTGGTGTTTCCATCACTTTAAAGGACATTACACTGTATTTTATCTGAACAGCAACATCCTTAACCCAAACTTAAACAAACAATTTAGAATGAAACTGAATGATTTGTACTAAAAGGACTTTAGGTTTCCATGATATAACTGCATAAACATTATATACCCACAACATGAACAATACAAGTGAATCCATATCCGCTGCTGTCAGTCATCAGAGTATTGGCTGCAGGAGACTACTGGCTGCCTGACAGACGGCACAACCACATCTGTTCTGTGGATACAAATGAAAACGCAGTCTTTCATGCATACTTCTTCTTAATGCTTGCTGATCAGATGATTTGGATAGCTGGTGTTTGATTCTGTCTCCAGGACTTGAGCACCAAACCTCACACAGTAAGCCTCTGTTCACTAAACTTCTTTTAAACAGCAAAAAGGAAAGAACTTGGATTTTTTTTAGGAGAAAGGTACAATATTGGTACAGTATTCATAAATTTGTCAGAACATGAAGGATCAATGTGTCCAGTTCCTTGTAGAGTGTACACAGCAGCTGGTGAACAGTGATACAGTGGATTGTAGGAGTTTCTATTTCTAACATTATTGATTTCTACAACTACATATTTCACTACTATGACGTTGCATCAACTCTATAGTACATTTAATGAGAAACAGTGTTGCTAAACTGTAATATTATAGCAGAATAATTCACAATTGGATCAGATCCTTTTGCTATTTGTCGCGTCGTCTTCTACTTTCCAATTAACTTTTAACATGTTCACACATTCAAGTACTGAAAACAGCAGAAGTTACAGTCAAACGAAGCCTCATCAGTTACACTGCAGATAAATGGGTGTTTGTAGTTGAATACGATTTATTTGAAAGAAAAAACTTCATTCATTTGTGCATGTTTGCAGTTTAAACTGCATCGTCACATCATGACACAAATCCATGTTTCTCAGAGCCTCATTAGACGGGTGAAGATTTGTCTGATGTGTCTTTAATGCTCGTGTTGCATCGTGCGTTGTGTTAAGACGCTGACTTTTCTCTTGTCTCTTCTTTGAAAATGACACAGAGGAAATTGAATTTTGACAGTCGGGATATAGCTTGCCTGTTGCTATGGCAGCAGCAATCTGCCTGTTGAGTGCTCCTCTTCCATTCTTCTTTCCTTTATCTGTTCTGATTTACTGCTGTTGATTATTATGCAGAAGGTAGGTAGCCTGAGTCGAGGACATGCGAACACCCAAAGGTGTCTCTGACTGTCAGTACGCAGCGGACGATCTGCAAAGTGTCTCTTCCCATTTCTCCTTTCACTTACTTGAAGATTAATGCTCAGCTGCAACATGGTAAGGCTTTTTAGAAAAAATGTGCAAACGTCTGAGGTTCCAGTTCTCCAACGATGAGTCGAAAAGTCTCCTTTGAATGTTTGATTATACTGTGTGAAGTGAAACAAGTGAAGAAAAGCGAGTGAAGGTGAATTTGCAGGTAAATTAGATGCAGTAGTCAACGACAACAAGACAGCAGCGAGACAGAAGCTCAGCTGGATTGTAAAATCCTGCTGAGAAGCAAGTGCAAAGCAAACCTGCTGTAATTCTATTGGTTTATAACATTCACAGTGATATGCTCTCACATGACCTGATAGTCTCCTTGTGAGACCTATAAACTGAGATTATATGTGACATCACTCATATGACACATAAACAACAAAAAGCTAATTGGTTTCATGTTAATATGATTCATGAAATATGTTGAAATCTCATCAGCATGAGCGACACAGTCGTCTCCCTTTACTGATAGTCATGTACTTACATTTAATTACCTGCGTCCATGTGCACAAGCGTTAAAGTGTCCGGCTGAGCCTCGGCGATAAAACGCACCTCCGTGGGATTTTCCGACACACAGACAGCTGCAGGAAACAAACAGTAAATTTCACTCTTCTCTTTTTACATGATCTGGAGTTTCTTCATCTGACAAGAACGACACGACTTTAGCTTTGGTTTCTTTGAAATATGTTAATCAGTAATATGTTTCTGTGTTTTTGCCAGTTCTCACAGTCCGTTCTGAAAGACAGAGTAAAACCTTTGGAGATACAGAACAAATATTATTAAAAATCTGTCTTCTGTGCCTCTGCTGCCATGTATAATTATTTAATGTATTGTTGCTTGACTTCTTATTCACTTCCACCGTTATGAGGGTATAAAATATTCTGTAGCTTTTTACATCTGTGCTCAGAGCAGGGACTTGTGGTTCTGATTCGTAGCACACAAGAAACATATTAGATCGAGAACAAAGAAAAGATTTTTTTTCCAACTTCTGTTTCTTATTGCGTAACGATCTCGCTCCAGAAATGAAAATATTTGTTCAATGGATATTTGTTGCCTCTTTGTGTTTGCATTTGAACTTTAATGTCTCTCGGTTTTGTTCTTTGTTTTGCACCACAGCACACTGTAACAAACGGAAGTGCTTTTCATCCAGTTTATTAGAGTTTCGGCCGCAAAACTATTTGGTGAATGCTGCATATTTTCAAATTAGAAATAACTGCAGATTTATCACTTAAGTAGCAGTTTGTCGCAACCTGCTTGAAGGGTTTATAAGAGAAATTCTTTTAATAACAAATAACAGATTTTTACACAAAAGGTTTATCAGAAAGTACAAGTTGTTGACGAGCTGAGAGAACAGTGGCATGTTTTTACTGAAGTGTTTGAGAAAATCTTTTTAGGAATAATATTAGAAAAAGAAATGAATATTTTCTTCTAACTCACAGCCAAAATATCCACATTTAATGAAAGAAAACAGTTATTCAGTGTGAGTTAGTCTTTGCCTCCTTCTGACAAAGCAGATGCAGAAAAAGAAACACCAAACCTGATAGGAAACAGTAACGCACAACTGGATTTGAGTATTTGACGTGTCTCTTTACCTGGTAACAAACAAAAACCTGCACGTGCATCACTGCAGAGCATGTTTTAGCTTACCGTTTTGTTTTGATTTCAGCTTCAAACGGATGAATAAACTCATTTAAGTATTATTTCCTTTATATCTTAACTGTTCTTTGTTTTAAGCTTATTTTCTTATTTAAAAAAAACAAAACAAAAAACCTCATATATTTCTTTTGGTAAGGATGTTGCTGCTGGAGTCTGCGCCCTTCACTTTAACATTACAGAATCCTGGAAACACCGTGCACATGTAGATTAGAGAAGTTGCCATTGTTACTTACGAGGTTTTGAGTTGGCGTTTAGAACTTCTACAATGACAAAAGGACGAGACTTTGCTCACGAGCAGAGTTCTGCCCCTCGCCAGGCTTCAACAAAGCCTGGCAGATATAAGAAAAAGGGCTTTTTATGGGTTTAAAGAGCCTGGAGCCAATATTACATGCAGAGGCTGAGCTGAGGGGCCACATAACAGGCAGTATGAGATAAATAAGGATTTGTTTTTGTACTATGAATCATGCAATATTGTGCAATAAAAAAATAGAGAGCTTAAAATAAGCGTCATACTGTATGTCCTTCTAATGTCCTTTTATTTTAAAAGCATATTTGTTTTATTTTTGCCTCATTTAATAGATGCATATTATAACCTTTTGAGTAAAGAGGCTCAGTTTGTGAGAGTCTGGATTAATTAAGAGATCAAAATGCCACAGAATCCCAGTATAACAGTCTCAGGCTTCTCTACTCTGCTTTAAGTTGTACTTAGGTTTTTAAGGCTGATGTAAAGAACTGATTCTTGCAGCTTATTGCCAAGTTTTCAACTGCACATTTTTGTGATAATGATTATTGGTGTTTCTTACATTAATGCTGCATTGGCTCCTTAGCTGTAGACTGGAGGGAACATGCTGTAAAGACATCAGATCTGAAGTTAGTTAAGATCTATCCACCTAAACTTTTTGCATTCTAAGATGTTAACTTAGCAAGTGACTATAAAGTATTTCTCTGGCTCTTCTGAGCTTTCTGATTGAGTATTATTAACTGATTTCTCTCTGAACTTTAGCAATCAGTCTAATTGCTGGTGAGAATTTTCCTTTTAATAAATAGCAAAAGCAGGAAAAAAGAAACAAACGTGCTACCGCTTGTTTCTGAGGTACAGAAAATGCTGCATGTGTGAGGTCGTGGGAGGAACAAAAGCTGTGTAGGAAGGAAAAATGGTTCTCTGAGGCAGTACAGACCCAACTTTAGACTGCAAAAAATAAACATGTCACAAAATATACATTTTTTTTCGGGGGAGGCGGGTATGTCTAATCTTTAGAGTTAGTTCACAATTTAGACATTCAAATTTTTTTTGTTTTGTTTTTTATAATTCATAGAAACAGGTAAAGATCAACATTTTTGGTGTAAAATACGTGTCAAAAAATAAAAAAGCAGGATATTTTCAGCTTGAAAACCCAATTATAATTATTTCCAAATATATATTTGTAGCTCAACTAGGGAAACGATTAGGAGAATATGAGGCAAATAATGATAATAACAATACTAAAGAATCAGAATGAGGAATTAGTGCAGCTTGTTTTGGTCGTTATGACACTTGAATTCTTTGCTGAAGAGATTTTGTTAATATAAAACAATATTTTTCATCCAGCAGGTTCCATCTTTGCCTCACAGCTGTTGACAGATCCGTTTTGCAGGATGAATCCTTGTCAGGAACAATTTCCTTCGATTCACAACATGATTGATCAATCCAGACTGTTTATTGGTCATGTCAATAAGTTGACATTTCTTTTGACCATCTTTGATCTGTGGCAGATTGCATTACCATTCTGCTTGATGCATCTCTGTTTCTTTTCTTTTTCTTCTGTTCTGGTGGGAATATTCTCCGCCTGATGTTATTCGCTTCTAATGACTGACAGCTTGCGCTCCGGGGGTGATGTGAGTCAAAATGCAAATATTGGTCTGTGTGAGAAGGTTTCCTTTAGACGTCAGTGTTAAAACTTTTCCTCAAACCACTTTCCCCAATTAAACAGTAAATTGTCATCAGAAAAATATTAGTGACAGATTTCAAAGTTTTCTGTTTTTTTTTATCCTAGTTAAAAACTTATTTAACAGTTTGAACTTTGTTTTGCGGAGTGACATATCGTCATACATTGACCATATTATTGTGGCGTCATTGTAACATCTCATGCAAATCACTCCTGACTTTTTCCCTGTTTAACTTTTTATGACTTTAGGCTTATATGAAATTTAATTGTATGATAATTGAAAATTCTGTTCCTTTATCACCAGGGCTTTAGAAAAAAATATACAAAAAATGATAATGTCTTTAGGTAACAGGATAAGATTATTACATCTTCCAGATGTTTGTTTCTTTTGTTTCGGTTGGGTGTAGTTTTATTGTGTAATTTTTAGTTTTTCTCATTTAATTTTATTATGGCTGTATTTATTGTTCATACAGTCACTAATTCTAATTTTCTTATTAATTTTTTATTAAAATTGATCATTAAATGCTTTTTATAAGGTTATAAACTAATATCAGATTACATGATTCAGGAAGTGTCGATAGTAGATGACCGCAGCAAAGTCTTTGAGTTATAAACGTAACGAAACTTTTTAGTAACATCACTTTAAGGTTTTTGGTTTGGCAGTTTTCACTGAAATAGGAAAACATAAGGTGACACATCGGGCCAGAATTCGATGGTCTTGTTCAAACAACAAAAAGTTTTGAAACTAATTAGCACAAATGTGATCCAGTAACTCTCTGTGGCTTCGTCCCCACATGAGGCCAGTGTGGGGGTGCAGGAGTGTGACTTTTCACAGTTTAATCACACTTTGTGTGGCAGTGAACAAACTGACAGGTTGTGATGGTTTCAGGAAAATAAAAGTAAACACAGTGACAGTCAGCAAAGATTTCTTCCGAAAGCAACAGAAACATTAATTAGAAATGAATCAGAAATTTACCCTCGCTGTGTAACATTAGTTTTATATTTTCTTCCTGTTCGTGTCTAGAGACTTCAGTCCACCTTTAGATTCACCGCCTGGAGCTCGGCTCGTGCTCACGCTTTAGTCACAGATGCACTTTATGTCTGAGATGAGTTTAATGGTAGCATTAAACATCCGTAGCCTCAGGTGCTGAATGCAGATGACTGCAGTGTGTCTGTCAGGTGGAAAGAAGGAGTGACAAATGAGGGTGATCATTCTCTGTTAGCTGTGGTGTGCTGCCGCACTTCGCTCGCACCCGAGCAGAAGCAAACACTTAAACAGCCATATCTGCATTTCACACATGTACACAGTCATAAACACTGATTATTATCGGGGAAGAATTTAATGACAAAAAAGTTGGCAAACAATCCCGATCGTCTTCTGAAGGAAAAAAAAAAGGTGAAACAATATGTTTTAATCAACGATTGGCAGGGGCGCAGCTCTCTGCATCTTATTGCTGCTGAAGATAATGTACTTGAATCCCACATATTTTATTTGACAAGCAGTCGTTATTTATCCTCACACACTAAATGAGATGTGGAAGAATGCATGTATGTTGTTAGCATTGTGTTGTTTATAGCCTGTGTGGGTGTACACACGAGTGTGTGAGTGTGAGCGTGCGCTGGCATGTGTCAGCGCTGAGAGAGTCAACAGCTTAGTAATAAAACACTGGTAAAATATTGAAAGTCATAAAAAGGCAGATAATTGGCTTTTTCAGGTTGGTGAAATGGATCACTTCTAACACAGCTGTTGAGAAATGGCTGCTGAGAGGAATGAGCCAGACAGATGGAGAGGAGAGTGTAATTTTGAGGAAGAGAAAGGGTGAAAAACCTACATATTTTTATAAATTTATAAAATACAGGAAAAGAGGTGGAGAGCCTAAAATATAGGATTAAAAATTAAATGTGAAGAAAAAGATAATAGAACAGATGGTTTCAATTCACAGAGGGAGGGGGTTTCAGATCCATCTCTGTTTTACTTTTCTTTCTTATGTTTAACCTTTTCTGGATTTAGTTGTTACTAACATGTAAATTTCAGTTGCAGTACCGTTTTCAGCCACTAGCTGGTGTAAAAGTACATCTCTATCAATTCACATGAGGACTTTGACTACTTGTATAATCTCTTAATTGACTACCATCAGACACTTCTATTACCTGGAATCACACGCTGTGCATAACCTGCTAATTCATGCTATATATATATGTGTGTGTGTGAAAAAGGGTTGTGGAAAAGTGAAATAGAGTGAAAGCGGCTACCGGCTCATGACAGTGAAAAGACAGATGACCCTGAGTAGAAGAACGGCCTCCCTGCCTGTACAGCATCTATCATCACCGAACAGACTTGTCTTCCACTGCGTGTGCACTTGTATGTGTGGGGTAATTACCTTCCGATGAAACTGGTGGCGTAGCTGGAAAATGGCTTGTCGACCCAGTAAGTGCAGAGAAAATATATATGGTTAACATGCACGGAAGTACACGCAGATAAAAATGTGTTTTCTTCACTTTTACTGTAATATTTTGACGTGACATTGATTCTCTTTATGCTCCTGGATAAAGGTTTTACTAAAAAACAAGTTTTATGATTAACATTAAGTGTAATTTTTGTTCCCGAAAGGAAGATGAGTCATCACTTTGCACCAGTTAGTAAATTCACTCCCCGTATAACATAAAATATATTTATACACTGTACAAGAAGCAAAACAGCCTGTTCCAAAGAGTCTTCTGCCACTAAAGCCGCTGCCTGGTTTTATATATTGTTGTTTTCTTAAAGAAGTATTATGTGAATCAGTAGTTTGGTACATTTCATTTGAGAATCCAGACTTTGCTCATGTTTTGAAGCATCCTTCATCTCTTCTAAATACAGAGACAGTCTGATGTCACGAGCCTGTTCAGCTTCTAGTGGCACAGAACTGCTTTTTAAAAGAAGCAACCAAGTGAATTTTGAGATGTATGTGAATAAAAATCTGTTTGTCTGCAATCTGCTTAACTGCACAGATCTGCCAGAAACATTTGGTGAAATTAAACCAGGAGATTCTTAAGAAAACAGATCCAGCAGATTGGCTGAGTTAATGACCTGTTCTCAACCTGATGGAGCTGCTTTTCATTTGCCAAAAACCAAATGAAAGACAAAAAGACCCACAAACCACTTAATACGAACTTAAAAAGCATCACAGAAGAGAAAACCCATTCTCCTGTAATGTCCAGGTTGATCACCTACAAGTTAAGCAGTCGTTACAGCATAAAAACGCTAAAAAAACATCCTTCAACTTTCCATAACCTTCCTGTTTGTTTGCACTTAAACAGTTAGTTTGTTTTCTCCCACTTTGCTGACTGAAAACAAGAAAACCTTAAATCCTCGTATAAGTCAGACTGAAGTGTCAGTTTTTAAGAAACATACCGATTCATTCCCTTCAGAATAAGAATAAAAAACAAAGTTATGACAGACGTAAAAAAGGGGGTTGTGGTACTGCACTGTGCCATTTGACGCAGTGCGCGGAGGAAAGATCGTATGAATGATCTTTTTTTTTCCATTTCTTTATGCCAAACTCTTCCCCCCTGAATTGCATGAGCAGCAACAGAGAAAAACAGAGAAAGTTCACCTTTCCAAAGACGC
This sequence comes from Pachypanchax playfairii, assembly GCA_006937955.1. NCBI lineage: Eukaryota > Metazoa > Chordata > Actinopteri > Cyprinodontiformes > Aplocheilidae > Pachypanchax > Pachypanchax playfairii. Next base: position 3,410,985 of record SSNP01000049.1, read on the forward strand.
CAACCTGGATAATAAACCCCCCCAACACAAACAATACAACTTTACAATGAAGAGAAAAGCACCCACATGTACTTGACAGGCAGTACTCACCTGTCCTCATAAGACTTCCTGTTTCATCAACATTTGTCTGAGGTACTCAGGAGTTTTTCCTCAGGAACACCTCAGGCTTTGATGCACCTGTTTTGTGTAGTGGTCGTCATTAAAAACGGAAATGGTCAAGAGAAAACTAAAGAGTTGATAGACAAGTGCTGAGGAGAAGGACAGGACATAGCTGAATTACAGAGAAACAGCAAGGACAGAGTTGTATTGAGATTGATGCATCAAAAAGGGTAAAGGTGCATGAACGATAGCGGAAAGACAAAAGTTGATAGGATGGCGAATGAGCAATGAAGAATGTATGAGGCGGCAATTCAGCCCGACCTTATCAGTGAGTATTCTTTTGGATGGCTCGGGGTGATTGATATTGTAGCGATATTGTCATATTATGGTTAAAAAAAACAATTTCCCAACAGAATTTACTGTTGGACTTCACGCTCCCCACTGCTGTTTACTCGGTCATTTCTCTGGGAGAATGCGACAGAAGTCTTCTCATCTTCTCTGACCCTCCTCTAAATGGCCATCAGTCAAAGTGAACATGTTCTCTTGATGATAAAGAGCTCCTTCCGTCTGATGCTACTGCAGACGCTTCTTATTGCAATCACCGCGTCTCCTCCTTCTCTTGTTATGCAGAACGTGAACCCTGAGGTTGTCTGTGTGCTTTTCAGACAAGAGGGTGGTATTTCTTGGTTCACCTTTTGAAAATGTCAGAAAAAAAACATTGCACAGTTCCCATGTACGCTCTTGTGTCAAAATATCATAACTTGGCAGGCAAATGTTAACGCAGACATGTAGTTTAGTGAAACAGAATAAACTGATCCTTTAATTGTTTATTATTGGGTTTCAGTTTATGATCTGGAATAATGTACTTGTAAAAACCAAAAAAAGTTTCTGTTGTGTGAAAATATCTACTAAAATTACCGGTGAATCACTGCAAATTTCAGTCATATGGCCATTCTTAAATGACAGAAAATATATTGGCTTGTTGGTGATCAGGTCTTAGACATTGACTCATGTTTGTTTGTTTTGCAGTGATTTCTCATGTTTGATTCAAATAAATTCCATTAATTTGACTTCAGTTTATTTATTTACTGCCGTTTGACATGACAAGTCTCCTCAGGGTATTTTACAGAAAGGTCAACAGGTTTGGTTTCATTTTAATTACATACAGTTTAGTTCATTACTATTCAATAGGTTCAGTTCAATAATATGTTAATCCACTTTCATGCAGTTAGATGAAGCTTGTAAAAATATTAGAATATATTAGAATATGGGTCAGGTAAAAGGCTGTAAAGGCAAATTATTAAAAATTATTTGTAATAGCAAATAAATGGCAAAAGACCTTCGACCCCCCCCGTACAGTCATACAGCTGGCTGCTTACACAAAGTTTGCGGTAGAATAGTTTTAATAAATTATAAACTAAACCTCTTGACAACAGAATATCCCTGAAAGTTGGTAATGGCATTACACTCTGGATTAGATAATAAAGTTTTGTTTTTGTGGGAGGACGTTATCGCCCCATTATTTTGGTTTTTAATTAAATGAAAACACCCACTGTTTTCTTTAAAACCCAGTTTTTTAGCGGGTCCTGTGGAGCAGCACGTCTGTGTGTTGTTGAAGAGCTCCTCAGAGGGCTTTAATAAAGCTGAAATAAACCTCCAGTGAATAACAGATGTGTGTATCACGACCGTTCGTGTCTTGTCGAAGAAATACTGTTGAATCAAACCGGCACACAGTATTGTCCTTTGTGTTGCCGAGGTATTGTTCGGGCCGTGTCTCTGCATTTCTATTGGTCACACATGGTTTCAGACCGAGTTCTGGGAATAACTTGGTTACTCAGAAACAGCTGTTTTCTCTACATTACTGTGTAATGTATCTTCTTCACCGTAAATACACACCAATGGCAACAATAACAGCAGCAGGGATAGGTGAGGACAGGTCAATGATTCTGTTTTCACGCCGCCTCAAACTAACATGAAATTTCTTTCTTTCTAGCTGTTTTGCCTCCAGGGAACCCAGCCGTCCAACCAGCCTGCTGCCTGCTGACTGCAGCATGGGGCTGGGTTTAGGAAAGGAAGATGACCCCTTACCTCCGGGGCTGGAGATTCTTCCACTCAGGCTGATGTTGCAGGACTGTACTTCTGTCAAAACGCTGCTTTTAAGACTGAAACGGACATTGCAGGAGGTGAGTGATGCGTGTTCATTCTTCTGGAAACACACTGACTCTGTAGTTTTAACCAGGAAGGGAAGTTAAAAAATACTATAAAAAGCTTTTGGATCTGGAAATGATGTGCTCGATACTACTCTGACTTTTGTTTAATCAGCTTTATGAAATACGTCAAAGTCGTTTTCTATCAACTCTAAAAGGTCCCTTTAATTTCTTTGTTTAGTTAATTTAATTTGATTCAGAATTAGAATGAGGAAACTGAGAGAGGTATTTAAGTGTCTGTCATCATACTCTTTATACGTACATACTTGGCACACAATAATCCTCCTGTCACAGACTATTACTTTGCTTTAGCCTACACAAAGCTAAAGTTTTTACCTCAGGCTACAGGACCATCTCTGTGTGCGTGTTTGGAGCTCAAGAAAATGACATTCACACTATTCCAGATGTGATTAGCTGTAATGGTCACTTAGTAAGGCATCGACACATTGCAACACTGTAGCCTCACCAGGTTTAACTATACAGACGGGGATCCATATTAAATCTGCTGTCATACAGTCTCTTTTGCTGCTGGTTTCTTTATTTGAATTAGAATATGAGATGTTTAATTACAGATTCAATAAACCAGACTTACTTACTTTTAAAGGCTACATCTGGTTTGTTTTTCAGCATTTAATAAAGTAAATCCAGCTGTTTTTAGACTTCATGTACAGAATTTGAAGTTACCAAATAATATTTTATGAGAATAACATACATTTTATTACCATTATCATATAGTATATTGATGTTTTAATGGAATATGCTGATCTTGTAAATGTTATTTACAGTTTTACATTTGCAGCAGGTGTAATTACAGTTTTGGGTTTATGTTGTGTCTCATACTGATCTAAAAGGGAAATTAGCTTGTTCACAGCAGCAGTAAGAGCCGTTATTCTACAACAGGTGTTGGTTGATGCTTTTCCGTGACAGTCTTCTATATATGAGTATAGAGACCCCGACACACAACAAGAAATGTTCAGAAAAGACTTATGAAAGAAATCAGACCTTTAAAAGAAACTTCTGCGCTCCTTAACTCTCAAGAAGATCAAAGCTAGCGTCGAATTGCAGTCCACTGAGGCATGTATTTTTGCTTTCTCCTGATCTCATTGCTGTTCTTTTTTCCTCCCAGGATCGCTGTCAAAAAGACATAACAGTGAAATAATAATTTGTAGAGTAATATAAACAAAAGTGGTGCAGGAGAAACTACGGGGATTGCGAGGGAGGATAGGAGCAGTAGAAGATGAATATAAAAGAGGAGACACTTTGCCCTCTTTGGTCTTTTTGCACTTTCATTAACTTGCAAATGATGTTATTGTCGTGATTTTTAGGGTTTGATTGCAGTTTGGTGTTCAGTTGTTCTTTCATGTTTTTAAGACATGAACTACACAGTAAAGTTATCAACAATGTTGACCTTAAATTCAGACTTTTAGTGTCACAAAGGTGATTATAACTCTTGTTCCTCTTCAGTGCAGTTTCAGAATAAAGTACCTCAAAGATCCATTATTTTTTACAAAATATTTTCTTGATATTATGAAGATAATTGACTCTGCTTACAAATGTAACCCACTTCTGAGTATGTACACGTCGCCACTAGGTTCGTAGGAGCTATGAGTAAGAGTAATAACCAGGGACACCAGTATAAGTTATGAAAAGCAACGTTTAGTTGTCAAAATCATTTGAACAGAACACAATTAACAATGCCTATGGGCCCTTTAAATGTAAAATAAAATAGAATAAAATAAATTGTCCTTCCAAAGGTCTTGGTTCAGAATTGTTCGTTATGGATCCAAAGTTCAAGTCAGGTAAGTCAGAGTAAAATAGTCAAGTCAGGAGTGTATTCAGTGTGGCTCCTGTTGGTGTCAATTCTTGGAATCGGCACAATCCTACCACAACCTCAGCTGAAGGATGTGGTGATGATCAGAGTTCTGCTGGGAGGCTCGCCATCTACAAGTCGCTGGTTAATCTCGTTGACACAAGGACTGAAGCTTCATCAAGTTTTTTCCAACCAATATGAAAAGACCTGACCAAGTGAGAGTTTCTACAGAGGAGACCGGAACAGTTAAGGTGGCTCCTCGACGACTCTCCAACGTCTTTTTCTCTCGCTCTCCAGCTCCCACGAGCGAAACAACACCAGAGTCTCGTTTGCGCATTTGCGATGTTAAGCTACTGCAGGTATCTTTGTGCATTACTTCCGGTTTTTACAAAATAAAGTCCCGGTTTCAAAATAAAACACACAAGCATTTACAATCATGAAATTAAAAGAAATAACGATCAGATAAGAACATAAATCATTACTTTAACCCACTTTTAGGCGGGTTACACAAACTTATATTTTATGCTCCCAAAAAGCATGATGTTAGGTATACCTTGTATGAATTGTATGCTACAATGTCATCAAAATCAAAAGTTTTTGGCTGTATATGTATTTGTACATATTTGTATTTTGTCTGGCTGACTTCACTCCTCCTTAAACCCTATTAAAGATAAAGGACAGTCTTTTGAGGACAATAATGTCCACATTTTGGAAAGAGAAGACAAATGGTTTGAAAGAGGAGTTAAGGAAGTCATTTATGTTAAAAGGGGAAAACCTCCATTCAACAGAGGAGGTGTCTGTGGTTCATTTATCAGTACCTTCAATGTTGCATTAATGCCTCTTCTAAGATGGTTTCATAACAATCGAGATGGTGAAAACACTGATTAAAACATCTTGCAGGAACATGTTACAGATAACATTAACTTGACGACTCTCAAGGGTGGGATGTGTCAGTAACATATGTGACTTTAACAAGCTTCTTCATACTTAAAAGCCTGGAACTCCCAACCCATGATCAGAACTGAAGAAGCCTTTCAGATTGAAGTCAAAATGTTTTCAAGATACAGAATAAGAATTCCAGTTTCCTTTTTGGATTGACATGTTCAGGATGACTGAGAATCTACACAAACTTATCACCTCTTACTACGTCCAGTGTTTACTGTGCATTATATTTGTCACATTGGCCCTTTTGGCTTGCTGCTCTCTGCCTTCTCTTAAATTATTTCTTTTTCAGCAGTTCATCCTGTTGTCTGCACGGAGGAACATTTCTAAATTGCTGCTGTCTATGTGTGCTTAAACGCAGCCTAACACAATGATCCCCATTTGTCAACGTCAGCCTCGGTTTCTAGCTAAACCGTCATGTCCCATTTGTTACAGTACATACTCACAGCCCTTGTGGACGTTGTACTATATCCTTACACGCACTTCCCGACCCAAGTTCGTTCGACACACCCTTGAGGTAGCCACTTGTACAGTTATTGGTTTTTTGGGAAGGAAAAAAAAAAAAGACTTGTCTTACGGGAGCAAATATGCTACCAGTCAACATGTGTAAGAGTTTTTTTTTGCTCCTGGAGCTGATGTTACTGTGCAGGAGAAAAAAAAAAGCAATATAGAACTGTGCTGGAAAAAGAGAGTATTTTCTTTCTGGTCTTTCCACAGCATGTTTACATTTAAACTTTATGTCAGAATATTTTGGTATTGAGATCTTCTTCCTAGCAAAAAAGTCACTGAGCTGGAGAGAAAATGAATCGGCCTTTTGAAGGTTTTCACGTCTTGATTTGAGGTGATGTGCAAGCGTGATTAAAGGTGTGCATCAACTACAAAACGTGCTTTCCTTTCTAAAGCCATTCATCATGTGTAGATATTCAGTTTCAATGTAGTGCATGTCATTAAATTCATGGCTGCCCAGCAGCCAATTCCTAAATCTGAGAGGCTTTTTACTGAGCCACATCTAATTGTAGGGACAGTTGTGTGTTAAGGCCTGTGGGACAGAGGTGACCTTAAAGAGAATGTGTTTGTATTCAAGAAAGAAAGAAAGCTGCTGTGTGTGTGTTTGTGTGTGTGGGGGTGTCAGTGAGTGCACGCCTGTCTCTCTACGTAGAAAAAAGCATTGATCACAGATGACACATTAATGGCCTGCCGCCATAGCGCACCTATAATTTCGATAGGGAGGTGTGTGTCTTTAAAAGGTCAGCCAAACCAATAAGCCATCAAGTTTTTATTGTCTAAAGATTTGGACTCCAATGTTTCCCCAACTTACTTCCACTAGGTAAAAATGCTGGCTCATGAGTTTCCCAGCCAAAAATACAACATATTCACATCATTAAAGATAAAAGAACATAATGGATATCCATGTGTGTAGAGTAATACCAGGTTGAATCCTAATTTATTTGTGCAAATTGTTTTCATTTCCTGAACGATATGAATTTCTGCACCACCTCATGTTGGTTATCACATGACTCTTGACCTGCTCCAACAGGAAAACACACAACAGCTGATAACGGGCAAATTTGTGACTCCTGAACTTGTTGTTTTTGGTGTGATGGATACAACAAGCCACATTACGAGAGTTTCAAGTAGGAAAACGGCTTGTCAACAGTTGAGTGGAGCTGATAGAGATTCCAAATCATAAAACTGAGACCGAGGATGATAAATGAAAGATTAGATGTTTTTGTTCATTTTTATATCAACATGAATCAATAGTAGTCAACAGCTGAAAAGAAAAATACTTGAGGTGCATTTTTTGTTTTTAGTCATGTGTATATCTCATGTTTGCATGGATGGGGCGAGATTTAAAACTTATAGTGAAACGAGCCACAAGAGGCGCTCGTTTGATTTCAGCTGCTCTGTTTATAAAGAGTAAATTCATGTTATTCTTTACCTCTCGTTGCCTTTCCCATTTTTCTCATTTTACCTTGGTTGTGTATTGCTGTCATGTTTTTACTGAACAGTGTTGCATCAGTATCAGCAGTCCTGGCGGAGGACCTCATTTTATCTCCCTCTTCTTTTCCATAAGTTCTCTTTAAGCCTTCAGGGGTGACATTTAGACCAGCGCCTGATCTTCTGAGATAAATTATGTTTCCATGTGTTTGCTTGGCTGCTCGGGGCTGTATGTTCATTCATCGTCACCAGAGTTAATGCCTGTATAAAGCTTTGTGAATGAGAGGGTGAGTGTGTGTTTTGGCGCCTCCTGTAGCTGGCTGTGCTTTCTGCCCAGTTGCTACCCATGTTTTCGAGGATTGCCAAAATGTGTCTGATCGCAGCTGAAAACTGAGAGATTATGTGAGAAACCGAGCAAATAAACACAGAGCCTTCTCACCAACTTGTACATTTTGTTAAAATCCAAAACTGTTCTAACTGAGATGGATGGAAACAGTTTTCGGGAAATTGTGCAGTTTCTTCTATTTTGTCATAGACTGACGTACAGATTAAGAGCTGTTTTTTTTGCCAATTTGTTCTATTTATTGCCAGCATGTCGTATATTACAACCCTGATGTTGATGCTGTTCTCACATATGTTTTTCGTTGTGTCTTACAGAGTACAGAGCCAAGTCCTGCCAGCAGCCTCCAATCTCTACCCATCAGCCCTTGCAGTGAAAAGTCCTTGCCATTTAAGGTAATTTAAATCAGCTCATTTTGCCCTTTTCCTGCATTATGCCTGTGATCTAGATGGAATAAGTTTGTATTCACGCACGTTTGTATCAATCGGTTGTAAAATATAACCATCAATTTGAAATGTGTCATTTAACAGATACATTGTTAACTGAAAAAATTTACACGTGAAAAAAATCTGTGCACATGAATTCAAAATGCACGTGCCATTTATGGTCTTACACTGTTCCATATAAGTGAGACATTGTTATTTACAAACACTGGCTTATTTTATAATGAAAAAAGATAGGTCTGTGCTTCATAGATCGATTTATTGATCTGGCCTGTTGTTTGTGTCCCGGGGAGTTCATGTAACAATAAATAATTGATGCTCAAGTCTAACAAACAAACATTGCTCAGTGACGCAAAGGACCCTCAGTTTTTACAAATCAGCACGCCGGTTGCATCTTTCCTGCTGGCAACATAAACACTGCATTCAAATCGACACACCTGCCAAAAATAAAGAGACAATGTTAAAGTTAGTTTCTTTGTTCTGTACTTTGCTCTAATACTTCTGATAGTCCTCCTTTCCTTCCATTTTTGCAGAGAATTGGCGCCGTATTGTACATTATTTCACAGAATTACTCAGAATTATGACAAAAAAAATCAGAAGTTCAGTCAAAATAAGCAGTAGTGAGCAAGAAGAATATCAAATCTTGAGTAAGTTTCAGTCTTGGAGAGCACGCTTGGTACGTCTGTTCGAGCTCCCAGTGCTGCTGTTGCATCTTTCAGTTACACATGCAGAGAAGATTGATTATTATAGACTAAAAGACGTGAGCATCGTTAGGCCTTAGCCTCGTAGCGTGCAGGGCCACGGTGTAGTTTCTGCCTTTTTAACAGAAGCAGCACACATGCAGGTATCAAAGAACTGAAGCTGCTTTATCCATAGTAAAGCATTGGACAATATTTTATACAATATATTATACATTCCGTATAGATTTTTCATAAAAGGTTCTCCAATGAACTAAAATGAATTTTAAAAGTGAAAATAGGATTTACTTATCATTTTATTCAGCCATTGTATTGTTTTTTTTTGTAAATCTCAATTCTGCTTTGATACAGATCAAACCTAACTCTCCTTCTAAATCTCTCCTAAATTACACTGGACCAGCGTGTTTAGTTAAAAGAAAGCAGCAGTCTGTCTGTGATCAAAAATGTAAAACCTTTAATCGGTGTCTCCTTCAAATTTAGCCGTATTATAACAAATAATAGCCTTTTCTCCCTCAATTGACGCCAGTGAATCACAAGGAGTTGAAATAAGAAGAAAGAGAGCAGTGGGGCACGGCGTGTAAAGCAAAGAATCAAGTGATAAGAAGAAAACGGTCACAAAAAGCGTGATGAAAAGGGAGTGAGGTGGGGATAAACTGAATAAGAGAGGGGGGAAAGTGGCCTGCTCGTCTTGACAGGCTCCAGACCTCCTCTGTGAACAGAGTCCATCAGAGCTGTGTGATCTGGATAAGATTTATTAATCTCAGTGGGGAGCATATGTGTGAGTGGCTACTGAAGTTCCTGCATGCATGTGAGTGTGTGAGCGGGGTTTAAATCTACAGAGGGAGGACTTTTGGCGAGCTTTTCACTGAAACATACCGTAGTTCGGTGGTTAGACTTTCACAGATCAGAGTAAAGTCTCAGCTCTGTGATGTTTGCCTGTGATGGTGTTTTTTTTTGTTTTTTTTTTGTGCATTACACCATATTGCAGTTCTTCAGATGCAGCGAACAAACACACGACTCACACACTGCCATTAAAAATGTAGCATGTCTTCCTGTTGAGCACACTGATGCTGCGCTTGTTTATGGATCCACCTCAGTATTTGTTTCACTGTGAGGTATTTTTACGTCTTTATCATCACAGTGGATTAGACTTTGTTGGTGTGTGCGTGCAACAGGGAGATAGAGTGGGCTTTTGTGTGGGTGCCCTCTTTACTGACCTACATGAAGTGTCAGTGGCAGCTGGATGATAAGGAAAAATTAAAAATGTAGGCTGGGACACAGCTTGAAGACAGCAACCATGGTTTAAACATTCCCAAATATACGCAAGAACAGACAGAAGAGCTGGACAGAATGAAAACTGGGATCGAATGAGCTCCCAGGGACGAAACTGATTTAACTGTCTGAACCACGGTTAGAGATTTGTGTAAAAACTAGATATAAAAGACTTTACCTGATAATTTAACAACAAGAAATTGAAAAGGTAAAATTACCTTTGAAACGTTGGTTCTTGAGGGTACAGTAGTTAATGGAGGGCACAGCGTGTCACTTTTTCCCCCAGTAGAATTAAACTGTGGACTTTAGAACCACAGAGCAAGCCCTGTAATCATCTTGCTTTGAGTGCACTCCGAAAACCAGAAGTTTCTTTCTGGTAAAAAAAAAAAAAGCTTCTATTGTTGCAATATTAAGCTTCATAGCAAATCTTAGCATCAATTTTTCGATGTAGCAAGTTATAAAATGAATTGTAATGTAAAGGAACTGAAAAGAGGGATAAACAGAAGAGTCAGACAATGTGTAAATGAATTTATCTATTTGTGATTATTTACTGACTACATCAGGGTTATTTAAAGGAACTTAAGGCAGCTTTACAAAATCTGACTCAGTGCTGCCGCGACAGGCGCTGTGGCTAACTGCAGCCACCAGCCAAGCCGGCACGGGAGCGCGCACAGACACTTTACAGACTGTTCGTCTTCACAGCACTGCACCGGGGAGGCTAACATACTTCACGTCAGGTCTCTCCACTCTGTTATTTGATTTGATCTCATCATTTTCATACTGTATCAGGCTCTAAACACGACCTATAATGTTTTCTCACCTGGTCACAAGGAAATGAGCCATGTCAGCATCCGTTTTCACTCCCAAATGCAGCTGAAGTTCCCTCCATGAACCGAACGCATATCCAATATTTATGCGGGTGCCTGCCCGGCTTCGGTCATGTTTTTTTTTTTGACTCACGAGATGCAGCTGATAAAGTCTTTTTTTTCTTCGTGGTGCCACTTTTTTTGGGGATGAGAGTGGATGCAGGTCGTTTGATGGCTGCAGAAACATCCATAAGTATACCTTCAGTGTTTGAATCCAAGTCCACGGCGGCCATGTTCTTCCTGTTCAAGAGCTGTCGGCAACGCGCATGCAGCGTCAATTTACGTCACATCACTACAACTGCGCGGGAAATTCGGACGTCGAACTGCAGCGCATTATGTAGCACACAGCGTGTCCAAGGCAACAGACATATATGCGGATGGCCTCGTTATTTTGGGTTTTTAATGCTTCATGACCCATTAGCATTGAATAAACTGGAAATGCATGTGTAGTTTTTCACAAATCTTGCCTTAAGTCCCTTTAAACCTATGTCCCTATAATAAATAAAATAAAATAAATCCACGGTTTGATTGAACTCTAATAACAAAGAAGCACCACTTCCTGTTGCTGTGTATGTAAACCAGAGGAAAGAAAACCATCATCAGTCTCCAAACTGTGAGCCATTAGTTGTTCGTTTGATGATTTCTTAATAAAAAGATTTCAAATCTGCTTCCAGTTCTCAGTGTCCAGAGCCTCCTGCAAAGTAGAACTCCAACCTCTGTTTTAAAGTCTAAATTTTCAGCATATGTTGAGTTTGATGTCAGCAGAGTGCTGTTCCAGAGCCATCTGGCACACTGCTGATGCTTGTTTTGATTGTTTTGTCAGACAAAGGCCCTTTTGATAGTGCATCTGCATTTTCCTGCAGGGTGGATGAGTGTCTCCATTTATTGTGCTGGGTTTCTTCTGTCAAGCAAAAAGCTCAGCTACTAGTCGACTTGCCTGCATTGTCCTATATGACATTTTTACCCTGTAAAGCATAGGATTTTTCTGCTTCTTGAAGAAAGTAATTTTATTTTCTCAATTTCAAAGTCATGTTTGTGTGTTTTTTTTAATAAACCAATGAGCTCATGTTGCTTGTGATTGTATTAGCACCAGGTAACTTCTGCTTACAGAGTGATGAGTGCCGTTAAATTAACGTGTTCAGTCATACTGGATTTTGCTGGAGCAAGAAATTGGACGATGGAGCATCTATTACATCTCACACTGTACAGTGTGACTCAGGTTACTATCACTGTTTGATAGTATCAACTCTCACAGTAGGACTCGTGCAAGTATTGTGTGATTTTTGGCATTGCACAGCGCGTGCCAGCCCTTAGGAACAACACACATCTTCTTTTTACACGTTCTAACACATGAGCTCATGAACTCACATTTAACACTGAAGTAATCTACAAAACTCTACATCTGAAACCAAATATCTGACTGTTCTCTTATTAAATATTTGATCCTGTTGGTCAGTTTTCCATTTAGAAATGTGTTTTTTTTTTTAAGCAGAAAAAATGTCACCTTGTGCATTTGAACTTTCCTCTCATGCACAGCAGTAAACAAAATGCTTCAATTAACTTCACTGTGGCCGTCTTGGCAACATTTTTGCAACATTTAGCACACCTGCTGACTGTCACAGTCACCAGCGCCGCCCTGTGAATACGAGGTCCTGCTCTTCTGACACCGACACTTCTCTGAGCTCCTGCTGCGTGTTGTCTGTAGCAGAGTGCAGCTGGCAACAACTGAGCCTGTCCTGCCTTTTCTGTTATCAAGACAAAAACTATGTGAGACGAATCCACTCCCTTAAAGATATTCAGTCATTTTTACTTTCATTTTATCTAATTTCCCCAAAAATCGAGAGCCAACGGCATGTTTACTTTATTTGTTTGGACGACAGATGAGACAACCTAAAGATCCCAACGTTCTTCTCATCTCATCAGGACAGGAAGCCTGAGATTAAAGATCGTGGAAGACAAAAGAGTAAAAAGAGCAGAAAGGTTTGTGATTAGACAGGAGACAGAGTTTTGTATGTATATATACAGAGAAGAGCAATGAATAAAACAGTGGGAGGCAGAGGCTAACCTTTTGACAGAGCTGAAGGCACAGAAAACAACATAAAAATGGAGAAGACACATTGCATAGGTAGAAACAGAATATGAGAAAAATAAAGTCGCAGTGCTGAGAATAGCACACATTACCTGACAATATGACAGACTGAGGGAGACAGTGTTTTGGGAAAGTGCTGGTGTTAAGGTTGTCGTGTGCATGTGTATTCCAAAAGATTGTATTTATTTAGAGTGGAAAAGATCATTTAGGATGCAAGAGATGAAAGTGAAGTAGAGCAAACATGAAGGAATACTTTGAGGTGAAAGGCGGTGGAGAAGGATGGTGGGAAGATTGAAGGAATAAGGGAGGGATTGAGGGAGAAGAGAGAGGAAGAAAGTTTGTCCTGGCACTCCAGAAGACGATTCCGTGGGTGTATAAATAATCTGCGGGAGCCACCTGAGAGGCTGCCGTGTCACAGTGCGTCCCAGTTTAATTTAAACCCAATGCTTATGACACCGTTTTTTTAAACCAGATTTTGTCCCAGTTAAAGTTCTGCACCGTATTTTAGGAGAAAAGAAAAGGAAATCGTGCTGAAGTTTCCGTCGGAGGTGGATTCCAAGTAACAGTGTGATAATAAAAAAAAAGTCTTAAACAGCAACTTTTGTACCAACAGAAGTGATCTGGCACTTTTATTCCTTACCTTTGTTTCATCAGACATGAATAGTGTGTTTTTAAAAGGAGAAACATTCATCACTGTCTCAGACGGAGCAGAAGTGTAAAAGAAAAATGCAGAATTGTTCGTATTTATAATTGTTTTCCAAAAGAAATGGGCAATAAGAGTCTTAAAGAAGAATGTGCATAAAAAGAAAGAAGAATTATTGGCACCAAAGTCATGAAGTCAAGTACAATACAAACTTTTCTGACCACACCTCCGCAGTACACATGTATGTAAGATACATGTATTCTACATAGACAAGTAAAGCTATAAAACAAAAAGATACTTCAAGGCTCCGTCTTTGTTCATGTTTCGTCTCATTTTTACTCTTTTCTTTTTAAAGAAACTCTTTCTCCAATCAGTTTTTCTTCTTTATCAGCTGCAGTTACAGCTGGATGGCCAGTAATTCAACCTCTGTCACAAACTGCAGGAGGTATTCATGAGCTCAAGACTGAGATTTCATCAAAAGAGTTACCAGGTTTTGATGTCCATAGGATTTCTGCTTCTCTGAATTACTGTTCCTCTGATAAGTCTACTTGAGATAAAACCAAAAACCATATTAGTGAAATCTGAATAGTTTCTTTTAAAAGCTTAAATTATTCGTTCTTGTAACATCTTGTAAGCGTTCTCAGACATGAGCTGATTGCAGAAAAGTGAGTTAGATTCATCTCCTCTAAAAGCAGAAAAAGTAAGAAAAATCTCAGCCATTGTTTCTCTGGCATGATTGTTAAAACTGTATTTAAAGAGGTCCTTTCATTAAAAACGGTTTTTCTGAGGTTTCTGTTAAATAGTTTAGCTCCACAGGTGTTCTTACCTTCATAGTGGGTGTGAAAACAAGTCAACAACTTCTCTTTCAGTTTTAATGTCTCAAACTACGCAGGTGGCGATAACACCCGAGTTCTCCCGAGTCCGAACGGCCTGTATCTGTTTCATCACAACTCCTTTGTTCGTTAGTATTCATCAGCTCCCGCAGTTGAAACCACACCTAGCATGCTGCTGGCTAAAAGCTGTTAGCAGCATGCTAACGGGGCAGGAAACGGTATATCTTGCTCTCATAGGCTAGTTTGTTAGCCAGTTAGAATCCAGCATATTTGAATAATGAATATGAACGAGCTGCTGCTCGAGGCCTGACGGAAGGAGCCGGAACCACTCGAATTTTAACGCAGACAGATTGAAAGGTCTGTTAATTAGTGTTTCCTGACGTTTTTTAGATATAAAATGTTTCATATTACTGGTTAATACTTAAGAAATAACCACAAAGTCCTGAAATTTGTATGAAATGGCCTCTTTAAAAATATGGAATTATTGTGTGTCATTTGTATTTTTAACAGCTTATTTTCTTTTAAATCTACAGTAAAACGTTGGAGTTAGTTAAGTGTTAGAGTATGTTATTATTATATTTTATGTCATGGAATAATAAAGTCCAAGCTGGAAGTGCTTCAGAAGAGCCCAGATTTAAATAGAGCACATCTATAAGTAATCTTACTTTCTAATATTTAAGAGTACTTTTACAATTGTATTATTTATATGTAGTTCAGTGTTAGATACTTTTAATTAAAAGTTTCAAGAACAAGAGACAGAGTTATCTGTTTTACAGCATTTATCACATTTTTATTAAATCTTTTTGCCTTGTTTAGATTTAGACTGTTTTTTATTGTATGTGCAGGATAGTAACATGCAGCCATCTTTGATAAATGTTTAACTGGAGACCTTTAACAAGCAGCTTAAACTTCCATGTTGTCATTTTTACTTCTTATCTCAGTGTTTTGTTTGTATCCCTTAAAAAAAAGAAATGAGGGCATTTCTTTTTCAAATAACCTTCAATTTATAAAGAAATTTCTTCACATTTTATGATGGTATAGCAAAAAAGTTTTTAAAAAAGAGAAAACAACCTAAAACAGGTGGAATGTCATTCATCTCTGTACTCCTTCAACTGGGTACTGATTGCTGTTATTAAGAGGCCTCAACCTCTTTAGAAAAGCACATCTCTTTACAGAAGTGGATGCACTTCAATGATTCTGATCAGATTTATCCCTACTGAGGCCATTCCAATCACATTAGAAATAAATTCACATGCCCCACATTTCTGCCACAGCCGTCTGTATTCAATTCAACCTTGAAAAATTGGTTGGAATGCCACCTGATGGGAGACTTAATGCTTTTTATTGTGCTTCTTTCAGCACCATGGTAAACGTTCTCATTTGGCTGTTGAGATTCTTGATAGTTTTCTGTTTGTAAAGGTTATAAGTTTGTATTTTTTTTACTAATAGTTCATAGTTGAACTGCTATTTGAGCCAATAACAATGAGGTTAGTGCAGTGATCAGTTTTAGGGAAAATTTCAGGCATTTTAAAGGATATTTACATATAAAAGTTATTAATAATTAATATGTTGTTGATCGCTTCAGTTTAGAAAAATTGATCTTATGTTAGACTGGATTAATGAGGTAACTGCTAATCCAGATTCAGCCAAGACTTTAGTAGATTATTGCTATAGTATTATATCTACTATAATATACATTCATTCTGTGATTCCTTGCAAGCATAGCTAAAACCAGCAGCAGCAATCAACTGTAGCTCTTCCAAGTCATCCTGTCTGTTTTAAGAAAACAAGCTGTTTGATCATTAGTCTAAACAGATATAAACTCTCTTTCTCCAAACTGAGGCCATTCAGGAAACAGTGGATGAAACATTCATTTTTAATGACTTTTACAGAGAAAAACACATTCACGTGTCCAAATATCTTCACATTAACCCTTAGATGACCTCACCATGTTTATTTCCTTTCCTTGACATTAGTAACATAACAAAATAGAAGTTTCCAAGTTGTCATGAAATTAGTCATTTTTACACATCATCTCATATGATGTCATGCGCTCTCACGAGGTACACAAGCAGACCGAATACGTGGATTTAGTCAGACTGCTCATTTAGTACAGGCTTCATTCCTGTTTGGGTGAGATTAATTTTAGAGGCTGACTAATGTAGTAATTGTCACAACACTGTTCTGTTTTTTCAGTCAAATCTAAATCTCATGCTAGTCATTTTAGCCCAGCCTCAGTGTGTACTCTGTCAGTGTGGATTTTAAACACCCCTCTTATTATCTATAAATAACTTTATCTCCCCTGTAAAGGCAGGGAAACAGGGCGTATTCTGATTCAACACCAGCAGGGTTTTGTTTTTGTTAATTGTTTTCACATTTCCTATTCAAAAAGGTATTTTATAGGTTTTATCTCCATGGTGGCACTTGGGACTGTGTTTTAGTTTGTTCCTGTTTGAGGTAAATACAGACCTCATCAGTTGGACCATGTCAAACGAGAGAGCCAGAAAACAAAATCCTCTCAACTTTTTTCCAAACACCTTGTGGATTTTTGACACAATGGCTTTTAAAATTCATGGAAAGTAGCTACCACCTCTGTAGCTGTCAGGTTTGAGTGGAAAGTGTTTACTGGCAAAGATTTGAGGAAACATGACAGTGGTTTTCCAGAAAACACTTTTTGAGTACTTGTCAATTGAACATTGTCTGAACCCAAGTTTCCTTTTCAAATGTCAAAGTTTGGGGGACATTTGTTAATAGTTAGATGTCCATATTGCCTTTTAAACATTGTTTTCTGACGTTTCTAAAGTAAATAAAGGTACAAATGACTAAGATTTGTTCATGTTTTACAATCTTTTGTTCCTCAGTATTTCTGTTGTGATTGATGCGCTCTCTAAATCCACAATAAACCAATCTAAACTAAATGGATTTTAACAAAATTCTCAGAAAGAATAATAAATCCATTCACGTTTGAAGTAAACATTATATTTTGCTGACGTTCCAAGTCTTTCAAACATCCTTGCAGTCACTTATGCTTTTCGCACTCTCAGGAGAAATGCTTTTGAAAATTTGCGCACAACAATTTAAATGAAAAATAACTGATTAGCTCATCTTGTTAGCAACATACTGTAGCTAGTCTTTTAAGGCGTAGACATAGACATAGATTTTAGACATTTTAATGTTTTCAGTGTGATTGAGGTTAGGAGTTTGAATCTTATACTCACATTATGAGATGTTTTTCTTTTTTTCAGAAGTATACCACCGCAATATTTTTCCTCTCCCACATGATTTCCTCTATAATCATGCAGTTACATTTTCTCTTTCTGAATTTTGATATACCTGAAGGAAAAGTCCAGGCTATCTGCCTGCTTTTGCATGTGGAAGGTCATTTAAAAGATGATGGCATTGCTATATGTTTCCCTGTGGTCCCTGTCTGACTTGCTGTGTGTCCTTTAGACAGACATCTCCCTATAGTTTTAGACCATCACACTCAGCCTCAGGCCATCTCTGTCCTCTCCTTCACTTTGCCACTGCCCCTCTTTCCCTAAGTTTCCCCTCCTGTTGTCCAACTCCCCTTCTCTTCTTTTGCATTCCTTTACACCGTGACAAGTTAACGACTGTCATTTTATTCTGTCCATCTTATCACTCATTACTTTGTCTTTTTCTTTTTCACCCTGTTGCTTTTTGTGGACATTTTAACTACCTGTCAGTTGTGGAATTAAACTGATTATTTTGATGGAAACTTCTAGGTTTAACTTCTTACTTTTGACCTCCCTGTGAGTCGTCCTCTGGTGGCTCTCGGTTGCCTGAGTACAAAAATGACTAGGTGTTAAAATACCATGACAGTGAAAATTAGGTTTAGAGGCATTTTTAGAATCATTCATAAAACTTCTTTTGTGCCCCAGTCCATACTGTAACTTGTGAAAGTTGCCGTAAGAATAATATTATTTTTATTAGCAGTATTATTACTCTGTACTGTATGTCCTCTGACTGTGTAGTTCCTCTCCATCTTCCTCACAGTAATATCTCCTGACAGCAGAAGGTCATATTAAGGTGTTGTGGGCTCTGGGAACCATCCATTGGATACATCAAGTTTATCACAGAGATGTTTGGAAACGAGATCATATTGCGGAATCGTGCACAATATGACAACTTTATTACACATGCACACACCTGAACAAGCTGGAAAACAAATACACTCATAAATACAAATAAAACACTTCCAAACACCTCAGTCTGTTGTTATCCTCTTAGGTTTAATATTTATCTTTTGGTGGGAATATAGTTCCCCTAAACAAATTACTGCTGTCTTCTGTATTATGTTTAACATGGTGACGACTTTCTTGTGCTCAGGAGCTCAGCAGAGAGGAAATGTTGCTGCAACAGCTGAGAGAAAAAGATGAGCTGATTCTCAGACTCCAGAGTGAACTGGTAAGATTCATTTACTTAATATGTACATGATCACTGAGGCTTTGGTGTCTTTTTCTTTAGTTTTTGAGATAAATACTAATATTATTGAAGAGGTAAAGACCATATCAAATATAATAAATACAGTGTTACACAGACGTGAACAAAACTTTTGGTGTATTTCTGTTGAATAAAACTAGTTGATGTGGAACTAACAAAAGTAATTAAAATTTGAAAATCAACTAATGACAATGAAGCCATTGCTTTTGAATTGTGGTTAATAATTATTTTTTAAACTCATCTGCTGAAAGGTATCTTTATCTTAATATGTCGTTGCTCACCCTTTTGAGACATTCAAGTTATTTCTGTAGCTCTTGGTGAGACTTCTACACCTGACCCAGTCCTCATGAGCAAACTGCTCCAGCGGTCTCAGGTTTGAAGGTTTCTTTCTTCACCCTGCATATTTCATCTCCTTCCACAGATGTTCAGCAGGCTTTAGATCCCACAGAAAGAAACTTCAGAATAGTTCAATGTTTTGTTCTGAGCCATTCTCAGGTGATTTTAGATGTGCGTTTCGGCTCGTTTTCCTGTTGGAGGAACCATGTCCAGTGACTGAAACCAAGCTTTCTGATACTGAGCAGCAAATTTCAATCCAGAATGTTTTGTTAATCTTGAGATTTCAGTGTATCCTGCACAGATTGAAGACACCCTGTGCCAGATGCAGCAAAGCAGCTCCAAACCATAACCGACCCCCCTCCATGTTTTACTCTCAGTAAAGTGTTCTTTTCTTTCTGAGCTTCCTCTTTAAAATGAAGAAGTTATGAGCTCCAGTTTTATCTCATCAGTCCAAAAAATGTATTTCATAAAAATTTTGGACTTGACCAACTTTCATTTTGTAAATATCATTGCAGAGGAGCTTGACCCAAAAAAATCACCACCAAAATGTGAGGAAAATAAAACTAATTAATGGATGGGGGTGTACAGACTTTTAAGTTACACTATAAGTATTACTTGTCTTTGCTATCTTTGCAGAAATAATCTACTGTTTAATCCCAGTGTCATTTGTCTATAGAACCAGTGAGACTCGAGTCCTGACAATAAAGAAAAATCTGTATTTGAAAACTGCTGTGGTAGACAAGGATGAGAAGAAAGTTGTTCTTTCCATGTTAAAGATCCATATCACACACATGAAATATGGAGGTTTTAATACAAAATATATTGTCTCTCATTGTCTTTATTATTTCCCCCCCTCGTGTTTTGGAAGCCTGATTTTTGGAACAGCTGCAGAAATGCTCCATACAGCAAAATCTATCATCATTTGTCATCCACATGTCTGTAATTTGTCACCTGCTCTATCAAAGTAATGGAATGCAGACATTATGCCAGGCCTTAGCAGAATAATGTGTCAGTGTTAAAGCAGTGAGCGATGCCAGTACAACCCACTGACTTGAGTCTCATATGACATCTGTTTGTTTGATCACTTTTTGGCACTTGCATTAATTTATTTCCACTCTTTCATCTCCTTCCATCATCTCTCTCTATCTTCCTGTCAGCACCTATCTTCATGTTTTGTCTTTTTAATTTGGCTGTATTTATTTCTCTGTGCAATTATTGTGGATCTAATATGAGCAGATCCTCTTTTAAGTCCTGTTGTCATGTTATACAATATATTATACGTTCTTTCTCTAAATGCCTGAATGTGGTTATGATACCTTTGGAAACAGTGTTCACAGTGTGAAAGTTTTATTCTTCTTTATTTATGCATCACCTTTAAACTTGTAAATCTTCCTCACTGGAAAAAAAAATCTTTTTCAGTAAAAATGAATTTGATTTTCCATCAGATTCTAAAAGCTCTTTTATCACTTTTTCAATTTAATTTCTGTCAAGATGAAATAAACCTTAGCTAAGTAGAGTTTAACCATCTGGAAAAAATGTTTGTTGCTTACTAGTAAATGCATATTACCTAAATGGGTTAGGTCTGGGTCCCCTACAGCTAATGTGTGGTATAATCAAACACTTTGGCTTTCTCCAGAGAGACTATTGAAAATCCTGAGTGGGATTTAAAAGATGTGGAACTAACAAAAGTAATTAAAATTGTGAGTGGGAGTAAAAAGGAAATTTTGCTGTTAGCTTCCAATTCATGTGTCACTTTTTGGGAATACTTTGCTGTCAGCATGTGCCAGAAACATTTCTCAAACTTTTTCTTTTCCTTTGTTTTATATATTTGTGAGTCACGCATGCGTTTGGAATATGAAATCATTTGTGTGTATAAATTCAAACGGATACTGATGTCTCTTCTCAAGAGTTGTCATGATACAAGCATTTCAAGCTCATACAAGTTTGAAATTTTGAGCATGAAACTGGATTAAGCATTTCAAGTCAGCCTGGAGGTCATCCTGACAGGATGGTTGCAAAGGAAGGAAGCCCAAGGACTGACTGTTTTCAGCCCTCACTTTTTAAAGGGGGGGACTGGCAGCTTGGTGACAGACAGGCGAGGATGCTTGGGAAGTTATCCTACACATCGAGACAAGGATGCCTTTAGGAGCTGGCCAGGCAACAGGCTTGTTGAGTGAAGAAGGAACCCCTTAAGGGGGTCAGAGATATGGCAGGTATGACGGGCAAACTAAGGATCTCTCTGGTGGTCCTGGCCTGTTAGGATAGATACCGTCGTCAAGGATTGGTGTAAGAAGACGCCTGCATGTTCAGGACCAGGCAACATAAGCTGAGTCTGACTGATAAATCACTGGCTGACTCCATTACAGGATCTTGCAGTATGTTTGCAGACTGCAGACAGGTTGACCTGGACTTTCAGGACAGTCAACTCACTTGACCTGGTCAGGTAGGGCGTTCATATACCTTAAGACTTGACCCCGACCAGGTGGAGTGTCTGTAACCCTTGCAGACTGGGAAAACCTCAGCAGACTCCAAGACAGTTGAGATGTCAGCTGACAGCTGAACTTGGACTTGCAGATGTCTCACATGGACAGGAACAGGTGGGACTTATGCAGACCCCTGAATTTGCCAGGTGGCCCTTGGCTCTGGCATATCTCAGCATAATGCTTAGAGCCAATTGATGAATTAAAACTGGCCATTTTCAGCAAAAAGTCAGCCACATCCTTACACAGGACCTGAAAGGTGCATCCTGTCCTTAAGTTAAACAGCAAGTTTCTGCTCAATACATGTTTTAGAATGACATTGTATTAGAAAAAATAACAAAATCGGTCAGTGTGGAAATATATGATATACTTTGAAACTTCATAAATGGAAACAAATTGCGACGTTACTTAAAATAGAAATAAGTTGCTTTTTCATGCTTGATTTACTGGCCAGTGTTAGATGGTTTAATAAACATAAAACTGGTTCCTCTGAAAAGGTCAAGCATAAGCACTTGACTGAAATGAGTAAATGAACAAACAAAAAAAAACATCCAAAGAATCTCTTTGAAAGAACTCATAAAAAGCCAGAATAAGTATTATTCACTAAATTTCCAAGAACTGGTTTAAGACTTTTGCACCGCAGTGTGTATACCGGGTGGGAGTCTTGCTGTGGCTGCAGCTTAACCTTATTTTTATCTTTACCATATGCCCTTGGCACAGAGCACACTGGTATTGCTTCAAATTTATGAAGCTGCACAGTTATGTGAGTTTTGTACACTTGAACTTTGGTGAGGGCGTGTGTGAGTGTGTGTGTGTGTGTGTGTGTGGGGGGGGGGGTTTACAAAAAATTGTCCAGCCAAAGTGAAGTTAAAGTGCAGCATTTGAGGAAAAGGGCAGCTCACAGCCACTGCTCTCCTCATCCTGCTCCCCGTCTGTAAATCTGCCAGTGAAAACACATTAATTATCTTATAGAGGGACTTGCTAGCTGGCTGTTCCATCGCAAGCTTTCACTTTTTATGAGTTTTCCTCTATCTTGGATGGTACTCAAACTGCAACATTCAGCCCAAGAAAGCCTCCTTTGCTTTTCTCTTAGTCAGCCATGATTAATGAGAACAGCTTTTTAACTCGATCTGTGACCTCACTTGTACTGAATTTGAGGAGGACCGTGTATGTGAATTTAAAGCTTTAAGATGAATACAGCTCTTTCATTTCCCTTACTATAAACCTTTTTTTAATTTGGGAAATTAATTTTAATTGAGGTTAATCAATTCCCCCATATGTCATATCCATTGCAACTTTCAACCCGTTCTGTTCTCCAACTCACGGTCGACGTTTGGAGAAAATGTCAGAATGATTAGTGACAACGTTGTAAAGTGCTCCTGGCGGAAATGGTTCCGGGTGCTTCTTAGGGCTTTCAACCTATGTTTTAAAAACAATCCCGTAGAGGTAAAAGAAGAGTTGACTGGTTTCTGGTCAAGATAAATGCTGTATTTTAAAATAAAGGGTCAGAGCTTCTCTGATTACACCTCTATTGATAAATCTGTCTGAGAAATGTTATTAATTATACTTTCTAAACGAAGCTTTTATTCTTAATGCCCGAGATTATTGGAAAATATAGTTTTCATATACACTATGCTAATGGAGTATCTTCAAGTACTAGGCTCTGTAAAACTTCTCCTGTAATTTAGCCTTGTTTTGGGACCATTTGGGTTTCAACAAGAAATGGTCGAATCCTTTTAGGGTTTTCTTTTACTAGTTAGCAGAAGCGTAGAAGGCAGCTGTACAAAGTGGAGGCCAGCTACAGGTCTGCTGGGAGATTTGTGGCTCTCATTTATTTGTATTTGATGTATTTCTGTGAGATGTGGACATGGCTTATGGATGTGTGTTTGTTTTGTATGCAGGAGAGTGCCAAAGCTGCCCTGAAGATGAAAGACTGCCAAATGACTGATCGCACAACGCAGACAGAACACATGGGGCCAGAGGTAAGATGCTCGCAGACAACACACACAGTCACCCTGTCAGACCGAGACACACAAACATGACATTACACACTTCATTCTCATGCACCTGAGTCAGTTTCCATGCCACTAAATAAATCATAGTTTTAATAAAAAAATCTCCTTTTTATTTTTAGTTTTCCCGATTCTGAATATAATACTAAACCATATCAGCCTTCTCTCTTCTTCTGCCATGGTTTTCAAAAGCATGTTCCATCTTCTTCTATTTAAACAAGTTTAGCTACAGTTTGTTTCCCTATCTGCTCCTCTGATTCTTCCTTCGAAGTCCTGCAGTGCTCAGAGTGCTGCTTCCTTCCTGCCTGCTGAATGCCCTCAGCTGACACGGCCTCTTTGGCTTCTCTAAGAGCTGACAGTATGGGAACGCAGCAGACTTAATGGATGACTGTCTAAAAATGGCCGCCTGTAACGGAAACAGGAGCAGAGTTTTCGGGTCTGCCCTTTTCTCACTTTTTCTTCCAAATAAAACACCTTTTTCATCTTCTTCCCCGCTCTAAAGATCCCTTTTGTACTTTTAATCTGCTTGTGTATAAAGTTGGCAAGAAAAACTGATGGAAATAAAAGAAGCTATGGAATGTGTGAGCAAGTGGGTGCACAATACCCACACAACACACTGGCTTTACCCACACAGATACAGGGCTGTGAAAAAATATTTGCCCCGTATTGTTCTATTGTCACACTTAAATGTTTCTGGTTATCTAACAAATTCAGACAAACCGGTGGAAATACAAAGTCCAAATTAACATGACCCTGTGTGAAAAAGTAACTGCCCTCAAATTCAATAATATATGAAAAACAAAGTTATTGACATCTATCAGTCGGATAAGGGTTGCAGCACCATTTATAAGGCTTTAATAAGGCAAACCACTGTACTAGTCTCTACTCACTTCATTAAAGCTCAGAGTTCGTGATTCCGAAGATGGAACCATGAATTCTACTCTCTACCAGAAAATCCTGAAGGACAATGTTCCACTATTAGTTTGTGATCTTAATCTCAAGCTCTCTTGGTTTATGAAGCAGGACAATGATTTAAACTACATCAACAAGTCATCAACAAGTCCACCTCTGAACGACTAAAAATACTAAACAAGGGTTTTGAAGTGGCCGAGTCAAAGTCCGGACTTAAATCTGATCAAGGTGCTGTGGTCGGAGCTTAAACAGGCTGTTTATGGTAGAAAACTCTGTATTGCACTAGTGTGTCTTTGCATTGCTGGTGACACTACACCCCCCCCCCCCACCCACCCACCTTTCCCCTTTCATCTGTGATTCACAAGAAGTCACTTAAGCAGGTGCAAACAAAGCAACTTCTTACCGTGTCTCAAAAAGACATGCCTCTTTATTGTTACATCTGAATGAAGTTCCAGCTCTGCATCCTGTAATTTTATCCTACCTGTCATCATTTGTGCTGGCAGTTGTTTTTGTACATTTCTTCCTCTTTTTTT
Source organism: Pachypanchax playfairii (assembly GCA_006937955.1). Lineage (NCBI taxonomy): Eukaryota > Metazoa > Chordata > Actinopteri > Cyprinodontiformes > Aplocheilidae > Pachypanchax > Pachypanchax playfairii. The sequence goes on from SSNP01000049.1 coordinate 3,435,899, forward strand.
GCACTTCGGCTCTTTTGCATTTGTGCACATCAAAGTGTACACACATTATGTCTGCATTGTTCTCCAAATGCCGGCACCAACTAATGCATTTCTCCATTTCCTTTGTAGCCTGAAATGATCACAGGCAATTGTATGCTTGTCTGTGCTGGGGGGCTAAAATTAGCAAAGGTGTGGGGAGCTGTGTGCACTCATTAATGTGCAAATTTATATGCATGTCCATGTTTTAGTCGTTGTGTATGTGTTTGTTTTTGTGAGGCAGCCATTAGTTGCTGCCTTGGACAGTAAAGTCAATAAAAGGATGATGTGTCAGTAAATGACTTACATCTATGGTCCAAACAGCACTTAATTACTTTTTTGTGTGTTTTCTACATTATCTTTATACAGCAGTTTACTTATTAGTATGTTCCTTCTGTTTGCACATCACAAATTAAGTTAAAGTACTTTGTCACCTGTTGTCTGTCCAGGTGAGGGCTTTAGGTTTTATTTTGGACTCCAGAGAGACACTGTATGATTGGATGAGCAGAATGAGGCACAAACGTCTCCACATAAGGTATTTGGGACTGAGACGGTGGTGCATAACCCTAAGATACATTTCCAAAAGACATGCATTCCTTTTGTGAATTTTAGCTTGTCGGTGCTAAGGTGCATGTGGACGAGGCATGAGAAGGCCGAGAAAGAACTAGCTATGTCACAGGTTACAGACGTTCAAGTTTTTTAAACACCTTGAAACAACAGTTCAGTGTATTGTGTGTTTTTTTTTGACATTCTGATTAATTTGAATGAATGTCATTAAAACTAATTTCTGACAATTACCTTGATTCGCCTCACCGGGACCACCACAAAGTGAAAAAAATGCTCCGTCTCTATTCCACCAATTTAGTGCATATTAAAAGAAATTTAAACCCAAAAGATCCAATCAATTATATGCCCTCTCTGTGGCGAAGTGCTTTGATTAATTGGTGAGCATAATCATTTGAATTCAAGAAGTGCCACTAAGTATCTCATCTGGCACTGCAGGTGGAAAACAGTAGCATGAACACGCCAGATATACATTATAAGTCACATCACAAAGGTCATAGATCTACTGAACTTGCTCATCCCTTTGTTAAAGATATGGTTGATCTATTGCAGGAAAAAGCAGAAGACCACAGAAACCTTTTTCTTTTTAACTCAGTGCATCCAGCTTTAAGAAGTCTTGCTCTTATTAATGTGTATTGTTTTGCTGTCTATTATAAGACCACCAAAGAGCTATAGAGCCTCGATATGTGGGCCCCTCTGGAAGATGGTCTCTTAATTAGAGGAGCAGCTGGCTGCCCGCTAGCAAGCTATGCTAGCAGCACAGGTGACTTAACTCAGCAGTAGCTTCCAGCATGTGCGGCCTGATTTTAGCCTCCACCCTGTGTGTGTGTGTGTGTATATGCGTTTGTGTGTGTGAAAAGAGAGATAAAGACTGAAAGCCTATTTGTGTGTGTTTGTGCAAGATGCACGGAGCAGCCCTATGTAGGTTAGCTACCCCAGTGCATCAAGGACAGTCAGAGAGCAACAAAAAGTGTGTCTGCAAGTGGGGCAGCTATTTCTACTGCTTCTACCACTTCTCAGGGTCGACCAGCTCCCTCATTCTTTCTCCCTCTAACATGTTCTCCTCCTTTTCTGGAACGTCCTCTTACCTGCATTTGTTCGCTGATCCCAAAGACTGCATAAGTTAGCCCTCCTTTCTTCTTTTTCATTCTCTATCTCTTCTCCCTGGTTTATGTGGCTCCAGGAATTCATCAGGGACAGTTCTGCCCTGGTTTTCCTGCAGTGGATAGTGCGTCCTAGGCTCAGGTCCTGCTAAACTCTGCCCCACAGAATTTCAACTTTAGGTCAACTTTTGGCTGTTCTTTATTTCCTTTTTTTCTGATCCATACATCTGCCTTAAGTCTTGAAGTTTTTAAAAGGTCAAATAAGTACCGTAAGTCATTTGGATTTTTGAGGTCTCTGTCAGGTTGTTCTTTCAAATAAACTTTTGCTTAAAGTTTTAGCCCAGTTTAATCAGAACTTTTTTGTTCATATTGTTAGCTTTCTACAGTTGACCGCTAAAAACTAGCACAAATAATTTGTCCTTCTGCCTATATTTGATATCGTTACCTCTTCATTTATCAACAGTTAATTAATGTTACTCATCGACATGTTTTTTTTAATTTCAATTGATAAGAAACTGACGAGTCCTTTANAAAAAAAAAAAAAAAATCTCAAACGTGATTTAATTGTTGGTGATTTTTTTTCTTTTTTTTACCAAACAGCTGTACCAAAATTATCTTCTGATTAAGAATGCCACCACTAAAAACTCAGATACATAAATGAAAGTTTGAATTGACCTCTTTCTGCAAGTAATCTGAAAGGAAAACTGAGAAAGCATAAAAGGACGGGGGTTGGAGAGAAGAAGCGAGAAGCTGTTTTATGTCCCTTAGAGCCTCTTAAGAGTTGAAGGTATAGTAGTTGTTTGAATTATTATTTTTTCAGATGGGATTGAATCGATTAAGATTGCTGTCTTTCAGTAAGCTAATTTCATGGGTGTTCTTAAAAGGAACGTTTTATAGTGGGAATCAAAAGATGTTGAGCTCCATCTTTTCCCTTCTTCATTCTTTCTCTCTCTTCAACTCTCTTCTTCTGTTAGTTTCTATACTCTGTAGATTTGTGCCACTTTTTTATGGGCGCCTATATTTTTCCTCTTTTTGCTTTGTAGTCACCCATGTCTTTATTCTTTTTAAAACGAATGAGGGAAGCAGAGGGATAGTTGTGAGTCATTCATTATCTTCTTGAGGGCTATCATATTTGAATAGAGAAACATTTGAGTTGATTATGCAGATTTTACCCTCTTTGTCTCCCACTTTTTTCACAAGTGCTTGTTGAGGTGTGAAAGGAATATTTATGTGGAGAAGCATCTCTTACATCATTTTTATGAAAAGTAAAAACAAGAGTCCACATGTGGCTTTTTCTGATGGTTGTATGAGATTTGTTTCACAGTAACTGACAGCTTCCTCATCCCAACATAAATACATTGTAAGTTATATTTATATATTTATTGCTGAAAGCCAAAATATTTACTTAATTTTGAATTTATTGGACAAACAACTTTATTTCTATAAGTTACTTTGTTTATTTACTTCTCAAGTTTCAGTATCTAAACTATCAGATCTCATCAGATATGTGTATGTATATGTTTATATTTGAGGGGAGAGGCTGAGATGTAAATTTCAAAGCAAAAAAAAAAGTAGTAAAATGGCCCTTGAGGACCAGGATTGGAAATTGCTGATTTAAAGAAATAGAAACAAGGTTACTTTCCACAAAATATTGTATGATTAGTTACTTCAGTCTTGTTAGACACAAACTGCAAAGTACACGTAATTTGATTTCTTCTATCTTGGGAAGTGTTTCTGTAAGAAATGTACAGACGCCAGCAGTAAACATCAACTACTTCAAACTGACTACAGTTTTTATTTGCTCATCTTGTGCAGTTTATTCATAATTTTCAGTAGTATTGTTAAAAATCAAGTTTATTCATCCATAAATCTTTTTATCAGTTAACAACTTACACAAATGGTTCTTCTTAGTTGTAGCTATAGCTCTAACTAGCACATGCCACCCTTCATCCATGTAAAGATTATTGTTCCTTTAGTTGTATAAAATGAATTTATACATTCATTGATTCTTTTTCTTTCCTGTTTCTCTGGGGATACTTTCGTCCAGAGCTATCGATTCTTTTAGTCTGTGAAAAACAAAGCTTTTAGTCGTCCACACTTTTACTGATGTCCACTCATTACTGCTACTGTAAAGTGTTGCGCAGATCATGTTCAGCGACCCTTCTGTTCCCAAAGACCACTTCCTGCTCATCTTCCTGATGCTGGGAACCCTGAATCAATATGAATAATCAGATGTGATTCTGCATCATCAATGCTCACCACATCTGTTCTACTTTCACAAGAGGGATGGACGGGTCCAGTGCTGAGTGTGACTATGTAGGTCTTCCACTCCTATTCTTGTAAACTAGATCATTTTGTACAGGCTGGTCCTTATTGAGTAATGGTGTTGCTTGGGAAAGAAATTAAAAAGAAAGATGGGAGATGAGGGAGGGGTTTGAAAAGCAGTTTGCTGCCCTACATAGATTTTTTTAAACATTATTCTGTGTCAGTGAGACTCCTTGTTCTTACAATTTGTACCTAATTACAAACGTTATTTATTATCTAAAAAAAATAGATAAAAAAAAATAAAACTATCCCAGCAAATAGTCACAGTTTTGATCTTGTACATCTTTTTATTTTTCACTCTTTCTCTAGATTTACCCTGCACCACCTTTTTGTCCATCTTATGTAATTAAACTTTGACCAGTTAATGACTCTGCTCACATTCTCTCCTTATTTCCTTTATTACAGTTGGTATATCACCTTTTCTTTGCCCTCTTTTTTTCTGCTCATCCTGTATTGATGTTTCTCACAGCTTCTGTTAACCCATTTCTCTCATTACTTGTCTAGTTTTTAAAGTTAAACATTGTGTTTGTCCTTCTATAATAGTAATTCTAAAAATAATTAAGGGACGATTTTGTAGCAATAGCAATTTAAAAAATTTCTTTAACTCCAGTTCCATAAATAATCCTTTTGCTCTGATGCAGTGAAGGAAAAGGAACAAAACTACTATTTAACATAAGTTATAAGAAAACTAACACGTTACTGGAGCCATTAAAATCTCATTTGCAGTCCAACGTATTGTTCATACAAGATTACATAACATTGGTTTTAGCACTACAAAGCATCTTCCCATTAATGTGGCCCACCTGCAGCTCCTTAGCAAACCCTCTGATTTTAGCTCAAGGACCTATTAATATCATTCATTAATATGTAATAAGCAAAATGCTGAAAACCTACTAGACCTCTTTAAAAAGATTTTATTTTGCCGCCGTCGCATGAGAACAAATGTTCATGTAAATGCAAATTTACATAAAAATTGTGATTCATTTAATACCTCAAAATGGAAAGTATTCAACACTTATCTTTTAAAGTGTATACATTTTAAATCATTCCTAACATGAATGAAACATAGTCTACTGAATTATCATTCATTTGGAGAACATATGTAATGCAGAGGAAAATGTTGTACGTGTATGTAAAACAAACCAGGAAGATATTTTCATCAATCAGAATAAAAACAGTTGACTGAGCAAATGAAACATCTGTGAACAGAATAATTTCTGAAATAAAAAACAAAACAGTTTCTAAAATATAAAAATAAAAATATTAACTGTGACCACGCTAGTGACAACAAATAAAGAACTATTACAAAAACAAAAGCAATGGGTCCAATATGTTCCTTTAAAGGTTTATTAATACCAACATCTGGTTCCTGGTATGTTCACATTACTTTCTTGTTGATGCACTTAACCAGTGTTTTTTAGTGTTCAGCCATGTCCTCTGATCACCAATGTTTTACATGTGCAGAGGAAGGTATCCCAAACACTGTTAATTTGGCCAAATATACAGTTTCCCCCAAAACTGGGTCTTTTTCTTGTGTCTTTGACGCATAATGTTGTTGAATTCATCTAAAAATTTTAATTTTTCCCACAAAACTAAACCACTGGTATGTGACGCTAACCCTTCCCACTTTGAGATAATAGACTGTGATGTCTGTAAAAAGTTTGGTTTCTTTATCCCTGACATAAAAACTTCTTTATCTCCATCTCCTTTTAATAAATAACATTCTTCTCATGGGTTACTCCGTGTGTCATCATGTCTTTTATTTCCAGGGCATCAAGGCGCATCGGAGCGCCACTTTGTCATCAAGGAGACAACTGAGTGAGTGTCTCTGTTCTGATCTCACCTGACTGGACGTGACTGTCTTGTAGTGGTCTCCCTTGATGTCATAGTTTGGAAAAAAAAAAACTAAAAAAACAGGGGGTCTTGGTACTAAGGCTTGATTAATCTGCAGGTCTAATCAGGGCTGATTAGACTCATGTCTGCAATTGTTTTACTTCGCAAATTAGCTAATATGCTTCTTATGTCACATGTTTCCTGCAGTTAGAATAGAAAAAAGCTTTTGAAACCTGTAGGTGCATTAATAATGTAATTTCACATAGTTTAACTGGCAATTAAAACGGCTAATGAAAAAAAGGTACAGAACAGTTGAAGTGCAGTTGAAAACACTTGCTACAAAAGACAAAACTTCTGAAGATTAACATGAATGCCTCATATATGAAATAAAATAAGGTAAATTCTAAAATAAGACAGTTTTCTCCTTGAATCAAGTCTTAGTATGGACTCCTTGTGTGTTATGCCACCTGCACTGCTTTGTCCTGTATTGTAGACAAGAATGCTGCCTAATGTACCCAAAATGTACCCAACCAAGCTCATCCTACCCAAAAGGATGGTGACCCAGAAAGACCTGGGTTCTTCACATCATCTTTTTTTGTTAAAGTTAATTTAACAGAACAGTTTCTGTCTGTTCCAAATGCCAGTGTAATATTTTCTGTGGTTTATACCAGAGAGGGGAAGAAGACTATCAAGCATCAGACAGTGATGCAGATAATTTGTCTTCTGTTGCAATTCAATGCTGCAGATCATTTTTGTCAAAGTTCAGTGATTGTGACTAATGGCAGGGTTTTTAGATATTGAACAGCGTGCAGTGGATTCTCCATCTCTGGGCTCACAGGGAATTCAAGTGTTTAAATGTAAAATCAAGATTTCAGTCCATCAGAGTCCAAACGTACATCTTGTTCTCATTGTCTATGTTTCATTTAATAGGCTGTTACTTGTTGTAAGAAAATACAAACAATATATCTAAACAACATCTGCCTGGATTGAAGAAAAGGTTGTATCTAACGAGTTTTAATCCCACATTTACTGATGTAAAGTCTTCATCTAAAACACTTTAGTGTGAAATACTCCACAGAAAATATTATATCGAGGAGGATTTTAGGAATTTCCCGAAGTAAAAAATTGACTCTGGGGAGGAAAGCTAAACAAAGTGTTTTTTTCTGTCTATTCCCCTTTTCCCTACCTGCACTGAACTGGACTGTAGTCAAGCATGCTGTAGGATTCAGAGCACCAATGTGTGAATGCAGTATGTTAACCTACCCTTCCTGTTCCCGTGGAGACTTTAACCCTTTGTGCTGCACTTTGCACTTTGAACTGCAGGCCCACGTTGCTGTGGTCTTATGCTTGACTGTCTGACCTTTGATCCTATTTAGATCACCTTCTTCCTCTCCTCCATTCATTCTCACTCACATAAAATAAGATCATATTTGATTAAAACAAAGTATATGTACAAATAATTTGAAGTTTTTCACTCAAACGACACATCAAATAACACCAATTAATTACAAAGAGCTTTATTTTGTGTTATATGTGGACTTGTGCTTGTTTGAGTGTGTGTGTGTTGGTAGATTTTGCTTGTTAAACTCTAATAATCCTGAAAGTAATTCTATGTTGTATTATGTGTCACTTCTGGACCTGCTGGACAGTTAAGTACATTAATGAGCTAAACAGTATTATTTAAGAAGGCGAAATCAAGAGTCAGCTCCTCTGCCTGTGCTCTGAAGTCAGATATATCTTGATGGGGTTCTTCAAACAGCCACTAGATGCTTGTGGCAAAGTTACAAAATCATTTTGTAAGAACTGGACAGTAATGAATATGAGTTCTGACCTTCTAGACCTTAGAAAACAGTGCTTGTGGTTTTGTGGCTCTGCGTCCAAACGACAGAACATTTCTTGCAGTAAGGCACCAGAAACTTTGGTTTTGCTTGTCAGATAATTGGAGGATGAACATGCTGTTGTTGTTATGGGTTTTGTCCTCCTTCATTTGGATTTTCACACCTCACCAACATCCCCGATGCTCTGTTGATGGGAACTGAATATTCTGGGCAGTTTTGATCAACCACTTTCTGCAAAACCTTTCTGTGTTCTCCACAAATAACCCATTTCTGTCACGGAGGTGTTTGTTTTAGGCCCGTATTTGGAGGGACAATCTTCTGTTTTGAGTTCTTCATTCGCAACACAGATGTCTCTTTTCAACTTCAAGAAAATTGCAGTTTTTATCTTTTAAATAAAAAGCAATATGGCACTGAGTGATAAAACTCAAAACCTGTGACTCCTAAATGTCAAAGATGCTGTATACATTCCCCTGTTTTAATACACTGAAAATTATACACATTGACATTAAGATGAAATATTTTGCTGCACAAAATAAATACCCAATACACGGCTCTCCAAGCATTCCAGGGCCTCTGAGAATTCATTTGAATTGTAAATGCGCCGACTGTCTGTGATTAAGTGCCTTGTGAAGCATACGTCTGCAGCTAGCAGAGCAAATAGTTGGGTTAATATACGTGTGTGTGGTACAGGTGGTCTAGAGATAGTGACATAGTGGGAAGGAGTAGCAGTTGAAGGGGCTGATGGTGAGACCATCTTTCTCAGTGTGAGTCTATGTATATGTATGTGTGTTTGTGTTGGTATTCAAGCCTGCCCAGTGACAGTCATACTGAGATGAAAGATTGCCTCACACAGGTGGAGGTTGCATGTTGGAGAAAGGTTTTCTGCATGCATGTGTGTGTTTCACCTGTTTATGAAATGTCTCAAGGTTGAAAGAGGCCAAGACTTATTCTCTGTTAAGAGTTTTTTGTGGTTGTGTCACAACTATTTTAGATAGCCATCGTGATTCCCTTGTTGACTGCATCACACAGGCAGATGAGAAAGTGCAGGTGTGTGGGTGTGTGCATTTGTGGATGCAGTTTCCAGGCAGAGATATATATTTTCAAAGCATCACTGGATGCATCCGGCCAGCCCCTGCCATCTGCAGGTGGTTCTTTTCAGGGGAGAAAGAAGCCAAATCATCTCCAGCAAACACACACTGCACTGTCATATCAGGACTAAAGAAGTAGGAGCCGTCTCTGTGGGTGTGTGTGTGGGTGTGTGTGTGTTTGCAGGAGGTTTGCTCCAGTGCTGGCTAGCTGCCAGAGCACTTATCTAACTGTGATCCACCGCACTACTCACTGTGACTCCTAATTATAGACAGAGGCACTCAAACAGACACATATACACACAGTTTGTACATGCTCTCTTGTGTACCATTCACGCTAATGAGGAACACTCCCCGAGGAAGTACCCACACTTCTTACGACTCCTTGATAGAGGCCACCTCCTCAGGCAGCCTACCTCCAAGTCTTCTACTTTGGGAGAATGTCACACTCAGGTGTCTGTACACACAGAGACAACAACTGAGGTAGAGAAGATTAGTTTGCTAGGATTGGGGAATGTAAAGGAAAAGAAAGAGCGAGTGAAAGCTGCTGTGTGGAGTGAAGAAGATGAGTAAGCTGGAGTGCCAAGAAAGAAAGAAGCTTGCAGACAGAGATCATGTTGAGGGAATGGATAACAGGGGACTTGGAAGGACTTGTGAGACAAGCAGAGAGGGAGGAGAAAAGATGGATAATATTTGTCCTGTTTATTTATTGAGATCCAGAATGCATAATCACCATTCCCTCAGTCCCACTGGCTTTTCTCTGACTCTCTCTATCTTTATATCCTTCTTCCTCTCCTTGTTGCCTCATTCATCTCTCCCTGTTTTCTTTCCTTCTTTATTGTCCCTCCTTTCCTCTGTCATATTACAACATGTTGTGATTGGCCTTCAGGCAAATGCCTGAATCTTTCAGCACTGAGTTCAGTATACATTAGCATGGTGCACATCACAACACCATATGTTCTTTTCAATAAAACATCCTTTCAGCCTAACAATGTCTAATAACAAACTGCTTCAAGGCTAAATCAGGATTTGGCCCTTAATGCTTAGTCATCTAAGTTAGTTTCTTATTTGCCTTAATTGTCCTTTACTGCGTCCTCTACATAACTTTCTCGAGGTAACACTGCTGTTACCACCACTTTCTTTCATATATAGTGCTGACAGAGAGCACAAAGCAAACAGGACAGGACAGAAGGGACTGTGGTGACCACTGCTGCGTGCCTCTCATCCCTGCTAACCCCACCTAGCCCCAGGGGCAGCACAGGTGGAGTGTGTGGACTGTCAACTCAATGTGTGCATGTGTGTGTCTTTGTGCATTTGTGATTTTGATCCGTGCCCCCTTCTATGGCTTTTTTTCCCCCTCCCCAACAGGCAGGACATAGCGGCACAGGGAGGCAGGCACCTAACTGGGCACAGATGGCAGCGACAGACAGACAGGGACAGCAGTGACATAAACACGTTAATAAATAATTATTTGAACAATGACAGTGGGGACACCGGAGTAGATCGGAGTCGGACAGAAGGAGAGGAAGGGAGATAGAGGCGGGATGCTTTGAGAAGGCCAGAAGAAAGAGGTGTAAAGGAGGCAAAGTAAGAAGAGATGAGGGGAGGTTGGGATTGTGGAAGAAGAGTGAAAACTCATAGAGAAAGAAGGATAGAAAAAAGAAGTCAGGACATGATGGATAGGAGAAAAAAATCTGTGTGGGTTCCAATAAGTTATACATTATTGATGACTCTGCATAGCAGACTCAAAATTTATTAGTTTTCTGTCAGTAGCTGGTTAAAGAGTTACAGTCATAAATAAAAGTGTGAGATCAAAAGGCAAGTAAAACTCTAATTGCAGTAGAGGTTGAAGAGAGCAGAGGGGAGGAATCCAGCTTCAGATGTAAAGAGACAAAGGTGGGGGATCTAAATTTACTACAGTAGGACAAAGAGTAAAAATGAAATGGGAAGAAAATTGAAAAAAAGAAACCCAGTCAGAGAATTGTTGCATTGAAAAGAAGGTGACAGATAAATAAAAGCAAGACAAGCTGTGAGATTTTGCATGTAATCCAGCTGAAGAACCTGAGCTGACCTCATGTAAAACCACTCCTGTCTGGAGTAATAGAGACCCTCTTGGCTCCCTCTCCTCATCTTTTAAACGCAGCCGTGCCCTCTCTCCCCTTTTAATCCAACACCTGTTTGGCTTCTCTTTGTTTTCTACATTACTTTCTCTTCCCCTTCTGCTCCTGCCAACTCCCCTCCGCTTTAAGTATCAAACACCATATTTGTAGTCAAATATTCATGTGTTTAAGTAGAGGCTTAACGTAATTAGAGCCTCACACACAGACTGCAGCTGGGATGTTTGTGTGTATGTTCACTCTTGTCCTTAAATGAATCCTTAAAGGTCGAGAAACATTTTAAAACGCTCATAAAAAAGCAGGAAAATGTAATTTCCCTTCATTTAATATGTTGTATGAGTTTATGTAGGTATAACCATGCTGATTTATACTTTTGTTGTTATTCCAACAAAAAATAGTTGCCAAAAAACTTTAAAAAGATATCACTAAAATATATCCCAGAACCAAAGAGAAACCTAATTGCATTTGCTAATCATGTGAAAAGCTAAACGGAAACACAGTTTAATTTCTCCAGTGATAACAACAGCAATTTTTGTTCATTCGGGCAGAAAGCATGTCAGGTTATAGCGACAATGACCAAAATTATAATTACTTAAATGAAATGCTGTGGGGTTTATTGTGTCTTAAGAATCTAAATTTTGAGTTTGAAATGTTGAATAGTTGTGACTATTTAAGTCCTCCTCCTCTTGTAGAATATCATCATTTTGTGCAGAAATTGCAGTTCATATGGACCAAATGGGGGCGGACATAAAGCTGCTGGGTTTGGGATGTTGGATGCACCTTGGAAAGATCTGACAGAAACACACATCACACTTTTATTATCATATCGTCAGCACAACTGGGAAAGTTTAGAACACAGATGGAGGACACAACAACTGTTATAGTTTAAGGCCATTTTGAAAAACCCTAAACTGAACTGGCAGCTCTCCTCTTTATCCACCACCTTGCTCTTTGATCTACCTCTCATCTGTCTCTGTCCTGTCCTCTGTTCAGTGTCCCTTTCAAGACCTCCTCCTGTTTTGACATTCTCTCCAGGTGCTTCTGTTTTTATGGCTCTTCCATGTCTTTAGTTCCCTTTTTAGATCACCTTATTTCAGCTGAGACTGTTTTCCTGTTCCATCTCCCTCTAAAAAAGATTATTTTTATATGCATTTGTCATGTGACCCATGCATGCATGTGGCTCTGAGAGAATATATCTTTGTTCAATGTGAATATATAATGTTATGACTTGTTATTCTATTACAAGCTTGCTTCTGTGTGTACTTTATTATCTGCTTAAAACAGTTTAGCAAATGCAGGAGCTTTTGTTTTCTAACTGTGCATGGTTTATGTGTGTCATTAGGGACATTGGAGATGATTATCAAGGCCATGATTTGAAATTATAATGAGTATCTATCACATTAAAACATTCATAAACATAAAAAATGTTACGATAGCTGATATTTAATCTACTTCAGATTGCCTTTGTTGCATTTTGTACTTTTAAATCATTACAGTCTCGAAAAAGCCTCCAAAACAAGAGGGTTTTTCCACAAAAATCACAAGATATCTTCCAATTGTTGAAGAAACTGGAAATTTCGTATGGATATATATATATGAAGCATTTTATACTCACTGCCCTAATATTGTTCTAAAAGTTTGCATTTATGTAAATGTTGATAAAATGTGAATTGTTCTTACCACTTAATGCTTATAAGCCTATTACAAAGGGCTCTACCTCTTTAGTAGAAGTGGTACATTCCTCAAAAAATCAGCTGATTAAAATCCTACACACATCTTCTGATGGAGTACTATTAATAATATATAGTATATAATAATTACTGCAGACACCAAGTACCAATTTTATTATTCTATGATTACATAATGACAAATTATTATATAATTGTTATTATATTATTGTCCAATATGTTCAATAAAATATAGAATTTTCTGACATTTATTTCATGTATGTGGCTTTAGGAAGTAGATAAAAGATGGATGTCTCTGATCTTTTTTGTTCACGTTTCATCAGTCACATTCACATAAACTGTCCCTTTCCCCTTAAACACATCTCTGTGCTCATTGGTGTTCCTCCCATCCTTTTTTATCACAGTGTTTTGGTTGTATTCATTGTTACATTTTTGTTATTTTACTCATATCAATGTGCCATATTTTTTTTTGTCTTCTTTCCTTTTGTTTTTCCCGTCTGTGCATATCTACCTTCATTTGCGTGGAAGCAGTAAGCAGCATGGTGTGACGGAAGAATGCAACAGGTATGAGCGTCTGAGATGTGTCACACTACAATCCTGGGCCTGAATTTAGCATTTTAAATGAATTTGTTTAAGTGGCATTTCAGTTTTATACTCTGTATTTTATGACTAGATCTGTTGTCCAGGGTATCAGAGGAAAAAAAAAAGAGACAGGAAATTAGTGCAAATGTCTTTCTCTTTTTTCATCTTCCCATTATTTTTTGTAATTGATTGATCCACTGTGGCAGGCCATAGAGTACGTAACGGCCTATTTGCCCTCTAGGAAGAGATAACCTCACAACTGGCCCAGCTTTGTGTGTGCCATCTGCCATCTATCCATCATTTTCTAACCGTACATTGCTTACCCTGTTTCTCTCTCTAATCAAGACAGCTGAACATTTGATTTACCTTCGTTATGGTAAATCTGACCTCAGGGGTGTAATCCAAAGCATTCTAATTCTGTGTAGGTCTCAGAGCTCTCAAGTGGCTTCCTTATCCCTGCCAAATCTCCTCTCCTCCTCCTCCTCCTCCTTCTCTCCCAAAGATGGAAATCAATTTCCATCTGTAGGTTTTGACAGCATGTGTGAGAATGCAGAAAAAAAGAGGAGAAAAAGAGCCCAGTGATTGACTGTAGCTCGGCAGCTACTTCAGACAGCTGAGACCCCAGTTTGAGCATTGATTAAACTGTAACAGAATAAAAGATATAACTTTATCATTTCTTTATTTCTTTATAATTTCTTCGATGATTCTCTGTATCAGTTCGACAGGTGTCATACTAATATGTGGAAATTAAAAAAAAATCTTATTATAACCTAAAATCCTCAGGAATGTTTATCCAGAAGCATCATCGCCAGTCTCTAATGTTAGTTCACCTTATGAAAGTCATGTTTTTAAATCACATTATGTTGACTGCGATGTCTCTAAAATATCCATAGTACTGATCATTTCCTGCTCAGTTCTAATCAGTATTTATCATTTGTTGTATACGCTGGGCCTGATTCTCTTGTGATTCATAAAAACAAATTAATTTGACTCAGCAGTCATTTCAGTGCCTTAACTACCTGTCTCCAAATAATTCATGCTGGATGAAACCACGGGTTGGCCGTTTTGATTGATGGGAGGTGATTTCCATAGCTGTGATTGCATTGCCCCATTGGAACAGTTGGGTTTCAGGGCTCATCGTAAGTTTAATTTGTCACTAAATTTAAATGATTTTAACTGCTTTAAAAAAACGTCCAATTAAATGCTTATACTGACATTAAGTATTCCAATAATAACAGTGAAAACAATGCTGTGTTTCTGCTAAAGTACGTGTCTCTGTTTTCTCTTCTAACATGACTTGGGTCTTGTAATATTTGTTGTTATACTCTGCGCCATGTTTGTAAGAAAGGTAAAGCCTGTAAAAGCAATAAATGTGTGCCTTCTGTAAAGTAAACACTAAGTAGGAGTCTGCGTTCAGTATTTATCATTTTTCAGTTGGTGTCTTTCTTTTTATTTTGATAGAAATATGTGAGCTAATAGACGAAGGCCAAGTTGTTTTGCTTTGTCTCCAGAGAGAAGTTAACATTTTATCTGCCCTTTTCTGGTGATGTGACATGTTTTTTTCTGTAGCTGATGATTACAAAACAGATGCTCCACTGAATGAAAAGGATAAAACAGAATATTGTGTCACAACAAAAAAATAATAAAATAGTGGACAACAGTCAGCAGGTGATACTAGCGTCTTTCCCTTAAAATGAGAGTGATTAATATTGAGGTAAAAACTGATATCTCACAGTATCAAGTTGAAATGTGCTTTCGTAGCCTTTGTTTTTCATTGACTTAACATTTTCACCCGACCCTTCTCCTCAGTTCACTGGTTGATTGATCAGCTCCAGCCTTGTAGCTGGAGGATAGTTCATTTACCCCATTGTTGTGAAAATTAAAATTTGATTGATCAGTTGCAGTAGCAGACAGCTTGTAAAGCAGAATATTAAAAGTGTGAATTTATGCTGTCATGTCAGTGCATCTGTGTGTGCATGTGTTATCAGGCATCTCCGTATTTGTTAGTGTGAAGATGGTGTCCATATTTGCGGAGACTCTGTGGCGGCGTGAGCGTGGCAGAACAGCTGGTATGTCTCAGCATGTGGGGATCTCAAGGGGAAAAGAAGTGAGATTATTCTCAAAAGACAGCAGGAGGCTACTTAAGCTCTCCTTGAAACTAACCAAGCACTTCCTGTAGCTACAGTACACTTTACTGGCCATGAGGGATTCACTCTGTGCTTCTGCCTCAAGTAAACACCACACTCTGTTTGGCTATGTAATCAATTTCTGGATATTTTAGTTTAGCAGGGCAGCTAAAATCATTTCCAGCATTTTGTGACATTTGTTACACAATACAGCTCAATATTCACATTTTATACTTTTGTTTGGCTTGTGGAAGCATTTTTCATAGGAAATATAGTGCAGTGTGTTCCGGCTAGGAGCACAAATACATTGCATTTTTTCTTTGCAAGGTCTTCCTCCTACTTTTCCTTGCTCAGTCTTTCATTACTATGGTAGAGCAGGTCTTTATTAATGAAGGGACATCTGTTTCATTAAAGCAGAAAGATGCCTGGGAGAGAAAGGAATGGAAGGGCTCTAAAAGGAAGCACATGCAGAGTGCAGAAATGAGAGAGGGTCAGACATGGAGAGATGCGTGGTGGCTGCAGGGAGTTTGAGGCAGAGTAAGTGGACATAAAAGGCAAAATGAAATAGAAATGCAAGAGAAAAATCAGGAGGAGATGTCAGACCTTTAGGCAGTAATGTTCTCATTAAGACTGATGCAGTGCAGAAATGGGCCCAGCTTCTCCACCCATACATGCAGTGTTCATGTGCAAATCACATCCCATCACATATATCATGATAACAAAGCTGCCATAAACACAAATCCCCTTACAAACACATGTCTCTAAGCCAGGATTAAGTAGTGAAACATAACATTCATCATAATTATATGTAGCAAAAAAGGATAAGAGAGAGAAGAGGAGAAGAGAAGCAAAGAGTATTAAAGTCTGCGTTAAATCAAGTTTTAACACATGGTTTGACAGTTATCCATTAAACATTTACAGTTTTAGTATCAAACATTCTGACTGTTCACAAAGAACAGTCAAGGCACAGAGGGTACAAGGACTACAAGGACAATGAAGACATTTCAAGTGAGCTTGTTTTATTCCGTTATATACAAGTTTAAAAACTAAGAATACCTAATGTCCCCCTGGAAATATATAATATATAATGATAAAAATCTGTTTATCTTTTGTCCAGCATAAGATAAAAACATACATGAAGACAACAGCATGCCATAAAGCTCTTTTAATGATTGAGATAAAAATGTAAAACTGACAAAACCATATGGCACTATGGATACATAATAAATGCACTTAGCCATTTAGAAAAAGCATATCATTTATTTGTCATTTCAAATACATAAGAAAAATGTACAATGAAAAAATGCCTTTTCTCTGGTCTGGGTCATTCAACAAAGTTGCATCCACTTTCTGCCATCAAGAGATGAATAAACATCTTGCTAGTCTCAGCAATTTATGTAGCACGCTATAAACATAAAGCTGTCAGCTTGCATGTATGGTTTCCATGGTAGCAATCTTCCACAATACTAACAAGCAGCTCAGAAAAGTTCCAGATGAAGACAGTTATTCAGCTGATCTTCCTGTGTTTCCTCACAATTTCCTCACTGTCTCATGGTTTAACTCTCACGACAAATATCCTGTAAACTTGGGTTACACACTGAGCTTCTGCCTCTCTGTCTAGATAGAAATATGCAGCTAATCCAGATGTTGGAATGAAGATGGGGTTTAAGTTCAAAACCACAAAAGTAAAATAATCCATCCATTTTCTTCATGGAAGAGACAGTCATTGGCAAGAAAAATAGATGGTATGTTTGTTTCTGAGTGGATTAGCCTAAAACTGTGCCCAGCTAATGCTTCTGTTACCCAGAGTTGGTCTCCAAGATCAAGACTGATTAAAAAGCAACATAGATTAAAAGTGGTCATATGAAAACATATATTACATACATGGTACAAGGAGTTTAATAAGATAATTGATTTATTATAAGTCATCCAAAAGCTCATATGTGAGTTACTACAACTGAATAAGAGAAGACTGTAAACACTGAGTAATCCATAATGCTCACTCTATTCAATAAAGGTTGATGGCTTCTTCTTGTCCTTTATGCTATGAAATAAAATGAAACTAAACTGGACATTCAAAGCTTACATTCATTACTGTTTTTAAAGTGGAAAAAATACAGTACATTAGGCCAGGGAGCCATGAAATGTGGTAATGCAGAACAAATAGAACAAAGAGGTCCTTTTAACCACATGGCTGATTTAAAGTCATGGTGCCAAGTATAGTTGGAAAGGGCAGGAACAATTTAAAAAGAAAAGAGAGGAAAGGTTTTATGGAGTGGAGCATAGGTAAAAGGTAATCAACTTGAAGCACATAGATAAAGGGGACAATATGCAATGCACTTAGGTCATCCACATCTGTAGAGGTGCTGCACACATCCACATTCTGAATGGCCAAGGTCAGATAGAGTCAGAGAAGGAACACAAGGTCCCTGCAGAGGACCAGGTTATAACTGACAACTGTAATTAGGCTAATTACTGTAACAAAACCATCATCACTGTGGGTAATGACCTGGGCCGGCCAGCAAGTGTGACTGATGGAAGGATGGATGGATGGATGAGAAGGAGACCAAGGCAGGTATTAATTAGGGTGAGGCTAAGGGAAATGATGGATAGGTTCACGAGGGGGAGAGAAAGACATAGACAGGCATTTATTGTGAGGAGATAGGCTGAGCAGACATAAAGGTATAGATAAAAAACATACAGTAGCTGTTGAACACTTGTAATCTGTCTTTTACAAACTGTTTTATTTTAGATCCAAATCTGGTTCAGTTTCAACACATTCAACACTTTTGACATATCTAATCTCACACTAACACGTAGGAAGAAAAACGAGGATTGTATTGACTGTTCTGTTGTGAATCACATCATCTACAGCTTATGATTCTTTTTCTTTTTTTATGACCTTTGTTTATTAGTCACAAAATTAACAAAATACATAGTTATGAACTGAAAGTGTTAAATTATGCCAGTTTCACTGACTTGCAAATAAGGACATGGTGTACAATAACCATGTTATAACCTATTAACTACAGACTTTGAAGATGGTTCAAAAACAACTCTTTCCATTTTGCAGGCTCTTGTTGTTAGTCTGTTTTTAAAAACAAGAAATAAAAGAAAAGCTATCAAACAAGCAAAACCTTTCTAAATTTATTTTTGATACCCCGAAGCCAACTTTATACCCACTAAAATTTCACTAGTCCATCCATGTTAGTGACTCAGTTGGCCTCATACCCGCCCACACTCTCAACCACTCACCCACAGCTTCACTTCATACAGGATTAAATGTCTTAGAAGCAAAGTACATGAAAGAATATGACATGTGAGTGAAAGACTGTGACACACAAACACACACACACAGGGGAGAATAAATAGGAGAATAGAAACACTAGTGAAATAGAGTGTAAGAACGAGAGGTAAACAAGACAGAAGCTTTTTTCCAGAAATCTGTGCAACATTTAACACATAACAAGGAAATAAAGATAGCTAAAGACCCTTGTATTGTGTTTTATTGGTTGAATAAATATAAAACATCCATATATCCAACATTTGAATGCATGAAGATTTTTGTAGATCTTGATATATGTAGATTTACTTATGACATATTTTTCCATCCTCCTCCTAGAAAAAATATCAAGATGTTGGAAGTGTTGTAAATTAATCCAAAATTAGGCAATTTCTCCAGTTTAAGATGGGATATCAAGCTGTTTTTCTAAAAATGTAAAAATGCATCATGAAGTCTGTGAAGTTGTTTTTTTCCTGTTTTATGTTTTCTTTTTCTTTTTTTTTTACCCTTTTTGTCACTCAATCAAAGGGTGGGAATTTAGGTTGGTGGATGGATGAATTATTTAATTGTGCTGCAGCTTTGTGTAAAGTACGCCAGCTGTACTAGGGTAGTTCTGGTAAGAAGACAAGATGGATGGTACTGAATTTGGTTCTGCTGGAGGTCCCTTTGGGTTAAAAGCGTTTTCTTTCACTGTCCCACACTGAACAATCAATGCAGACGATGATCAAATTAAAGTGAATAATTCTTTAGCTAGATGTTTTTTTTTTTTTTTTACTTCTACTTCCTAATTGTTAATAAATAGCATCCAGCGATATTGGATTAGATCAGAGTTCAGATGATTGCAGTTCTGAAGAAATCTGCACCTGCACTATATTAAGTAAACTTAACAGATTTTTTTCATCTTCTTTTTCATCTCATCCTAGTTGCAGGCCTTTACCATGGTTATGTTGATCTCTTTAGATCAGGGGTGTCCAACTCCACGCCTCGAGGGCCACTGTCCTGCATGTTTTAGATCTTTCCTTGCTTCAACACACCTAATTCAAATCCTCAGCTTGTCAGCAAGTCCTGCAGAAGCCTGTTAATGACCAGTTCATCTGACTCAGGATATGTAGGATTCAGGATAGTGGCCCTCGAGTCCTGGATCTGGGCACTCTTGCTTCAGATATATGACCAAGGCTACTGGGTGATCCAACTTGAGTCTGTTCCTGTTTATGTTGGATCTTTAATTTTTAATATATTGGATACCTAGAGTAATAAAAGAGCTCCCTATACAGAAAGATCTGACACTGAAATACAGGTGTTCTTTATTTATCATATGTGATCAGTAATCATCTCGGAATAACTTTGACATTCTTTTTATTCAAACTTTTTTAGGTGCCTAATTCTATGGTTGTCAAAGATTTTTTATGTCTTTTGTATTATCTACAACATTAAAGTCATACATTTTTGCCACTCCACCAAAAAATTCAGCCAAAAACATGGATTAAATGTATCATGATGAGTGATCTTATATGGTATTTGGAAACATTAGTACAGTTGGTTATTAGTTGGCACCGAATTTCAAAAGTACCAGCTGTTCCTCAAAAGCTCAAAAGGACATTAGACTGCAGAAACTTTACAACTTTCAGGGTCTTTTACCAATTCTAACAAAAATAATCACATTAGAATGTTACAATAAAATACAGCGAGGGAAGAGGTAATCTAGGACATAGTTTGTCAGGAAGGAAGCAAATTTAGGACTTATTTTTGAAAAAAGAGGGAGAACTGGGACAGAGACAAAAACCTTATAGTTGCCATGGTACCATTGGAAAGGAAAAGAGGTGTCCCTGTGGTGTTAAGCATACACTGCTTGTAAAGTTCTCTAAGGCATTTAACCCAAAGGCCCTCAATAGCATTTCCTCCAGCAGGTAGGGGTACTTTCAGTTTTTATTTCAGTGTTTTCAGGTTTTCTTCAACAATGTAGATAATGGTAGCTGGTACAGGATGCACTGGTTCTTTATGTCATACTTTCATGAGCATTTCAATTTTAATTACATGTGGCTAGCTTGCTTCAGCTCATAGCTCTGATGCTTTCTGTTTGCTGGGATTATTTTTTACCCCTTTTATCTAGACATGGACTTGTAATGTGTTATAATGTGTATTTCAGTGTGAGAGGGTTGAAGTGGTGAAAGTTTGATTGTGTTCATTAGTCATTTCAGTGTATGATGGATCTGGAGTTAGATTTTCTCCTTCATCTGCTGCACTTTAAGCTAAAGTTACAATTAAATTAGACTGAAAGTTGCTTTAATTAATTAATCTAAATTTAAAGGAAATTTGAACTCACTTGAAGCAGCTGATTGCTGACAAAAAAAATGATGTTAATTCTTATTGCAGCAGAGATCAAGCATTAAAGCAGAGGAAGACACTTGCAAAAGGAAAAATTATGAAAGGCTGAAATCTTTCATAAATTTTCCTTTATACGTTGCTTCCAAGCAGGACAGCTGTCCTGTAATCTTTGAAAGTGGTATGGATCATTAATTCCAGGCTTTTTGAGGTCAAAGTTTTTCTTTGGACTGTGGCTGCTTTTTCACACTGGTTGTGTCTAGTCTTTGCACCTGACCATGACATGTACAAGGCAGTTAAACAGGGTTAAGATACTCCTTAAATTACTTTAGATTGTACCAAGATGGATTTTAACTGATCATTGTTAGATTACTGCTGATAAATATAACAAGCAGTCTTCAGAAACTGAGATTTCATATATTTCATATATATTGTTCCAATAGCTTATTTTTCATCAGAATGTCCAGGTTCTCCAACATCTGACACAAACCTTGTCAATCTGGGTGATATCCAAGCCAGCGCTGCATCATTGTTATGTCTCTAGGTCATTTTGTACTGAGGTTGTTGGAGGCTGGCTTGGACCAGGGTTTGAACCCCAGACCTTATGCATCAATAGGGGATGACAGAACCTCAGTGCCAACCTGTAAGAAATTAGAAATGGAGAAGCTGTGGAAAGTCAAGGCCTCAGTGGTACTATTAGTCATCTGAGCATATATCTAAGCATCAAATTTAGGGAATAGAACCAAAAGATCCCAGGACCATCCTCAGAGATCTCTGTCCAGAAGAGCACTCTCCTAAGAACAGCTAAGATCCTGCTCAGAGTCCTCGAGCTCCTCGGCCTCTGGTAGAGGAGCTGAGCTTCCTTGGAGGAAGGATGAGAGCAAAGTTTTACAGATTTTCTTTGTTAACTAGTTTGGATTTATTTTTATAAGATATTTATAAATAATTATGAAATATTCCTGTAATTATGTCTGCCTTGTTTCAGTTTTGTAAACCACAAAAGAGGAAAAAGTCCATAGAGGATGAGTACTGTTTTAGGAACAGTTTGTACACAGAAGTACTCGGGAGTTTCAGCAAAACAGAGATAAAAAGCCAGTTTGCTTTAAAAGAAAAACCCATTTCATAGATCTATATTCCGCTCCATACGCATCTTTCATGTTTTCTAATTCTATTTCATTTGAAATGTTTACCTGGAGTCTTGGCTTTTATTTTACTCATTTTATTATTTTTGGGTGATACATGCTTCATTGTCTTTGTCACCAGATATTCTGAGATTTGTATTCATAGACCAACTCCAGTCTGATGTGACTTTGCAAAAGTTTGAGTCTTTGAGATTTATTACTACTTTGCTTGTGTTTTTATATGAAAATGTTGGCTAGTCTATTAAGACAACTGAATTTATAATGCCCTAAAGAGTGATAGGACACAGAAAATATTCATATTATTATTTGCTTTATTTCAGTCTTCCATTCAGAGAATTCCCAAGAGTTACATCCAATAATTCTGAAAAGATTAGATGGGGGAAAAGGAAAAATACATTTTCATATTGACTCGGCACAGAGTCTAGCAAAATTACATATATGTGTGTGTGTGTGTGTGTATACACACACACTAAACAGCACAATGGGGTTTTTGAGCAACAAAAATTAATCGATTGACTCTAAGTTCATGTTCATGTTCATATTCTCAAATACACAAAAAGCAGAAATCAATAGAACACATTAGAAGACAGAAAGTCATAATATAAGCCAATAAAGAAAGCAATTAATTTTAGTGTTACATGTGAGAAAATGAAGTGTGGAATCAGAGGGGGAGGGATAAATGCAAATATATTTTAATAATAAACAAGTTAAAAGTTGTCATGTAAAAACTAAACAGAACAGAAAAGAAACATGAGGCAAACACAGGGAGATAATGGATGTAGAATTTCATGATTGTTAAAAATAAAGCTGGAGTTTAAGTAGTGGGAGAGGTGATTACTGATTGAGGAACAGGTGGTTTAAGAAGCTGATAAACACAGGTGTGACAGGCTGAGGGAGTTCAGAACTAAAAAAAATAATGACAAATGGCACAGGGAAAAGTTCATCTGAAGCCTGTACTCCCTGTGCTGTGAGTACTCTTGCCCCCCCAAAAATTTAACTATATATTTCTACATCAAAAACTTAACATTGTGACAAAAGTAGAAGGTTTAAAAGTAAAAAGAGAAGCAAAAAACAATCTCTAGACCTTTGGATTTAATATACTGTATGGTAATGTGTAATAAAACATATGGAGCATGAAAAACAAACCAGGTGTACTGACGTTTGTAAAAAGGACTGTGATTTAGGATCTAAATTTAATCCACATGAAAAATACAAACAAAATGCCAAACTCCATATTTCCAAATTCTGCTAAAGTCTCTCTTTTTTGAAAATCTTGTACTGAAGTTTACATTTTAGTTCCTTTTTCTCTACACTAGATAGATAGATAGATAGATAGATAGATAGATAGATAGATAGATAGATAGATAGATATTTTGCCCTCTCTTTGATCCACATGTCCTGATGCACTGTGACACATGAAAGCCGATTACATGGCTCTTATTAACTTGTAGTCGTCTCCTTTGAACACAGTTAATCATGCATGAAGTGGCAGGAGGATAGAGATTTGAAAGCATGAGCACACACATGCTGAAACATGTCAAGGCACTGGGGAAAGTGTATTTAAAGAATACAGAGCACAAGTAAAAGTGAATGCTAAAGTGAGACTTTATTTAGAAAGTGGCAGTCATGGTCCCTTTGTATTTAAAGAAAGCTGTCAGTCTGTGTGCTGCTGCCCTGTATACACGCCCACTCATGGGTTTCATTTCTCTGGACAACGCATGTTCCAGCTACTTGTCTTCCAAATTGCCAACATTTTTAAATCCAGGTTTGTGCTTGTAGGCTCCACTGTAATATGATTTCAAATGATACATGGTTGTACGTGAATGCTTATGTGTGATGCATCAGTGTGAAGCCACATGACTAGATGAGACAGTGATGTTCCTGAAGTCACACAGGGCACTGATATATCTCTCACACACAGCTTCAGGATGCAGCAGAGAGGCAGCATATTAAATCAGCCACACATCAAGTGTAACACTCATTCAAACACATATCACATGCTTAGAAAAATGCCAGGGGAAACACGGAAGGGTGGTCTAACGAGCCTCTGGTGATTCAGGACAGATTCGGGACACTTTGGGTTCATTAGTCAGAACAAAGTAGGACAGATACCTTTAGAACTTAAATTTTTTTGTTCTCTGTTCTCTTCCTACTTAATTTCTCTCACTCCCTTTTATCCACTTCTTTTCTTGACCTCCCACTTGTTTCTTCTTTGTCTCCCCTCATGAGTAAGACCCTCTCCCTTCTTTTATAAGTCTACTTTTTATCTTTTGGAGACCTAGAACCATCTGTAGCTGTTCCAGTCCTCTTTCTTTTCTCTCCATCTTTACCCCCCTCTGTTAACTTTCCCTTTTCTCTCTCTTCAACCTTTCTCTCCTTCAGTCTGTGAGATACACTCTGTGGATGCAGACACAAGCTGGGAGTTTGATCTGAGACAATTTGCTGCAACATTAATGAAAGCATAAACTTACATGAATATTGATGAGCTATTCTTTTGCAATCTGCACATTCCGGATGGCCTAGAGGCGAAGTAGTAAGACTCACACACCAAGGATGGAATATTACACTGACAAATATTGCAAATGAATATTCAGTGACGACATGAAATCTGAAATTGACATGGATCCTCATGTCTCCCTCGTCTGGGTGAGGTAATTCTCTCAAGTCCTACGATCACACACTTCGGTTGTGGTGTGTCCAGAAGGGATTTTGGTGCGAGCAGAATCTTTGTAGATGAATCTTTGCATTAATGATTATTTGCCTGCGTCTTTCTTTGTAGCACAAATATGTTCCATGTTCTTTGTGTGTTATAAAGTCATTCTCAGTTTTTCAAACTAATTGGGTTTGAGAAATTTAAATTAATTTTCTTAACAAACCTTAGTTGTAAAAGAATAGCAAGAACATTTCTAAAAGTGTTATCTGACCTTTAAACCAACACTAAGTAACTTTTCAACCTTCATGAAATAGTTTCATAACTTCTGTGATTATATGGCGACTTACAACAAGTTGAATGACACCTCTGTCATGGCTTGAGGGGGTCTGTATCGCTTTCACTGGCACTAAACAACTTTGAGGAGGATGGTGGGAACCCTGCCACACAAAAAACTACGAATGGATAGGCTGCTTTTCGGCATACGTCACTTCCCCTTTCCCCATTCGTCATAAACACGGAACTCGATGCGACCTGTTACGCGCAACTGCAGCTAACATGGCAGAAGCCCCGAAAAAACGAAAAGTTTTGTCTGAGGAGACAAAAAAAAGAAAAAGGGAGAGTAACCGGATAAAAGGACAGTCAAGAATCAACATTTTATTTATCTGTTTCAAGGCTCAAAACTCGTCAGTAGCCTGCGAAAGTCGCTAAAGAGTCGGGGGGGGGGGGTTGCGGTACCAAACAGAAATTAGACGTTTCTTATTATCAACATCATCATAAAACACTGTTTAGCTACAATTAGATACATTACCTCGTCGCTATCCATCATTCACTCAGCCACTGGAAACCGAAATGTAATGTAGTTCAATCCAACTGCTGGCGGACGGGGTATCTGGATTTTACGACGCTACGCGCTGGTGCTCATGGGAAATGCAGGCTTCGTTCACGTAAAATAATACCGCTTTTGTCCAGTGGCGCCGCCAAAATAAACCTAAACTGAAAGTTCCTAAGTATTGCTTTAAGCTTCTCTAAAAGTGGTGCTTATTTGTTAAAGTTAGGAGAATAAGCAATGGAAGACATGATTTGACATGAAAACAAATCAAAACACTTTGATAAATATTAGCTTTTTTGCTTAAAAATCATTAGTCTGTAGTGCAACTGTTCATGTTTTAAAAATGTAAAAAATGCAATATTTAACTTGGGTCTTACTGTTGGTGGCTGTGTATCTTTGTGTGCTCGTTGGGCTTCATTGTCTTAATTGAGTCTGACAAATGAGGAAAATCACATCAAGCATGTCTTTTTATTAACATGAATTAAAGAACTCCATGTTGAGGTGATCACCAATCATGGGGCTGCAGGTCAGAATCTTTTGGGCTTTTTTACATCCTTATATAAAACATTTGTTTGAAACTATTTATCACCCATAATCTTGAAACAGTTATAAAATGAAACAAATCTTTCTCATACTTTAGTCTATATAAAATGTTTTTTTTTACAGTCTTTATTTGCACTTTTGTGAAACTTCACAGTTAAAATGTAAAAAAAAAAATAACAGTGAAAGTGAAAAAATACAGTGATGCTGCTGATTAGAGAGGAAGTTGTGGGTTTAATTAAATTTTCCGTAGGACTAGTGAGATGTAAGAATGTGTTTTCTCTAAAGAAACTTTAGGGTGTGGTTTAGGGAACCTGACTAACCGTCCTTAGTGTGTTTTCATAACTCACTGACAGGTTTAACATACACACTTGCTGTGTGTGGGAAAAAAATTCAGGAAATACATATTCTTCCATTCTTTTCTTAAAAGCTGATTGGACCAGTGTTTAGATAATGTATTAACCCATCTGCAACCTTCAGTGCACTGATGCACATCTGTGAGTCTCAGCTTCACGTGTATGTCTATTTTATTTCTTTGTTTTCTGGGAATTTGTGTTTGAAGGTGGTTGTTTGAGTGTAAGATTAATTGTCTGTGTAAGAGGTTGTTTGTTTTCACACATAAGACAGACTTGCCACATTAAAACTCAGATATGGTTCATTATAAAAGACGATAAAACTCATGCTGTGTTAAGTGTTCACACACAGATTGTATTTAAAAACCTCCAGCTGAGGGAAGCTGACCTCAGTGTAAACATCTTTTTTTTTGCCATTTTATTGACAGTAAATTTGTTTAACTTTCTGCTTAATTTCACTGTGTATGTTTTCTATATCATTCTGATTACTTTAATAATTCACCCACTTCTCTTCATTCATTTTCTAAAAATATACGTTCTCTTAGGATACCTCACATTTTCTGAAAATAAGCCAAAGTCTTTTTTTAACACACTTGGTAAGCAGTAATATTTTTAGTCACTAGCGCTCAGTTAGCATTTTTACTTTTTCAAAATCACTCAGTTCTTGTTTTCTTCAGATTTATGGAAGCTGTATTTTTGCTCTTAGCTGATAATCAGCCCGGTGAGGTTGTTTTGTGTGTAATAACCGTGTCTGCCATGCAACGGGTTGTGATTTAAATGCTACCCTTTTAATTTATCTGTCAATAACAAGGCTAAAAATGGGACGCAGTGCAGAAATGATGTCAACTCCAGTGTAGAATGAAGGCTAATGATCTCTATGGCTTTTACATGAAGAAAGATTCAATTATTCTGCACCAAAATAGTTCATTAAAACGTAATTAGAACAAAATAACTTTTGCAAACTCATTTTCTGTGTCCAACCTCACTGGGAACATGTGTCTCATTTAGAAAAATGATGTCTTTCTAAATACTTTCGAGGGCATGTGCGGCAGCAACTGTGCTC
Source organism: Pachypanchax playfairii (assembly GCA_006937955.1). Taxonomy (NCBI): domain Eukaryota; kingdom Metazoa; phylum Chordata; class Actinopteri; order Cyprinodontiformes; family Aplocheilidae; genus Pachypanchax; species Pachypanchax playfairii. The sequence goes on from SSNP01000049.1 coordinate 3,463,360, forward strand.
AGCTTATTCTACTCAAATTTCTCTTTTGATAATTTATGAGGATGTGGACATGTTGTTTTTTTGTGTATACTTTAATTTCTATACATCACCAATCACCAAGGGCATTTTTTTGTAAAATATGCAAATTTCTCACATGAATAATGGTGCAAGAATTCCCATATAAAATCAGGACCATTTTGTGGTAAGAACAAAAATGTATTTAATTTAAAAAATCTTCTTTTTGCATTCAAACTGAATTACATACAGTGGGGCAAAAAAGTATTTAGTCAGCCACCAATTGTGTAAGTTATCCCACTTAAAAAGATCAGAGAGGCCTGTAATTTTCATCATAGGTATACCTCAACTATGAGAGACAAAATGAGGGAAAAAAATCCAGAAAATCACATTGTCTGATTTTTAAAGAATTTATTTGCAAATTATGGTGGAAAATAAGTATTTGGTCACCTACAAACAAGTAAGATTTCTGGCTTTCACAGACCTGTAACTTCTTTAAGAGGCTCCTCGGTCCTCCACTCGTTACCTGTATTAATGGCACCTGTGTGAACTCGTTATCAGTATAAAACACACCTGTCCACAACCTCAAACAGTCACGCTCCAAACTCCACTATGGCCAAGACCAAAGAGCTGTCAAAGGACACCAGAAACAAAATTGTAGACCTTCACCAGGCTGGGAAGACTGAATCTGCAATAGGTAAGCAGCTTGGTGTGAAGAAATCAACTGTGGGAGCAATTATTAGAAAATGGAAGACATACAAGACCACTGATAATCTCCCTCGATCTGGGGCTCCACGCAAGATCTCACCCCGTGGGGTCAAAATGATCACAAGAACGGTGAGCAAAAATCCCAGAACCACACGGAGGGTCCTAGTGAATGACCTGCAGAGAGCTGGGACCAAAGTAACAAAGGCTACCATCAGTAACACACTACGCCGCCAGGGACTCAAATCCTGCAGTGCCAGACGTGTCCCCCTGCTGAAGCCAGGACACGTCCAGGCCCGTCTGCGGTTTGCTAGAGAGCATTTGGATGATCCAGAAGAGGATTGGGAGAACATCATATGGTCAGATGAAACCAAAATAGAACTTTTTGGTAGAAACTCAACTTGTCGTGTTTGGAGGGGAAAGAATGCTGAGTTGGATCCAAAGAACACCATACCTACTGTAAAGCATGGGGGTGGAAACATCATGCTTTGGGGCTGTTTTTCTGCAAGGGGACCAGGACGACTGATCCGTGTAAAGGAAAGAATGAATGGGGCCATGTATCGTAAGATTTTGAGTGAAAACCTCCTTCCATCAGCAAGGGCATTGAAAATGAGACGTGGCTGGGTCTTTCAGCATGACAATGATCCCAAACACACCGCCCGGGCAACGAAGGAGTGGCTTCGTAAGAAGCATTTCAAGGTCCTGGAGTGGCCTAGCCAGTCTCCAGATCTCAACCCCATAGAAAATCTCTGGAGGGAGTTGAAAGTCCGTGTTGCCCAGCGTCAGCCCCAAAACATCACTGCTCTAGAGGAGATCTGCATGGAGGAATGGGCCAAAATACCAGCAACAGTGTGTGAAAACCTTGTGAAGACTTACAGAAAACGTTTGACCTCTGTCATTGCCAACAAAGGCTATATAACAAAGTATTGAGATTAACTTTTGTTATTGACCAAATACTTATTTTCCACCATAATTTGCAAATAAATTCTTTAAAAATCAGACAATGTGATTTTCTGGATTTTTTTTCCTCATTTTGTCTCTCATAGTTGAGGTATACCTATGATGAAAATTACAGGCCTCTCTGATCTTTTTAAGTGGGAGAACCTACACAATTGGTGGCTGACTAAATACTTTTTTGCCCCACTGTACATGTATCATGATAAATATTCCTGATTGTATATCGGAGAGCTTTTTGAAGCATGTTCCTGCCCAGAGGCGCCCCCCCCCACCCAAGTCACTATGAAGGTTAATGAGACTTCATTATTGTTTGTCACAACACTCATCATGGCTATTTAAATGACACAGTAGCAACATTTTTAATTATTCTGTAGGGATACTTTCTTTATCAAATGTCCCTTTGGATGTGTGTGTTCATACATCTAGCAGACATTTAGTTGGCAGATTAACGCAGTGATATTAGCCTCTTCCTTTGATGTGGAAGATCTCAGATCCAAACCAATCTCCCATTCCCTTCATTCTCCCAGGCCTGAGGTCCTGAGATTGAAGTGCAACCACCCATGTGAATGACGGTCGAGATCAGCGTTTTAATATTTAAATGTAGACATTACTGGGAACATTTTACAATGTAAGTACTCTCCACCAAAGACTCTGTAAAAAGTGTTGACTTTGTCCTCTGTGTTTATTGTCTGTAGAAACAGTCACTTGCTTGCCTGGAGTTAACTGACCAAATGGGGCTTGTTTATTTTTGTAAATTAAGGTTCATGCTGTTGCACAAGCCCGCAATGCAAGCTCAGAGGACAGACTCACTTAGCTGTGACAAACAGGTACTTGGTAATTTTATGACCTAAGGTGCTGATGCTGCAGTGACTCGTCAGGGGCGTAGATGTGAAGTAGGTTGAATTAGGACAAATTAATTGTAGGTGTTTTAGTTGTTAGTAACTGCCAACGCCAATCAAATCAGCTGATCTCTAAAGGAGTGTGTCCCTTGTCATGGTCTTCAGGTGGATATCTTATAAACGACAGCCTCACCAAGGAGAACAATCAGTGTTTTGTCCATCGGGTTTCTGCGTTTTCACCAAACGTGATCAAAAACTTCTAATTTTGGAGCACAAATCATCTGTATTTATGCACTGATCAAAATTTAGCAGTTCTGACAGCTGAATGTAAAAGCATAAAAAACATTCATCTACTCCATTGTTATATGACTTCAGAAAGCTTTCACCGTGAACAACTTGTTAGATATGTTTGTAATAGTTTAAAACACTTCTGTAAAAGAGAATTATTTCATGCTAGAGAATGAAACCATGATTCCTTATAATCAGAGTAATTCTCACTTTTCTAACACAGAAAGTTTTAAATGTACTGATGAAATCTATCATTAGAAAAATCTCAGTCCCTTCCTATCAGACAGAAAATCTACTCTCTGTCTTGATGAGTTGTGGGTGCAGCAGGGTAGTCGGTAGTTGTTTTTAAAGTGACGACAAAGGTAGCAGCTGCAACATACAGTAATCATCAGTCCTACAGACATCCAAAAAATCTCCCCATTTGTTTTTCTTCCTTCCTGGAAATCTCATATCTTCCCTTCTCTGTTCTCTTTAGCCATCGTTTTTCAATCATTTTTTCTCCTCTACCCCCACCTTTCACATTTCCTGTATTGTGTCAGCTCACCTGGGCTGTCACACAGAACAAGATGAGAAATGGGAGAGCTGCTCATCATCTGCACCAACTGACAGTTGGATAGTGGTGTGCATGTGTGTGTCTGTCTGTGAATGCCTATTTTTATCAGGTTACATTAAAGAAAAAAATAATAATTGTTATTTAGACTTGGCACATACGTCTGTACATTGTGCATGTGTACTTGACAGACAAGAAGCACATGAATTCATGGTAGTATAAATGTTTATAATCAGTTGGTGAGAGTGTGTGCTGCTGCCTAGGTAAAGCAGAACTTAGAAACCAGCTGAAGCAAAAGAAGAACAATAGCAACAAAAATAAAAAAAACAAAGTTAACAGTAGGATCTTGTTGGTTGGAGAAGGTGGAAGAACTTTACACAACCTCAGCATAAAAACGTGACCCCTAATCTCCCTTTTAAACCTTGAGAAAAGCCAAGAACAGCAACACATCCTTCATTGTTCCCTTAAGTTCCTCAAAATACTATTGAGATGTTAGTAGAAGAGCATTGATTATTTGCATTGTTTTCACCCATTGTCAATGCTCAGCTTCATTTTTAGGCCAAACATATCATTAAACACACAGCCTGTTACATAAATGTACACATTTATGTGAAGATGTTGCGGCTCACCCACAAGCACCACAGCTGCTACAACTCCTGAGTTCTCCCACATGATGTATCAGCCTGACAGTCTGTAGCACACTGTCATAACTTCATTCTTCATTGTTTTCCTCACTGTCAGTTTATGGATCTATCTTGTCAAACCGTCAAGCCTTTATACTTTATTGCTGTCTTTGATCTCATATTTTTTGTACTCATTCATCACATGGAAAATGTTGCATACAATGTCATTGATCAGAGAAAAGTTAGCAATTAAGTTATCGCGAAGAGAAAACAGAAAAGAAAAGAAAAATTCTTTACTCCTTACAGCTGACTGGTCAGATCTCGTATTTGCAGTAAATCATTCCAAAAATATCTGCAGCCTAATGAGTCGTTGATAAATGTGTCTTGAAAAATTAAAATTAACTGCATGTCTCAACACAGCATGGCTGTAATAAAAGTGTGTTAAATATTCTTTAGGATAACGACAAAGTTATTTGACTTGTAATGGGAAACACTGGACTTCAATATCCCTTGCAGTTCTTTTTGATATTAAAACAGAAATATAATTCAGTGAATGATCAAGCAGTCCTTTATACTGGTTCATAAACATTGTTGCTTGGGATTGGTGGGAGAGGATTGTTGCTGTGTACATACCAGAAGTAAAAGTTAAATTTTGGGTAGGTTGAGCATTTCTTCTGGGTTTTGTCAAACGTCCATAGAGGATGCATTCAAAATATTTGAGCAGAAGACAGCTTGAGAATATAAACTTTACTGTCCTTGAGATGTTTCTTCGGTGTATGGTGCATTGTTGCAGGGTGACAGCCCACAGTCTAAATAAAATATGCTGACTTTTTTGTGGCTTGGTAGGGTGCCAAAATAAGACACATTTATGACCATACCTGGGGAATAAATGGAGGGACACCCAGTACTCAAAGTAAAGTTCAGAGGAGTAAAGTCAAATGTTCTAGTCATTAGTGATTAATGGCCGAGAGTTCAGCTAATTTAGGAGGCACCGTAGAAGCCAAATGCTTAAAGCAAAACAATAGAGCAGTTGGAGCCCCACAACCTGAATGGTTAAAATCTGATGGAATGGGAGGTGTAAAAACCTCAGGTCTACTCGCAGATTTCAGACGAATGGACCCAGCTCAGGACTGCAAGTCATGAAGATCCTGCTTAAACAGGATTTTCCATACAAAACATATTGTTTGGTCGCGGAATGTTTGTAATAAATCTAAATAAAATAATCCAGTAATAAAAATGAATTTTGTGCACACTCAAAGTGAGCAGTGTTCACAGCAAAGAAACATATTAGGCATTGAGCAAAGGTGTGAATAGATCACAGTCATTGAGGTAATTAGACTGGACAAGACCAGTGGGTGCCATGTTGACACAGGAGGAGCAACTAGAAACATCAATCCATCCTGATACTGTGCAAGTGAAGTACACAGGGAGGGAGCGTTAGGTTCATTAACTAGTATGGAGCTAAAGTCAGTGGGATCCAGACAAGGTAAAACATCAATCTGTCCATTAACTAAAACATTTAATTGGGTCTGTGATTGAATCAGACAGGGAAGCCCTCTTAGCCAGAATTAGCAGCCAGTAGAAGTCAGCCATTCCCAGCATTTCTTATTAGAATTCTGCTGTTGGTTTAAAATAATTATAACCACATTTATTATTTTTATATTTTCGAAGATCTTGTTGCATGTGTACACTTGAATTCCTCTTCCATACTTGATTCATCTTGTTAAGTTTTGTGGGGGGTTGGAGCATTTCCCAGCTCTCACTGGGTACGAGGCGGGGAACATCCTGAACAGGTCGCCAGTCCATCACAGTGCCAACTCAGACACACACAGTATAAACATAAACAACTGTCCAATACACCTCTAAGGTTAATTTAGAATAAACTAATGAACCTGACATGCATATCTTCAGACTGCTGGCAAAAACTGGAGTATCCAGAGAGAACTCACACAGAAATCCCCTGCCAACATTGAGATTCTTGCTACGAGGTGGAATTACTAACACCGCCATGCTGCCTCATGTGCTGATATTTATGAATAAATGATTGTTTACAAATGAATATCAAATTTTTAGCTCTTTGGGACAGAAATTGCCACATTCTGTCTCTGTCCACCTTGAAGCTTTCTTGTCTTATAGTGATGCTGAAATTCTCCCACTCTGTCTTCTTTTCAGCTCATTCCACTCTCTAGTTTTCTAATTATCTCTCTCTTTCATCTTCTATAACTTGGGGTCTGGCTGTCACCTTTTACTCTCACTTCGCTCTGCAGTTCCCATCATCCATCTAGCTATCCTCTCCTTCTTTGTTGTTATACCCGCATGTCACCCCTCCCCTTTATTCTTTGACCTGCTCTTTTCTCCTTATTATGTTATTTGTTTTCACTTTCTATCTCATATCCCACTTTCCTTCACCTTTTCCACTTCTAAATTATGCATTCGGGGTCTTTTTATCTTTTTTTCTGCCTCGTCTTCCATGTTCTACTTCATTTTCTTTCTGTTTACCTTTCCCTGACGTCCCTTTATTCTTGACAATTTCTTCCCCTGATCTTTTACTCGTTCACTCATGTTACATTTTCCATCCCACTCCACTTGCTTGTGGTTTTGGACAATGTTCCTCTGGCATATTGGCACAGGCTGGTGGTCGATGAGTTTTGTCATGATTACACACATGCACACGGGCACATGTACACATTCGTGCTCACTCAGAACTGTTGGAGATGGTGGCTGATGAGCATTGCCAAACTCTCAGACTCTCAGCATCCATGCCCATCAGTGCTGCTCAAGAAACCTCATTAGACCTCCTGGCCGCAGCATGGCACTGGCTCAGATATTTGCCAGCATCCCCTTTTCACTCTGGGAAGTATTCAAAGCCCTGGGGGCAATACACTATTCAACACCCACAATCATAAGAAGTGACTGAGAATTACTCATCAGACCTTTTGTTCACCAACTCTAGTTCCAGGCAGTATTCACTTCTGAAGCCTTTAAACTTAGGTGAATTGGGATGGTTCCAATCCTAGCAGTGATCCTAATCTTTCTGATGTGTTTCATCCCCAGGAAATATCCTGCTGTTTCTAGGCAACATATACTCACCTGTCAATCAGTTGTACCGGCAATTTAGACATAGTTACTATCAAGAGAAGGTGGATTCAAGCCCTTATAAACTGCAAAAAGAAACCATTTAAGATTTAGTGGAGATTTTTTTATCCTTCCTGTAATAATAATAATAAAAATTTTATAGTTTCCCTGAGATTTTGGTGGCTTATCACAAAGTCATTAGAGATTCTGTGCACTAATTTGGATTATAATTATATAGAATCTGGAACAGTGGTCCTGTTCTTCTTAAGGCTGAAGGAATGGATGCTCTTTGTTTTGTAAACACGAGGTTTTTGTTCCAGATAAGAAATATAACTTGTGTTTAAATGCACCATTACAAGTATAAATGTATAATAAAAGAGGTTTCACAAGTCTAATTATTAAAAATAGCACATCCTGTTTAACAGTGCAGCGCATCAATCAACATCTTCCAAGATGGGACATCCAGCCTTCTGATTGGCAGTTTGCTGCAGTGTGGGCTGGATTGACAGCTTCTTTTTTTATTTTCAATCTTTATTCATCATTCTAGATACAGCCCCTCCCCAGCTGTCACAAGCGGCTCGAGGTGTGTGTGTTTGTATGTGAGTGTGAAAAATCTCTAACCCTTTGTATTATTACTACTGAATGTTAAAGCAAGCGTTGTGTTTTCAGGTTTCTATTAGAGCAAACACTGTAAGAATACATGTTTACCAGTTATCATGAAGAAAGGTGGAGACAAAGACTAAACACTACAGCATAGTGTGTAACAAGAGAGTGAGGGAAGGCAGTGATGCTGCTACAGGCTGTAACAGAGATTCACTTCCTGAGCAGGTCATGTATTGATGGAAACCAGCAAGTTGGCGGTAAAGGGAAGTCAGGGCCTTGGGACGTCAGACCCAGGCTTACTTTCAACTTCTGTTTGATTGTTTGCAGATGATTTATCCAGTTAACTGCCCTCAGCAACTCCTCAGTGTACAACCTGTCTCTTAGTAAATGTTTCAGTTTGGGCTAGAGGACAGAAAATGCAAGCTAGAGCTTTCTGGGATTCATTTGATGCCTAAATCCTTTTTTTGGAGGCTTTTTGAGCTCTGTCTGTCTCTGTCTCAGTCTGTAAAATGACTGTAAATCCATGTGTAGTACTTGCAGTATATTCAATTTTCATTTTAGGCTCTCTTTAAATGATTTTGACATACTGCATTTCCCTTCCAGTCCATTCACTAATGACAGAATCATTATGGTTACAAGCCAAAATGAAATGAATTGTACAATTCTTGAGTTTTGTTTTAATTTCTCACAGTTGCAGCTCTCATGTCTTTGAGAATAAAGACAGATTAGACTCACGACTCATTGCTTAGTAATGTATTTATCAAAGAAGGTCCTGGATGTTTCTACGTGTGCGTCCTGCAGTAAACGCCCTAATGTTTCACATGATCAAGGAACCGCAGGTTTACTTTGTTCTCATGGTTTTATGTGTATCACAAAAGATAAAAGTATTGACATAGACAAACTTATCTAATATCAGTGGCTACGTTTACATGCGCCAAATTTCCCCAATCTGATTAAAATCTTGGTCGATCTGAATTCCCAAATCCCTGTTTACATGGACACTAACTGAAATGATCTGATCATGCCATGAGTACACATGCACCAATCACTCGATCAGGTTAAATGAGTTAAGCATGCGCACAGCGAGTTGTCTTTCCGGGGGAAGAAAATAAAAGTAAACAAACTCCGTCCTTTCTGCACGTCTTTCCCTAAAATATTCAAAAGATTCCTGCGTAAATGCTTTCACTGCTGGAATCTCTGTCCAATCATCTGCAGTGTTGTCATGGCACCATTTATAATCAGCTCAGAAAGTTGGTTATGTATTGATTAAAACATCCTAGGTACATGATTCTGCCTTTAATGAACTTTTTTTTTTTTTTTTAAATCGAACCAAACTAGATAATGGAAAAGGTGGCAAAGTTCATTTTGTGGTGAAAATAGAGCATGACATATTTTCATCCCTCTCTGTATGAATAACACAAGGACAAATTATAACAAATGTTGTACAAGGTTATTTTAGGGTTTAAAAGAGCTAATTATGCAAACTTGTCCATTACACCATTGCTCTGTTCTTTACGGCTCAATAAAAACTAACACACAGAAGAGGAGCTCCCATCAATACTCTGATTTACTCAGGTGTGTATTTGTAAGAGAACGTGTGTATTTATAGGGCTGTGTGTGAGACGGAGATTCTCCAGAGTGTTTGCGAGCACACGCACGCACACACACACGCAGACGTTCTGTAACTGGCAAAGAAGCGTCCTGGTTGCCGCAGAGCATGTACTTGAGAAAGGACACCTGAGTTTGTAAATCAGTCTTCCTCTCTTACTCTGTGCAGCTTGCTGTCTGTTCCAGTTTAGGAGTCATTTTTCTTTATCTTTGTTTTTAATCACCTTCTCCCTGGTCTCTCACTCTTTGGCTCCTGTTTTTTTTACCCACTTTTCCCTTTATTGCTTACTTTTGTATTTATTTTGCTTAGTCTTTTGCTTTGCCTTCTGTCTTTTTCTCCATCTGTCTGTTCTGATGGTGCACTCCCACCTTTCTGGTTTTACCACTTAAGTTTCACTTTTTCATTGGATTTGATTCATTGAGTCTGTCTTTTAAAGTTGGATCAGAAATGTCCCTTTGATACAGAACATATGTTTCCACAATCGGCTCTTGTGCATTGCCTGGTAATTATTTCTTTCAAAGTTGTCTGCCAACTTCTGTCTTGCTGTTCTTGCCTACCTTCTGTTGTTTTCTCACATGTCTCAGGGTGAAAAAACACTACAGATTATTTTTTTTTTTCATAAGATTAGCGATTTAGCCCTAATTAAGCCACCCAAAATAAATCTACAAGTCCATAGTAGCTATTCAACACTGTGGCAATTCCCACATGTTTTTGTTCACAACGCCCCATGTTGAAAATTTGGCTGCTATGGTAATTCTCACTCCACTTAATTAGATGAGGGAATCTGTGAGGATTCTTGTACTGTTTATCCACCCATTAGAGCCCATTAGAAAGCAGTGATGCTTTCCCCGAGCTCTTTAAGTAGGTTGTATGGACGACGACACTGTTTGATGTTTTGGCAGTGTTGCGTGAAAGTATATAGAGATTTTACTGTAGAAGTGATGTTAGCTTAAGTTCTGCATCGTTTTAAATCGAAAGCAAAGGAGCTCGTCAGTTAGTGCTTGTTTTTAAAGGTAGGTGAGGTAAACATACTGTTCAAGGGAGTAGAGGATTTACAAAAATAAATTCAACTGTTGTTGAAAGCTGTTGTTCTTAAGCATTAAAAACATGAAATTCATTATTATCTTCTGAAACAGAATAAAAAGAATGAAAGAATCTCCTAATTTTCCAACTTGAAGATCTTTATCAGGAACAGAGTGGTTCAGTGAAAGGTCATCCCTGTTCTGCTTTTCACTCGCCTTTTTATCCTCAAGATCTCCTTTCACGTTTTTATGTTTACCTCATCCTGCATTTCATACCACAGAATAAATTAGGGCTGAAAACAGTCACAGTGAAATCCTTGCTGAATCCTTTCATACTCTGGAATGCCAAAAAAATAAAAGAAGAAGCTAGAAATAGCACGTCAGAGCAGGATATTAAAGTCTACTGGTGTTAAGGGGTTAGAAACATTCACAAGCTATTGCACTGACAGAGTTTTTCAACCATGTACAGCGGAATAATTAGTCCTACTTTATTTTTACTGCATGAAGAGGAATACCTCATTAATTTTTTTCTATCCAAATATTCATTAAAGATGTGAACCACGTGCAAAAATAGCTCATTTTTGTAAATCAGATTCCTAAATTTGTTATTTTTTTAATTCGATGATATTAAAGGTAGTTGTTAAAGTTCTAGTTGTAACACGGCACTAAAATATTGACCGTGTTTTTTTACTATATGGATGAAAAGCCAATTAAAATCTGGAGGATTTAATTGCTGGAACTTTATATAATAATCAAAAACAACTTTATTTTGGTACAACAGTGTTTTCCAGACACTATTTGAGTTTTGATTGAAAGAAATTCACAACTTCTGAAAATGTTTAAGGAAGATTGAGCTCAGTGAAAAATGATACAGAGGATGAACTGATGCCGTGTTCTATTCACACCAGAGGTTAGCTGGGATCTGGGAATGATGTCACACCCTAAACATTAATGTGTTCCAGTTGCAACTCAGAAAAGCAGCAAAACAAACATCCAGGTGCTGCAGCAACACGTTCCCTAATATAGTTAGTATATGAGTAGCTTCATGAGCTATATACTGACAGTAATGAAAAGAAATACTTTATTATTATAGTTATCATTGCATTTCGTTCTTGAGGCAGCCATATTGGATTTAGAGCTGGGACGCGCCAAATACCCAAGCTGGAAACTTCAAGTTGATTTCTCACACTTTAAACTCTAAAATTCAGACTTCTGAGACTAAATGTAACACACATGAGTTACTTTGACCAGTTACACTTCAGAAGCAACATTTTTTAGCTTAAAAAAACCCAATATTTCATTTCTGTGCTTCTATCCTTCTTTTTATTATTACTGCAGGTTAATACGATAAGCTCACGTATCAAAACTGTTTTATGAAATTACCAGCGCTATTGTTTTCCTGCATGTACTCGGGTTAGCCGTGTTTTGGCTAATTGCATCTCTACCTCACGCACCAACTTTTTTTTCCCGACAGCCTCGACGCGGTGTTTCTTTTTATATTACTATGCATGCCTGAACACACAAACACAACAAAAGTACACAGGCATCATTTTGCACATGCACACACAATAAGTGTGCTTACAATTACACACGTTCATGCACTCATACATATGCACCGGAAAACACACACAGCCATTGTGTTAGAAAATGTCAAATCCGCTCACTTTTCCCTGGAGGTTCAGTGTCAGATGAGATTGTGTTTCTTTGGTGAACACTGCACAGTCGGTCCCAGTGTGATTCTGGTTCTGTGTGTGTGAGATTGAGAGTTAGAGAGAGAGGAGGGCCAGTGATGAGATATGTTGCATAAGGGGGTGCAGTGGTGTGTGAAAGAGAACAGGTGGCTCCTTTTTCTGCCATCTAGCTTTATGTGCCATCTTCCCTATTGTGTTGGAGTGTGTGTATGTGCGATAGGGAGTGAGAGCCCGTTGCTTTGTGAGCGGGGATTTGTTCATACCTCGAGCACATCTCTTCGTATATACACATGCTACCTTGTCCTGTTTCTCTTTGACTGTGTGTGTGTTGGCTCTTTAGAGAGACGGGTTCCGGTTGGTTTAGAAACAATTAGATGGAGCTGCAAAAGCCCAAAGAGATCGTTCTCCAAATGTCATCCAATTAACAATCTATAGTGAACACAGGACAGTACTCTCTCATGTTTCCTGTCTCTCTATTTGTCTCCGTCTGTCTGTGTTTTCCTCTCTCTTGCTCCTTTTCTCTAGAGATGCGTTCAGTGACTAATATTTGAAAAATGGCAGGCTGTGTCACACACTCACTCAGGGACAAAAGAGCAGAGTGAGTTGTTCACTTGTTCTCAGATATGTCTTTCTAATATTTGTTTTTTTTGGCTTCTGTCTTCCTGTTTTAGATCAGCCATCCAGGCCGGTGGTCAGGAATAGGCAGCAGCAGCCTGGCTCCAAGGGACCGAAGGGTAGTGCGGGGTTTGGGGGCATCAGCCGGAGGGGACCACTCTAACCAACACCACCCTTATCACTGTCCATCTCCCTATGGTCGGGCTGCTGCTTCTGATCGCCACACTGCCAGGGAGGAGCGAGTCCCACCCAGAGGGGCGTCAGCTCAGTCCACAGCCCGTAACCCTGCGTTCAACCTGGCTTCTGGCTCCTCCAACACGTCCTCTGCTCAGACCTCACCCCCCCCACCAGCCTTGCAGAGCTCAGCGTCCAGTTCAGCTCATCACACCCCTTCTCCATCTCTGTCCTCCAAGCAGCCAGAGGCGGTGTCCTCCTCCTCTGAGTCCTTAACTCCAGGATGTGGGGGAGGCAGTGGAGGAAGCTTGTCAGGAGGGGTAAAAAAAGGAGCTGGAGATCACCATCCACCAAGCCTTATCCCTCGTGCGGTCTGCACCAGCACCTCTTCCAGCCTCCACAGCCTCGTCAGCAGGGGGAGCCCTTCTCGGAACAACTCATCATCAGAACAAACCTCAACAACACCTCCCACTCCCTCCTCGGCGTCCTCCTCTACCTCCTCCACATTCACAGGCCGTTTAGGACAACCGCCCCGAGGCCCTCTGTCTCTGCATAGCTACAGTCGTAAAAACGTCTTCCTGCAGCATTCTCTACATACTGCCGAACTGCAAGCTCTCACACAGAGAGACACTTAAGACACACAAACATTGTTATTATTATTCTAATCATAAGCAGCCATATCATTAATGTGAGTGACAATAAGAGTGAATTTAAAGAAAAAAAACTGCTGCTGCTTCTTTTAAAGTTACTCCATGCGCTTACAATCCCTTTTTGCAATCCAGACCAGCTCTTGACTCACACGTTGTTGAGAAATTCGCTGGCTTTTTCACGCACTCATATGCAAGTTCACACACACAAACACACAAGTATCCGGCTGTGAGATTGAAAAAAGGCACTCACTCGTCTATCATAGCTCCCACGTTGTGTCATGCTGACAGTTCAGATGAGCTTACGCCCACAGACGCACAAACTGCACACACACGCACACACTCAGCAGCACCTCTCCACACACACAAACACAAACGCAGTCACCCACACCTAAATGCACACTTTGACACAAAGGCATCGTCTGTGATATCTCTGCTTCACCATCTGCACTAATAACACGGTGATAAAACTGAATGAAAAGATGAGGCGTCGTCATTGTTAAAGACGAATCTTTTCTCCATTATTTCACCACTTTAACACCAAAAACTCATTCGCTGTTAAAGGAATTATAGGATCAGAATTTCTGCTTTCGGGTCATATGTACTTACCAAATCAAATCCTCACGCCACAAGTGGTCCAGAGATGTGGCTGTGAAGCTAACACTCCTTTACTGCATGCTTTTTGAGATTCGTGAAAAAAAAGAAACAAAACACTGGTGGGCATTTTTTACTGCAGAAGAACTGCGTGACTTTTTTTTTTTCACCACAAAGTTACAGTATCAGTTTCATCTCAGTGTTTCCAAAGGAATCAAACATCTCCCAGCCCTTAAACATTTACATATTTCTATAGTGTTTTGAGAAGAAAAAAAGCCTCATATAAACAAAAAGATGTATTTTATTCCTTAATACTGGATCGCTTTTTTGTAGAAATGCAACAGTAAAACACTAAGAATATTCTGTACTCTATATTAATAAACAATAAAGTTGTTTTAGGATGAAGAGATTCATTCTAAAGCTTAACCTCATTAGAGCATTACTTCAATCCAAACAGCTCATTTGATTTTGTACAATTGTTTTTTAAACAACTATACCCATATTTAGTATTCAAAAGGAAAATTAAATGTTTAAAAACTATCATGACAGTAAAGAAACATTTTTCTAACTAGAATATTTCACGTGATTATATAGTTTGAGTCTGTGTAAAGACATTAGAGTAGAATATTGCACAGGAAGTCGTTTACCTGATCATAAAATCACGTGAAAGGATCACAAAATATCGTGTTACAGGAGTTTTTTTATTTTATTTATTTAAAGTGCTGAGATTTTTCACAGACTGTCCATCCTTCTGTTACCTGTTTTGGAACCTTTAACGAGGTTCTAACGAGGTTCCGTTTTGTGGAGACTGTTAGTTATTTTTCTTTGGACTACGAGACACATCCAGTTTGGCAGACTTGCTGTGTGTCATATCTTTTATAACTTATGAACACCTCCTTTCTACAGCTGGACCTCTTCTCTGTGCCCCTGTTGAATATATTTTCTGTGAACTGTCAAACCGTTGGGCAGATCTTTCCCCTTTCGGCTTTGAGGGAAACAGATCCCACAATGTCAAACATGAGGTGGGAGCTTGCACTCGTAGCTGCTCGGTGCGAGCGGCAAATAGTTCACAGCTCCTGGCGTCTACAAACCATGAGAGATGTTGGAGGGTTGTTGACCTTGTCTGTCTCTAAATAGCACCTGGCTTGAGGCTAGTTGTGTAAATTATATGTGTGTGTGCTGTAATGCACACTTCATGGGGAAAGAACCTGGTGAGGGTGAAAAAAAGCCTGAAGGGCAGCAGCTCGTTTCCTGGTCTGCTTTTCTAAGACAACATTGTCCTTTCTTTTGAAACTAATTTTCACTATTGTCCCAGACAGCTCCACACTGTGTTTAACTTTTTCATGTACAGTCTGTCTCTGCTGAACACCAACCTCTCTCCATCCTCTAGCATCCCTCTGCAGCATCCAAACATTTACTAATATCCTTTGGTTCTACCTCCTCTCTTGTTCTCCCAGTTCCAGAGCTTCTATTGTCAAACAGTGGATCTGTAATAAACTCTGCTGCTGTTAGGATCCACATCGCTGCTGATTTTCATCCCAGCTTTCTAATCAAGGAGTCATTTTAATCTGATAAATGCAATTAACTACCTGAATAGGATAAACGGGCAACAGTAATGTGGTTCCTTTCAGATCTGGAATGTGAAGCGAGCATTCCCGTCTTTATTAGTTTAGTGGTGATCATGCTTTGCTCCTGTTTGACCTCCTAAGTAATGGTATTTACATCTCTCATTAATACCTGGATTATGATGGCGCTGACATCATGTGAAATGTTGTAAAGAGAGCATTTAACTACCCACACAGAATTTATTTTTTGCTCCGCGTTTGAAACGGCTGCACTCGTTTCAGCTGCACTGAAGAACAAACCGCAGAGGGAGGCAGCTGGTTATGTCACATGTCATGAAAGAAAGAGGCCACATCTGAGATTGTAGTTCAAATGGGGCCTTGAGGTCTTTCACAAACTCTTTTTTTTTTTTTAAATTGAAAGGATGAACTGAAGTGAGTTTCACTGCTAGGGGACAAGTTTCTACAAAAATGGACACACCTCATGAACCTCGAACTCTTTATTTCTTCTTTTGCAGCATGTTGTTTTTTGAAGACACTGAATTTGTTGGGAAAATATTTATTTTTACATTTTTTTTGTTTTGCCTTATTTATATTTTTCATCATGGGAATAGTTTCCTAAAAGCATACTGGCACTTACAGATAATTGTACTAGTCATGATAATAATAACTACAGCAAAAAAAAGATAATCATGTCAGATTTTTTTTTGTGGAAACAGATTTTATGATGTTCTATATCTTTAATTTTGTAATTATTTTAATTATGTAATTATTTTGTTGTTTTTAAAAAAACTGTAATAGTGGAATGAAATCATATATTTGTGTATAAATGATTAATGTAATTTAATTTGTACACAGTTTGTGTTAATGTATGTTATATGATGATTTCAGTATGTATTTGTTCACGTGCAGAAGATGAAAACATGACAGAAACAATTTTTTTTATATATATTTTCAAATGCAGTCAGAAGTCTGATCTGTTACCAAAGAGGATCAGGTCTTAGTGAGACAGCAGACAACCAATCAGAGTCATTTTATGATACTTCATGTTTAGTTTTATGTGTAGAGACCAGTTCACGTGCTTGTAGGTGACTCTACTGGCAGATTTTTATTGTTTCTATTCTCTCTCTTCAGATTACCAGGAAATATGTGACTTCAAGTGAACAATGGTCTAATAAAGCTGCTCATGGCTGTTCTGTTTGGGATTTCTTGGTATATAATACTAAATTTATTAGACGCGCAACATGGATAACAGAAATTTTCTTTCCTCGTTGAGTTGTTTCTCTTTTCTCTTCAACAAGAACAAATCTAACGAGCTAAAATAGGACAAAAATACTTTATGTTGTACGTTTAGCCAAAGTGTTTTTGTTAAGAACTGAATCACCCACACAGCTGTTCGTTCACACGGTAAATGTTTTAAATGATTTTTCTCCATTGTGTTGTTCCTGGTAATGTTTAAAACGAATAAATTTGATAAAAACAATAAATGATTGTTTTTTTTTTCTGTCATTGATGTTACATTTTCATTGCTGGACTCAGTGTGCAGACAGGACAGGACAAGCAATGAATATTTAAAAACGTTTTATTGAAACATCTGACTGAGTTGAGGACTCAGATATGGTTTCAGATTCCAGTAGTCATCTTCAGGGTGATAAAGGTTGTTTCTGGATGGAAGCCCCACAGCGAGGTGGAGAGTCAGCAGGAAGAGTGTTTCCAGGTGAGTGTATGAGATGTGTGAGCACTGATGATACATTCTTAGAGGTGAGTGAGGCTCTGGTCTTTGTAGAGCCCAACCAGTTTCAACAGAAGTTCTTCAACTTCTGCGTTTAATCAGAAGAAATACACTATTGAGTGGCCAATTGTCACCATAGCAACTACAACTATCTGATACAGGTGTGAACTTCAGCTCTGCGTGTAAAGCAGAAGTGGGTGATTGCAAATAAGCTGAGAGCCTGGCTGCTTGAGACCCAGAGGAGCAGGGAACCAATCACGAGGCAGCACATGGAACTGCACAGGAGCCCATTACTCCACCTAACACAGGAAAGAGGAAGAAGAGAAAACGGACCGGGCACCATCTGGAATCCTGATATTCTTACAGCATCAGCTGTATCTTTAGATTCCTCTGGATGTCCTAAAGCGGTGAAGCTGTGAATGGAGCTCTTCAATAAAGCAGTAAAAGACCTGCTTCCCTGTTTAAAAAGAACATATATCAAATCATCAAATAAACAATCTCAGTAGCTATCTCTCAAAAAAATAAATAAATAAATAAATAAAAAAACTTCAGATGCAGCATATGAAAGGTTTTGCATTGCAATGGGTGCACACATTTAGCATTTAGACCTCAGTCGAAATTATCCTCCAACCTATTTGACTATGTTTTCATTTGGCACTGGCCGTAAAGTATGAAAGTGTTTAGAAAAATCAATTATATTAGCATGAGTTGGTTGGCACCCATATGTGTGTGTGGGTGGGATGCAGACTGAACTGTTTACCCCTTAGGGAGGACCTGTGCATGCTTCTCATTTCTGGACTCACTCAATTAGTGTTGCTGATGCTGTGACTGGCTGAGTGGTGCACACACAGGATTAGAAGGCAGCAGGTCTGGTTGGAATTTGCTGTAATTGATATGACAGAAGGTCAGCACATCAGTAAACACACTTCTGATTAACAGAGCTTTGAAAGCCAAAGAGATCACCTAATAAACGAGACAAATATTTGTGCAGATGATGATGATGATGAATTCTCTGCATGATGTAAAATTTGGTTTTCCATTACTTTCTCATCTGAAAAGTCCACCGACTGGTGTATTTACTGGCAGAAAATAACTCTTGAGATAATTATAATAATTTAGAAACCTACAGGCTCTTATGTTCTGGTAAAAATGACAAAATAGTGAACCAAAAACACAACAAAACACCAGAAAGGGTGTTACAATCTTTAATGTGATTTGATATTAAATATCTTGAGCATTCAGGGATTTTTTTTTGGTTGCATTAACCTAAACATGCACATGTACAAAAGGGTGAAATCCATTGCAGAAAGATGATCAGTACTGTGAAACATATTCTGGTGCC
This sequence comes from Pachypanchax playfairii, assembly GCA_006937955.1. NCBI lineage: Eukaryota > Metazoa > Chordata > Actinopteri > Cyprinodontiformes > Aplocheilidae > Pachypanchax > Pachypanchax playfairii. Next base: position 3,481,982 of record SSNP01000049.1, read on the forward strand.
TCAATCAAGAACTGTCATTTCTGCATAAATTAAACAGATTGTAATCTGGAATCTGTGTAGACAAGTAGGAATACTAGTTATTGATTATCTGAGTCACCGCTAGCAGTTGATATAACTTTTTTGACCGGCTTGCGCTCCACCTGCATTCGTTTACATGAAATATGACAAACAGCGCCCTCTAGGTGCGAAACGGAAACGTGATTAACAATTTAAAACAACGCACGTGGACAGGACTCCACCCACTTCACCACCAGGTGGAAATCTGAAACGAACCCAGGTTCAGATAAGTAAAACAGATGTTAATTGTTTTATCTCATAAACAAGCATCATGCAGTTTTGCACGTTCCAAATCCAGCGGAATTAATTTACACGGACATTAAGGTGAGACTTAAAACCTTAATTCTTTTCATGCACGTTTTATGGTCATTTTCTTTACTGAATTATTTAATGCACCTGTAGAGCAACATATTATAGGCTAGAGTTCTATTTCTTGAAATAGTTGGTAGAGCAGCATATTAGGTACATCATGTCAGGTGTTTGTGCACCTCTTCCTAATTTGTTTCTAAAGGAAACGTGCAGGTGTTAAATACCTGTGTCACATGTGACTTATTTTTGAAATGTCATTGTATGGTAATAAGGCCCAGAACTCATAACACTCATTAACACATGGTTTTCTATTTTAAATCAGTCGGTTTTGAAAACATCTAGTCCCTCTTTGTCTGTACCCTGATTGGTTGAAGCTCTGTCTTTATTTCCCTGAGGTGGAAAGAAAAGTCAGTTTTTATTTATCCAGAGATTTCAATCGTTCAGGAGGTCCATTCAACTCATAAATGGTTCAAACTCACATGTTGTACAGTTATCTTACCTTATGTGCAGCTGCTTGGGTTTATTTTCCTGAATTGGAGCGAATCAGTGAGGAAGTGTTGGATCCATTAGCCATCTGTCCCTTCTTACTCTTCTGCTCTTCCTCCCCACTTATCTCCTTGTCATTGTCTCTCTTTGTCTGAGTAAATAAATCTTGTTGTCCCCTCTAACTGTCCAAGGCAAACTTTATTATTGCTTTGGGTGGCCAAAAGGCTGTTCGATTGCTCACACTGCAGGAATGGCAGACACACACATGCACCCAGCACAGCTTGCAGCCAGTCCCTTCTGGTACACAGCCTTCTCTCTTCTTTGCCTGAAGTTACTGAACTAGCCCACTCTCTCACATACACACACTCCTACTTACTGTAAAATCAGGCTATTTTTGTTGGTTCTAGGTTGCTGCCAATAAACTGGAGAGCTTGAATCAGTCACAGCTTCTGCAGTTGCTAAACCTCCAGACTTAAGGTAAAAAAAACAACCTCATGTTAACCCAAAAGTACAAAAGATCAGCTATAATTTCTGTCCTTTTGTAACAATATGTGTACAAATTATATAGAGTGTATATATGTACATGTATATATAAAGCAGGCTGTATGTACTGTATGTATATTTATCAGCTGTCACACTGAATTCTTTTTAAATCTGTCTTCTGTAACTTATATGGATGATATTAGAAGCTCATATGATGTTCTGGAAAACGTCAGATGATTAAATGAGCTTTATGATACCAAGTATCTGACAACAGCAGTGATCAACAACCACAAGGACAAAATAAGACAACAAACCAAATCCATTAATCATTTCTTTCAATAGAAAAACATTTAGCTTTTATTGCTATAAAAAAAATCCTCTTCAGTCGAACAACTTGGCTTCAAAATACCATCTTCATTATTTTTGTCCTGATAATTGTCATTTAGTTTTTGCTTTTTTTTACCTCCGCCAAGGAGGTAATGTTTTCATCAGGGTCTCTCTGTCTGTCTGTCTGTCTGTCTGTCTGTCTGTCTGTCTGTCTGTCTGTTAGCAGGATAACTCAAAACTAATGGAGGAATTTTGATGACATTTTCAGGAAAGGTCAGAAATGACCCAAGGAAGAATTGATTAGATTTTGGGGATGATCTGGATTACCATCTGGATCCAGGATTTTTTTAAGGATACGGACATATTACTATAATATTTCCACTAGGCGGAGGTCTGCGCTCTCTGAGTGCTTTTCTAGTTTAAACAGAACTCAGCAGAAGCAGAACTCAGGCGGGACTCAGATTTCAGAGTTGTTAAAACTGACTTTATTTTCAACAATGATCAAACTCAGGGCCATGGGCAGGCAGACAGACAGGTTCGGATGACTCCGGGTTTCACAGAGCTCGGGAGAGTCAGAGGAAACACAAAAGCGTCGAGTGTAATCCACCAGGCGCGAAGCTTCTCCGCCGCCAGTGCAGCTTAACGAGCAGCTTAACGAGCAGGTGTTCCAGCGTTCCAACCAAAGATCTTCTTCCGGAGAAGATGACTCACTCAGTCAGTACAGTCACTCACAGAACCTGACACAGCGATCTTTACCTCTGTCGATCCGACTCAACTTTCACCCTTTTTGTCACGGTGGAAAAACTCTTGGATACTCGGATAGCAAATGATAGCGATAGCATGAGCATGAACGCACATGACTTCATGATGCATTCAAGTGCCTCTGGAAAGTACGGTGTTGTTCGACCCGAACAAGCTCTATTAATAACTAATAAAATGATTTTACATGCATATAGAGACAACTACGGTGAAAATGCCTGGGCTCTTTCTAGTGACCAGGACATTGTTGGAGCACGTATGAGGGAGAAATTGTACAGTTCTATACATTTATTTGTGGTTAAACTTTCTTAGAGTCCCTTTAATTGATGTTCATAGAGGATCTATTTTTAGGGGGATTTTCACAGAACTGGATGATGTTAAAATCTACATTCATGTTCCATAAACCTCATCTGAACATGTTTTGTTGTCGAGCAGTGAAAATGTGTCATTCTACTGGGTCAGGTCGCTGACATCAGTTGTGCCCCTGAAGAAAATTGCTTTGTAAAGGAATTATTAGTGTTACTCTTTTCCCCTGTCAGTGGTTTAAATGTGATTGATTGGGGAGTATCTGCCCAACAAGGTTGAACAGAGGTTACTGTAACCCGTTGCCAAATAAAGAACGAGTTTTATACTCTGACAAAAAGCTGATGTTCTGAACCTCAAACACCATAAAATGTCTTTTTCTTTTTTGTATTTTGATTCAGTCTACACTTAGAATTGAGCTCAGCATTTACCAAAAATAAGAAAATTCACTAAAAATTACACTTGCACATTTTATTTTCTTTCACACTTTTCTATTGGTTTACAGTTGAGGATCTTATTCAGCTCTGACTCCCTTGCATGAGAGTTTTTTTGCAGCTGTTAGGACACGGAAAGCTTGTAACTCTCAGTGCTGGAAGGAAATGATTATTTTCAGTTCCCTTGCTACAAATTTGTTTATATGTTACAAGAAAATGAAAAAAGGGAAAATTATGTAAAAATGATGATTTTGCCCTCAACATGCTCGTTGTAGACTGTGAGATATTCGGTGGCCTCGTGAGTAATCTTGGATGTAACTGTACTAACCTGATCCAAAATCTCATTAATGTTGTTGATGAGTCATAGGAGGCAGACATCTGAATAGAAATGTGAGTACAGGAATTAATTTCTTTATTATTTCTACAATTTTGTCTTAATGACACAAACTACAAATATGATGCTCTAGTTTAAAATCTTTGAATATGGCTGTTTGTTTCTCGGCATTCTCACTGATAAAGTTAGTAAATTTGTATTTACAGTACATAATTTCTTTATTATAGTGATGTTCTTTGGTAACATGTCAGATATTGTCCTTTTTTTAGCTGCACCTGAGCAGAAGTCTGTTCATTTCTGCTCCAGGTGAGCAGTGTTTGACTGTTGTTGATTGGACCAGCGCCAAAGGGCATCTTCAAGATGGCGTTTCACTAAACAAAGCTGCAGGATTTGGAGTGAACTGTAGCACCAGCTCCAAAATTGATGCCAAATTTTTGATAACAGGGAATGTCAGATGACTGTTGCATGTGGGCAGCATGTGCATTAGAACCTGAACATTTGAACATTCAGCAATGAGTCCAGATTCTGCCTACAGCAGTTGGATTATAGGATCAAAGTGTTGAAGATGCAGAGAACGCTCTGCTGATTGGTTGACTGACAGGATCACAGTGAAGGCAGTGTGATGGTGAGTGGAACATCTTCCTAGAAACACAAAGCTTATCATCGACTGCAACCCTGAGCTCAACTCTACTGAAGACTTATGAGATACGCTTGATGCTGTTTATGCCAGAGTGACCAACACAACCACATCGACCGACTTGCGCCAAATACTGGCTGGAGAATGGGATACCATCCCACAGCAGTGTGTGACCGAGCTGGTGACCAGCATGAGGAGGCGGCGCCTGGCTGTTGTGACTGCATATGGTTCTTCCACATGCTTCTGAAGCAACAGCACAATAAGCTGTCTGGCATTGACAGAGAAGATCTGGCAAGTTTTCCATGTGTGGAATCCACAAACTGCATTTTTCTTCTGAATATGGCACCATTTAAAAAGAAAATAAACAGGCTTTCCAATAGTATCAGATTTATTGCCAAGAAGCTTTGTTACAACAATGTCCTTACGTTGGCGTATAACATAGTTGCATATATTATACATGTGGTCCTGAAACTTTGAGCAGCACAAACTGAAACACGAGATGCATTCATTCCAATTTTTACATATTTATCTTCTGTTTCTGAGTGAACATTTTTCTCATTAGATGTGAAGCATGTTGAAACTTGTAGTTTCCACTATGTGAAGCATGTGTCTGCAGTAAAAGGGATGGTGATGTCTTTGAAAGACTTGCAGATTGTTGTTCTCAGCTGTAGGATTTGTGCAGCATATCCTCGGCTAACAAAAGAGAGAAGTGACAAAGTGTGAGTCCCTGCAGGGCAGAGCAGCTCTGACGTGTCTTTTAAAGGAAACAATAATCCAAAGTTTTTTTTCCGTTTGTGGTTTAGCAGAAAATCCTGTCAGTTGTTTACCAAGATTTTGGTTTTGGAAATGTTACTTGCTACTTATGTTTTTTTCAATGATTTGGTCACTAGTTGCTGTTTTTATCTGGTTATGGTACCCAGATTACTTTTTTACTGGCTTTCACATTCACATTACATGAACTATGCACAAAACATGCCATGGATGCACTGGGATGCATCTTCAGTGATGTATCGGGTCTCACAACATCATACACCCTCGCCCAGGTGACCCAGCCGGGGTTGATCAAGCCCCAGCTTGCGTCCCAGTAGCAAACCACGGCTCAGCCCTCTTAAACCAAATCCACCTTGTAGCTTTTTCTGCAGCTTCGCTTGCAGATTGAATGGCCCACTTCTTAGCCGCCCCTGTTACACCCAAACGACTGAGGACTTTGCAAATTGAACGCCCTGTAAAGCCTCTACAACCAACTTCTATAGGCTCATAGATGGTTTCCCAGCCTCTCTCCCTGCACTCCTCCACCAGCTCCTGGTACTTAGCGCGTTTCCTCTCATGGGCTTCCTCAATACGCTCTTCCCATGGCACCGTAAGTTCCAGAATGATCAGATGTTTGGAAGCTTCGGAGGTAATTATCATGTCTGGGCGGAGACTTGTGGTTGCAATGTGCTGAGGGAACCGCAGTTGTCTTCCAAGATCGACCTGCAGCTGCCAGCTTTGTGGAGGAGGCCTGATGTTAATTGTGGGCGCGCCGGGGGTTTCTCTCCAGCTTTGATGAATGGGACTACCTTCTTCGGAGCATGATGATGTTTGCTGGTGCTGATGGCTGAGGCTACACTCTCGGCAATTGCCTTAAGCACCTAGTCGTGGCGCCAGCGATAGCGCCCATCAGCCAGAACCCTTAGGCAGCTGCTGAGATGTTCTAGGGAGCAGGAACCTGTTTCACCCCTCCCCCAGACATGGAGGTTCGCTGGGCTTGGCAGGGTATCGCAGACAACTTGTACCCGGAAACGGACCCGATGGAAATCTACCTGCAAGATGTTTGCCCAGGTGATCCTGCACTGCAGTGTACTCTCCCATCTTGTCCATGCTCCCTGCTGCCAAAGTCCCACAGCCCTAATCGCTCGCTCTTCCTCTACGCCTGCTTGAACCTCTTCCTGGAGTAGTTATCTTTCCTTGCCACGGAACAATTATTAATTTTAGGTAAAATGATCGAAGATGAAGGGCTGGTCAAACATGTCAGCTGTTAAGTTTTAGTTAATTAAATTGCACATAGTCTAGATTGCCATTTTTAAATTTCCACCTCAGGAGTATCATCATTGGCTTTCTGGTTGCAGCAGAAAATCCTTCAGTGCTGCTTCATATTTTAAATTTGTTAGATTTTTGGTGTTAATTTTATATTTTTTAATCTTAATTGTAAGAATTATGTTTAGTAGGATGCAAGAGCAACAATAAACATTACATGTTTCATATTAAAGTTAAAGCTTAAATTAAAACAATTTATTCTGAAATGTATTTAACTTTAATAAATGGTTTTTGACTGGTTATATTTTACCAGGTTTAGTTCTCATTTTTAAAAAAAATGTTCCAGCCATTTCAAAGTTTGTTTCTGAGTAAAATAAGTTGTTCTACAACAGGTCAGATAATATTTAGTGCTAAACCTTGACTTAGAGCAATACGTCCTCTGATCCTCGAGCCCAGAGTGGTTCAGCAACATGTTTTCAAATTTAATCCAATAGTAAAAGGTGAATTTTAACAGAAACTTATGTGAGATGTGTCAGTGCATTTTACAAACAGTAGATCAGAATGAGTGAAAGTCACTGTTAACAAAGCTGCTCATGTTTTGGGAGAATCACACATCCTTCTGATCACACCTTCACATGCAAAAAAACAAAGAAAAGGGAATAAAAATCAAACACAAAACAGATTATAGTTTGATTCCATCAGAATGAACTCTCTGTGATCAGGGATTAAAGGAGCAGTCATTAAATGCATGATGTATTTTATTTAAGAAAACAGCTGTTAGCACTCAGAACACATTGTGGCCACTTCCGAACGATATTTTACCTTAAAAATCATTTGCTGCACAATTATGGAATGTTTCCAAATGCATTTTTTAATATATGACAGTCCAAAAAACCCAGACAGTTTGCCTTGAGTATAAATATTTAAAACCTAAACACAAATTATTCCTTTAAATCGTGCGACAGGGAATTGATCCTTTACATTCTCATCTGCAGAGATGAAACTTTGTTTTAGCTGCTCCTTTTGAAACACTGCCACATTCTGGATATGAGAAAACACAACTGAGCTGGTGGCTCAGCTGTTGGAAACAAACCCCAGACTCAACTGTGATCTGCTCCTAATCTAGTAGAAGCTGGATTAATACTGATATTATTAATAACAAGCAGAATCCTTTAAAGAGACCCTTCCATTAAAAACAGTTTTTCTGAGGTTTCTGTTGAATATTTTAGCTCCACAGGTGTTCTTACCTTCATAGTGGGTGTGAAAACAGGTCAACAACTTCTCTTTCAGTTTTAATCTCTCAAACTACGCAGGTGGCGATAAAACAGGAGTTCTCTCGAGTCCGAACAGCCTGTATCTGTTTCATTACAACTCCTTTGTTTGTTAGTATTCATCAGCTCCCGCAGTTGAAACCACACCTAGCATGCTGCTGGCTAAAAGCTGTTAGCATAAGACGTAGCAAACAGGAAGACACGACGTCTGACGTTGCCATGCGCAGCGGGGCAGGAAACAGTATACCTTGCTCTCATAGGCTAGTTTGTTAGCCAATCTGAGTCCAGCAAATTGAAATAATGAATATGAACGAGCTGCTGACGAAGTCTGATGGAACCAGCCGAATTTTAATACAGACAGATTGAAAGGTCTGTTAATCAGTGTTTCCTGACGTTTTTTAGATATAAAATGTTTCATATTACTGGTTAATGCTTAAGAAATAACCACAAAGTCCTGAAATGTGTATGAAATGGACTCATTAATTGTTAAGCAGGTATACAGGCCCACATGAAGGTTTTAGAAACTTCACCTTCATGACTTTGTTCTGGATCACTTTGCTCGGTACAGGAGTTAAACATGNCTTCATCACCTCACTCGGTTCAGAGTTTGTGTTTTTTTTTTTTTTGCATTATCCTCTTTGCAGTGATTCATATTTGTTAGTATTATCACACAGCTGTGTGTTTTCTGTAAACTCCCTCTCCAGCCCAGTGTTTGAAACCTGAGATCTTCCTGATATCACTCCTTGGCACAAAGCCATCCTTTAACTTCCCGTTACCCTTCTGTCTTTCCAAATAAAGACCAACATAAAGCAGATTTTGGTTGACATCTTTATAAAACCTTAAAGTATTTAGTTTCTGAACCATGCAGTTAATGTAACAGTTGGCTCAGGTTTATATGAGCATTCTTAACCGAGCTCTTCTTGCCCACTCAGTGACTCTCTGCTTTCTGCTGCTGGATTACTATGTGTCGAACACAAGACAAATTTAGCCCGGGCTTTTACTGGAAGCAGATGGTATGGTATTATGTTGAAGATACTGTTATCCACTGATGACTCTTCCAGTCTACCCACTCTACATCCCTGCTTTTTTTCCCTCCTCCGCCCAGGGAGAAAATATAAAACATAATGGGTCGATTTTGTCTTTTAAAAGGAAATTGGTGCTCTGAGGTGCTTATTTTTGCTGGTATTCTTTCTTTTTTTATTTCCTCCGCTTGCCCTCACCTTCAGCCAGTCAGCTGCCACTTCCTCCATCAACTGGCACAATATGAAGCTGTTAATGAACAGACCAACGGACCTTTGTATTTCTGCTGGTATTGTGTCATTCCCATCTGCAGGAACTTCACAAGAACAATGAAAGCAGTTAGAAACAGAAGAGGAAATAAGGATTGTTGATTGGAGAGGAAAAACTCTCATCTTTAAGACAGTCCATCATCATTCATGCTTTGTTTCTTTCCCAGCTGTTGCCTGGATTTTACACGTCATGTTACTCCACTAACAAGGAAAATAAAGTTTGGAAAAACTGAAGAATATTTTACCAGCTTTTTATATTTGAGAAAACTTACAAATTCAGTTGAAGTTGTAAAAAGCAGAATTGAGGGTTGAATATAGGAAATCAAAATTGGATGGAGCTCAAATTGACAGATCAGATGAGATCATAACCACTAAGAAACTAGCTGATTTTCTCATTTTGCAATGTAGAAATACATTTTGAATCTAACTCATGGTTTAATCCTCCCCCCAAAAGCCACTAGTGATGTTAAAATAATGACAAAGTATGGAGGCAGAGATAATTCTGACAGACATTTGAGTAATTGATCTATTAAGGGATGATTAGGGAATAAAAACCCTAATAATAAAGAAGAGATACAATCCAAACAGATATGATTCTGATAGAAAACATTCCTGCATTGCTGTTAGATGTTGAAATGTTTCAAATGTATCTTTGCATCTATGTGTTTTTGTAAAGTAGTACACTTTGTGTCAGTGTAAAATGCTGAGTGTGTGTGTGTGTGTGTATGAAGTGGTTCCTGGCTGCAGCAGCTGTCAGGGGACCACAGTAACAACAGCAGGCTCATTTGCTGCATGATTATCGACGGGCCACCTACATTTACAGTTAAACACTTTGACTCTCAGGCAGACAAACACACACACCACACACTGTTTCTTGTTTGATGTAATTATGCCGGCCTGTGTCTGACCATATGGCTTCCACTAGTTCACAATCTGCATTTTGTGTAAATCATGTGTGTTATTAAAACATAAAAGAACGAGATGCTTCAGAACAAATGACCAAGAAAACCTAAACTCAGCTGTTCCAGCAACATGTTCAGGAAGTTTAAAGGAAACAGTTCAGTCAAGTTATAATCAGAGGTGCGAAACGTTTTCGAACGTTTGACGGATAAAAGATTGAGTCAGGCTAGTGTCACAATGGGGCGTGACTGTTGACACAATTTTTAGTAAAATACCCAAATTTCAATTGCAACTGAACTGAATTGGTACATTCAACACATGTGACAGGTTTTTTATACATGTGGCCAAATTACATATGATGTCATAACAAACTGAAACAATCAAGGACTGTCACGCAAAATCTTTAGTGATTTAATCTGAAAGTTGTCTTAATTATGTCTTTGTTTATTTTTTTGACACTTTTTGAAGCATTTTTGGACTCAAAGAAACTAAACTGTGAAAATTGTAATTGATTTTCTAATTTTTGGAATGTCCAAAATTCAAGAGACATAAGAGCAAAGCCTGGTAATGAAGGAACTGAAAGACTCTCTCAAACATTTTGGGACATTTTGAATATCTTTTGAATGATTCTCAGTTTGCTGTAAATGATTTCAGTCCAGTGAGATTCTCACTTTAGTGGGTTGCTGTCAAATTTGGGTCTATAAAAATAAATGATCCAATAACTATTAAAAAAAAACATTATTTTTGGTTCATATATCTATAAGTTCCAACTCCAGAATAAAAATCCTTGAACATGTTGGAAAAACAGAGCCAATCTTGGTATTTGAGCACCGCTGAGAGATGAGAAAATGTCACACACATGCTCAGACCAGCTGCACAGACATGAAATGTGAACACTCAGACTTCGATATGCACCAAAACCTAAAAAGGAAAACACTGCAGGCTGTTGTGCTTTTCCTTTGATGTGTGTAAAACAGCATGAAGCTTGTGTGCATAGAAGCATGTGTGTGTTTGTGGTCATACTGTCTCATGATCTTTGATATAATGATCTAAGAATTAGCTGCATGAGTTCATAAGTTTTGAGACATCGGTGAGAACTACAGTTAAAACCAATAAAAGCATCAGGGTTTGATTTAGGATTATTGTCTTAGCTCCTCCCACTGAGAAAAGGTTAAACTTTGATAGCAGCGAGCTTCAATTACGCCACAAGGTAGATGTTAAAATACTTAATGACTTCATATAAATCAGCCTCATTGTTCCAATTTTTCATAAATATTAGAAATTAAACAGCTTGCCTTTTGACAGTTCTGATTCACCAACTAAAAATGTTAATGTAAAAAGGACAAAAGGTAATTCATCCATATGATTTATCATCAGCTCTGAGAAAACGGAGAATTAGACTCTGCCTCTGAAATATTATCTGTTCTTGAAATCATTTTTCAAAGTCAGACTTGGATCATGGCGGTTCATTACTGTATAACACTTTTATTTAGACAAATTAATATTACAAATTTCCCATTGTTTCTAAGACAATATTTAAATTATTTACTTTATTTGATACACTGAGATCTTTTATATGAGTTATTAGTGAATCCACGACAAAATTACATGGTAATTGTGGCAAGTTTTACTAACAACACGCACTCCTCAACTATTTAGTCACTATTTTGCTTGTGATGCAGGAAAATACAATTTTTACAGTCATCTTGCTTTTAAGGGAAAAACTTACTTTTATGCTTAAAGAAACCTGACGAATGTCAATGTTTTTTGTGTAAAGCTCCTTTTTAAAATGTAAAATCTTTAAGTAACTATTTTTAACTTAAAGAGGCCCTTCCATTAAAAAGGGTTTTTCTGAGGTTTCTGTTGAATATTTTAGCTCCACAGGTGTTCTTACCTTCATAGTGGGTGTGAAAACAGGTCAATAACTTCTCTTTCAGTTTTAATCTCTCAAACTATGCAGTTGGTAATAACACCCGAGTTCTCCCGAGTCCGAACGGCCTGTATCTGTTTCATCACAACTCCTTTGTTCGTTAGTATTCATCAGGTCCCGCAGTTGAAACCACGCCTAGCATGCTGCTGGCTAAAAGTTGTAGCATAAGACGTAGTAAACAGGAAGACGCGACGTCTGACGTTGCCATGCACAGCGGGGGAGGAAACAGTATACCTTGCTCTGATAGGCTAGTTTGTTAGCCAATCAGAGTCCAGAAAATAATGAGTGGCTGCCGAAGCCTGATGGAACCAGCTGAATTTTAACACAGACAGATTGAAAGGTCTGTTAATCAGTGTTTCCTGACGTTTTTTAGATATAAAATGTTTCATATTACTGGTTAATACTTAATAAATAACCACAAAGTCATGAAATCTTTGTGAAACAATCTCTTTAAAAAAAAATGAATCACAGAAGAGCAGGCAAGAGCAAGAAAATGCTTCAGGGAATAGCAAAACAAATGCTGTTCATTTAATTTTTGGGAGCCTAAACCGAAACTATTCCACTTAATATTTAATCATCTCAACATCCATGGTCTATTGGTGAGTCTATGAAAGAGTAAATATGCTGATGTCAAAAGGTAGAATAAACTAAGTATAATAAACAGAAAATGATAAGGCAAAACAAAGAATAAAAGAACTGAAATGCAGTTTTTTATTTTTTTAATGGAGCCTGAACGGTTTAAGACTGGAGCGACACTCGTCCGATCCAGATTCAGATCTAGATCCAGATCCAGATTCAGATCCAGCCACAGTCTGACTGTACGACCTCACATTTTATGGTCCGAGTAATGTTTGTGCTGTAGGCAAGATCATGCAAGAAGTCCCCTTTTACATGGAAACACACACACACACACACACACACACTCCACTGCATCAAGCACAACAAGCACCACTCAAGCCGCAATAACTCAAATCCAAGTAAAATGTTTGCAAGGAGAAGATTTTAGAAAATAAAAAACATTGCAGTCTATTTTATATATGGCTGAAGTTGTTATGAAGATGGATTACAGGCTGGATGCAGTGCAACAATTGTTGCAATTTTAGCAAAAAATAAGGTACAGCAAAGTCAACAAACATGTTCAGAAGAACACTGCCTGCTTGTTTCTTTATCTACCTGCTTCCTTTAACCAGTGTCCTCCATAATAAACAGGACATTTATGTTTTCAGCTGTAAAAGCTATCAAATAGTTCTGAGGACCTACTTTTAAATGTTTTTTTGTTTATATTTAAAGGTAAATTGTGTAACAGGTGAAAAGAAAACAATGTTTTTTAGCCTGACTGATTACCAGCGGATCGGATACAGAGGAATATTTTAATTGGTCATTAAATGCATCACAGGCAAAATAATTTGAGCGTCTGTATGACAGCTGATGTCTCACTTAGTGTTGAGTTAAGATCCACCGTGTATTAAACATGAATAAAGAGCAGAACATTTATTCCACCACAGGCTGGAGTTTACAGTTTCATGTCATCTGTCCATGTGTTTGTAGCTCACAGGCTGGTTTCAAATAGCCACTAGCCTTCTGTCTAGATACTAGGATTTCTAACTTAACAGCTGACTGTATGAAGTGATGCCATAAGTAGTCTGATTTGTGAGAGGTTGCGGAGAAAGAGGAGGGGGACGGATGGGGGGATACACTGTCAGATCAAAGCAACAAAGAGAGTGATAAAGGTGAAAGAGAGGTAAAAGTCATAAGGAGTCTCATCCCAAAGGTGAACTCCTCTTCTGGCGTTTGTCTGTTTAATCTCACTCACTCTTAATCTCTGCTAGTGGATGATGGCTAAAGAAAACTAGTTTGCATTCAGGGGCTTGTTCTCTAAAACGGCCCCATATTTTGTATGAAATAGTATTTAAGCATTTTTCTTTTTAATAAACTATAAGTTATATGCAGGAAGAATGAATAAAGGAATAAAAGAATTTGGGAGTTTCAAACATCTACATAACTACAAATTGCATTTGTCACTAGTGATATACTGTTAATGTTTACTGTTCCTGAACGCTGCTATCTAGCTGGCTAATTACTGTTGACAGACTCTGCAAGTATATTAAATTATGATAGCAATAATTTTTCTATTTTAAGTAGTTTAGGTTTCTATGTTTATTTCATCGTTCAAATTTAGACTATTCACTGTAAATGAAGCACTATAAACAATTTATTGAATATTTTAATTCCTATACTTAGCAGATCATGTTGTACTACATTGTTTGGCTTCTGTAGCTGCTTTAGTTACTCTAGAAAGATTGTGACTGAAGTGTGTAGTGGAGGCATTTGGTACATTGGAATGCAGCTCTGCTTGTGATGTCGTCTGTCTTTTATAATGATGCTGATCAGAACGCTGGACATCACCAGGCCAGAATGTCTTAAAGAGAGTTACAAGTTTAATCTGAGCACTTGTTGTCTGTAATATGCTTGTACAAATGATACTGGAGTAACATACTGACCTAGAACACCCCCACAAGTCCCCTCTTCAGATTATTATAAACCCATAATTAATAAACTAATGGCAGAATCCCAGGAGAGCAAAGAAAAGGAAAAAAAAGAGAAGAAACTAAACACAATCACACAATAAAATAAAAACATAAACCCATGTCGCCTGTGGGACCACACAATCAGTTATTATCTCTATCTGCTAATTCCTGTTCAGGGTCGCAGGGAGCTGGTGTTTATCTCCAGCTGTCATTGGGTGAGAGGCGGGGTCACACCTGGACAGGTCGCCTGTCAATCACAGGACCACATATACTGTAAATGGACAACTATTAACACATTAACAGCTAGGTACAATTTGCTAGTTAACCTTAAGCATGTTTTTGGACTGTGGGAGGAAACTAGAGTCCAAAGAGAAAAGCCACACGTGCACAAGGAGAATATACAAACTTCATGCAGAAAGGCCCCGGCTCGGATTCAAACCTAGGACCTTCCTGTTGCACGGCAACAGCTCTACCAACTGCACCACCGTGCAGCCTGTACACCATCAGAATCAACAAATTTTACTTGTCCACCTGCAAAATAGTTTATTTCAAAAATATTAATTAGGCTTCCATGTAGGTGTGCAGTTGATAACCAGGCCAGGACCGGCATACATGGAGTTTTTATCTGTCCATGCAGGGGTTTTCTCTGTGAACTCAGATTCCCACAGACCAAAACATCTATGATAATTAGCAACTCTAAATTGGTGTGAGTGTGTGTGAATGATTGTCTCTTTGATGGACTGGCGACCTGTCCAGGGTATGACCCCCGTCTCTCACCTAATGACTGCTGGAGACAGACATCAGCTCCCTGTGACCATTAACATGTGGGTAAAGGATGGATAAGAAGGGTTAGCCCATCTCAGCATTTAATTATTCCAACAGTGGCTACTGAAAAAGAATTCACAAAGAGGAAAATACTTAATTCAAACCAGAAAGTACATTTTTAAATACTACACTGGGACAAAAAGTTAAAATACATAGTTTACAAAGGTAAAAGTTCAGCAATAAAATGAAATTTGATTGCATCAGCCAGAATCTGTGTTTTCACCTTGGATATCAAAATATTCTTGAACTAAATTTTCACCAGCTTTCAGTGATTTGGCCACAAAACAAACACAAACAAATAAGTACAAACTCTGAGTTCCTAATAAACCCTCTTTAGTAAAAACACAGAGCAACATCCACTTTTACTTTTGTGCTTCCTCTTTTCTTTGGCCTATCAGAGGCGATTTCATTGTAGTATTGAGAGTTTAAAGCTTGTGTCCAGAGAATATTTATTTTGACCTGTTTTATAGCTCTCTCGATGCATTGCAGCTGGAAGCAGTCATGTGTCTCATTGATAATGGAGAAAAAAGGGGAGGCAAAGAGAGTGAGGGATGGAGAGAGAGAGCGGGTGAGTCATGCCTCCATTTGATAATGATGACCCATTGGTTCAGAAGTGCGTGTCACATCCTCAGTGGCGAGGGAAAGCGTTTGATACGCTCAGGACATCCTTTGGTTCCTGCCTGCTTCAATTAAGTTCCTGCTGTTTGTGGCTTTTAAGCATGTGGCTCCACTAATCTAATGTTTGACTGTGTTTCTGTTGTGTGTGTGTGTAGGTGTGAAATCTTGTGCTGGTCAGTTCATTCCAAATTTTGTGTGCTTGCAGGTCCTTGTTGTATTTAAAGCTGTTTATTTTCACAAGGTAAAACGAGTTATTTGCACTCTACAGGAGCTTGTTTGCTTGGTTAGTTCAAAAATTTTCAGCATTATTCATTTTTTTTATTGGAAAAAATAGTTTCTTTTTAAAATATGAGCTCCTACCTGTGTCATTCAACAATGTCAACTGAAAAAATACTTTGAAATTTGCTCCAAGTTCTGCATAATGTGATTTTAATTAATAAAACATGGGAAATATTATCAGCTGTTTGTATTGGACAGTGCTAAGAGTTGAGATAAGATAAATGACAGGAATTGACAAGAGTTAACACTAGATGTTAATTGTCTAATAGTTGAATAACTGAGGTTGTGACTAAAGACATATCAACTTTATAGGAAATGTTTTAAAGCAAGAAAACTTGTAGATGTGTGTTTTGGATTTTTTTTGTTGAGCTCTTTTTTTTTTTTTTTTTTGCCCAAGGGAGGAAGTTCAAAGAACACATGTTCTGGTTGAGATGGGCAGCAGCGGATCTTCTCTGCTTGCTGCTTGTTGGAGTGCATCTGTTTAAAGAAGAACAGTTTCCAGCTAATGATCCTTTCAGTTGAGCCAATGATATATTGTAGCTTAAGCTTGTCCTGTTTGTCTGTGGCACTGTACAAGACAGTGATGAATGATGTGACAATGAACTCAATAACTGTGGGTGTAGAACTAGATCAGCTCTGCCTCTGGCAGGTTGAGCTTTTATTTTTCCTGTTCTGGGAAGAACGTTTCGTCATTGTGTTTTTATTGTTGTGGAGTTTTCACTGCTGTTGTTTAAGATCCTTGGAAGTTGTTTTGCCAGGGGGTTTAAATGACTTCCTGTTGCAATAATCGTTTGTGTGGGGAAGCATTAAAACACTTTGCCATTTCGCTTCTTTTTGAGAATATTTGATTTCACATTGTTGTAGCTACATAATAATTCTCAACTTCCTGTGTGAATCCAAACTCCTCCCTGTCTTGGACCAAACCAATCAAAATTGTGTGTAGAAGCAGTTTTTTTCGAGCGTGCTGAACTTCTGTTCATCTTTATATCTGAGAGACTCTGCCGCTTCAAGATAATCCTTTAACACCAATGAAATTATTGACCTGCTGTTAATTAATCTCATAAGGTGCAATGTAATCTGTCAGCTGTTTATATTTTGATACTTCATCTCAACTTTTTCAAGAACCATTATTGCCATTAAAATGAAAAGAATAGTTTTGTGAAACTTTCCTTCTTGTTTTGAAGATTTAGTACTATATATATATATTTTTTAATTTCTGGAGCATTTTTATTTATAGTCATTGAGTAGGTTTCAGTGTTTTTCCTAATTACATGTTTGCACCATGTTTAGGGGCTGAGGATCAAACCATTGACCTACAAGGAGGCCTATCGCTATGGTATCACCATTAAGACACAAGTTAGAGTTAAGAAACAGGATTCTGTGATAGCTTGATGATTTGGTCGGCTACAGCACTTAAGCTTTTGACCCCATTATTTAAACTGTATTCTTTAGGGTTGAGACAGGGTGGACTGTTTGGGTTCAGAACAGGCTTCATTCTGTAGCCACTGATTTCATAAATTAATCCCCGACTTTTTAGAACTGTGATATAAACACGATTAAAAAGAAAGCAAACCAGAAAGAGTCAATTTTTAAACAACTGGTACTTGTGTTAAAAAGATTTAGTATTTATTCCTAATTTCCTCAAGTCTTAGTATATTATCCTTTTTCTTTGCTTACTTAAGCGGAAATAAATCCATTTCAAGGGCTTGCCCACAGTCTCTTTATTGTTATACTAAGTATCAAGTACAAAGAATTAGCTGTGCTTATCTTGAAGAGTTTTAAGTGAAATAGGCAGCCAACAAATGATGTGTTTTAACTATAATCCCTAATCGTTATACACAAGTTTCACACATAATTTAAATTGGATGTGTGTGCTAAGCTTTGCTTTTTTTCCTCTTTTGTGCCCTGTAAGTGATCATTTTGTGTAAATAGTTCACAGCTTAAACAGTTTGCAGTATATGGTCATTATTTCCCCATTACATAATTATGTAAACATTACATAAACATTAGATTTTAAATAAGGACAAGATTAAATGGTAGCATGAATTTGATTCACTTTTGATGTGCATTCATAATAGTTGATGATTGATTAAAAGCAAGAAAAAAATGTGTCATTTAATATTTCTAACAAAAATAGAAGACAAGGGTAAATTTTGAAAATGCCAGAATTATAAGGAGTGGTATTTATTCAAATCAAATCGTACAAACAGGAACAAAAAGACAAAGAACAATTCCTGCTTTTCGTAACACGTGTTTATTTCACCTTTTACTCAGACGGTACTAATTAGGCACAACAAAGACACATTGTTTCTCACTTTGCAAAAAAAAAAAAATCTGCAGAGAAATCTGTTTTATTATAAAATCCACATCAATTATTTTTAAGAATGATTTGATGAGGGCTAACAACTATAATTTTGTTCTTTTGCTTAAAAGTTGACTGTGTACTGAGGCTTGAGATGGAGACTTGTTTGAAGTTTACCTGCTTAGTTTAATATTCATCTGTCCAGGTTGATCAGTGTTGAGCAGTATAATAGTGTAGCTCACTCTTAGCTAACATTTCCACTTTGTAATTCTTTTGAAATTAAGCGTTGAGGGCTGAAAAGACAGATCCCATCAAGTTTATTTAGCAGCTGTCCTGAAAAATGCGGCTTAGAAAAGCACCACGATGCTTATGAGATTGCTTGGTGCATTTTTACCTTTTAAAGCTTCTCCATGTTCATTTTTCACTCAGCATTCACTGTCACACCCCTGTGATGGCATCTTGGGGAGAACAGATTGCCCTTGGTAATCAGTATTTTACCACAGTTGTTAAAAGTGCAATACCTCTTCCAATCCTTATGATCTGCCGCAACTATCTCCACACTAAATGTAGCTCTTATCGGCGGTTGGAAATCTTGGCAGTGAGTGTCATTGAGTCCTCAATGACTCCTACGCATCTCAATGTGTCCATTCGACAGAAGCCCAATAGACCAGACAGCAGATTTTATATTTTTCCTCACCCACTCCTCCTCCTCCTGCTCCTCCTCCTTCACTTTATCTATAGCTATCAGGGTCAGCTGGCTAGACACACAATTAGCCAGTCCTTAGGAGCGCCAACACTACACACATACACGTGTACGTGACAAAGCAGCAGAAGCAAATCTTTAAGGTTTTCTTCGTCTTGTAATTAAGCAGATTTGAATTACAGCTGTGCATCTGCAGGATGGTAAACAGGCTGCTTTTTTTTTAAGCAAAGAAAAGAGAGGACTGTGACAGCAGAGATGAAAAAGCTGATGGAAAGGATATTAATATGCTGGATACCCTACTGATACCGCTGCTTGTTTTAGTTACACATGCACAATTTTTAGGTTGCAACACCTTCGTATCCAGTTTTCTTCTCCTCTCTGATCTCATCTGTGAGTAAGGAGAAATAACAATGGCACAGGCAGCAATAAGAAAAGTAAATTCAGAAAAATGAGCATTTCTTTCTGAAACAAGTCAGGCAAACACGTGTGTAAAACAGAATATAAGGCTATACGTGAGGATTGATGGAGGATTTTGATAGAATTTACTCTCCTTGTTGAACTGAGTATTATATGCTAGATAAAATTAGAATTGGGTTGTAGAAATAGCGAGGACCTTTTTTGCTTAGAGACGCAGATGCAAATATTGGGATAATTTACATGAGCTCTTGATACCCTCTCTGCTTCATAAAACCACGGATTTAATAGCCTACTTTCCTCACAACTATTTCTAAAAAAAAAACTCTGAAGGGGGAAAGGGATAACAACGTTCAGGGAGTGGGAGAACAGGGAAAATAAAAGGAGAGACAGACGCAGTAAAGAGCTCGCAGCAAATATAGCCCTGAATTTGCAAACCATAAACAAATTATAAATCCATAATTTCTTCCCTCCTACCTGGTGATGAGGCATGTTTCTGCCCTCAGTCCATTCGTAGTAAACTCTCAGTAGAATATTGCATGGGAATCATTTTTTTGGGGGAAAAAAAATATGCAAAGGTGACTCTTCATATGTCCCGTCTTCACTTGTATTATTTCAAGGGCATGCAGGTTTAAGATAGCTACTTACTTAGTAAGTGTCGATAAATCAGAGGCTGTCTCTCAAGGGAGTTCACTTTCCACCAACATGCATACAAGCAAACACTCTCAATCATTGTCACAAATGCAATTGTCTGACGAAGCCAGGGGAAGAAACCTACTTCCTATTCAATGTGTTTCTTTGCTCTCTGTCTCCTCATTGGCTCAGCATGATTAATGGGCCCTCTCCACCTCACAGCCAGTATATGTGTGTTTATTTGCATGTGTCTCTGATGTGCAACCCTACACCGATACCACACAAGATCAAATTATTTAATATATACATTTGATTCAAGGGCAGTAGAAGTTTTTGAGGTGTTAAAGCGCATAAGAAAAAGTTAGTATTTGTTTTTGAAGTTTTTTGAAAGTCATTGAGACGAGAGAGAACTGTGTAAAAGCACAATGTGGGAATGTTGCTTTTTAAAATGTATTTAAATTACTTCAATCGTTCAGAAATATAAAATGTGTGTTATCATGAAGAGAATGGTCGTGGTCAAATAGGTAATCACTGAGCCACAAGCAGCACTACGAATGAGAGTTTCATTGTGGAGACGGATTCGCCTTGTAAAAGAACAACCATCCGTGTAGCACCCTATCAAGCAGCTTTTTGTTGTGAAGTACGCAAAAGAATGTACTTCTGACTAAAAAGGCACATGGCAGCCTAAAGGGAATTTTCCAAAAAAAGCACCTAAAAGGACCCAAAAAGAAAATAAATCATTTAAAAAAGACCTACGAAAAAAGCGAACAGTTGAGATACCTGAAAATGTGCAAACCACAAAAAGCTATACATGTGATATTTGATGGGAACTTTGACATTGTGGGATATTCTTTACACTAAATTACCAAATTAATCAAATTGAATTCTAACTTGATTGTAGCACGAATGAATAGTTTGGAAAACTTGTGTTTGTGCTGTAAATTGAACAGTTGCTGTAGATCGTTGGAACCCCACAGTTACGGTTATCCAGGTCACATCACACCTGGTGGTTCCCAAACACAATGCTGGCTGCAGTAACACTGGAGGAAAGGTTCTTTTGATCCCTCTTCACATGAAATTGCAGTGAGCACACAGGGGTCAGAGGGATGAACAGATAACAGTGTGTAAAGTTGGTGTTTTCATGATATGTTGGTGTGATTGAAACTGACCTGTATTTGTCAGTGTGTTTTTGACATAGTCAAAAAAAAAAACCCCATGATACTGCTTGTCTTTTTGCACTGTATGTGCATGATTCTGGGCTCAAAAATAATATCCAACTTACTTGGACCCTCAACATTACACATATATGGATGACGGACCTCCATCTGCTTAAGTTGGACACAAGTGAAGCCATAGTGCCTCATTTACAGGTGCTCCCATGTTAGATTAGAGGTGTTGGACTGAAAGCCCTGCTGACACAAATATACATGGTCATGGTGTTTTTAAAGTATTACACAACTAATTACAACCAAATATAACAGAACATTTAATATCCCTGCTTTAACTTCTGTTATGTTTCTGTGTCTAATTATAATACATGTCAAAAAAACAGCAGTGAGTGCGTGGGAGTCAGTCAGCGGTCCTATGTGTAAATGAGGTCCCAAAGTTTTGGGCTGCTGTCGTCTTTTGATTCACATCATGAATTTAAACACACAAAAGTCCCAAATAATTGGGCTCTGCTCTTTTATCTGCTGTTTTAAATGATAAGATGACGCCATCATTAAAACCATTATTAAACAACTTTTTTTATTCACCAGCAATAAAAACCGTAAGCTTAAACATTTGGGTGAAGAAAATGCAAATTAAGAATATTGTACCCATGAGCATTGCACTAATTTTCAGCATAATTATTACCTTGTATTAATAGATGTCAAAAATGAGCTCTCTATCTATTTTTCATGCACGGATGCTATTTTTCTGTAGTTTTGATGATGCAAGCACAGAGACTGAGTGAAATAAAAAGAGTGACAGCTTAATCTTCGCATGCACGTATTTTGTTGTTTCAATAAAAGAGAAACAAGCGTTTTCCTAGAAAAGAAATAAAAGGACACATTTTGTTTTCCAAAGCTTCTTATTTATAGATCTAAATCAAAGAGAAATCAAGCTTAATGTTTGTAACGTGTGTAATTGGCAAACAATCTTCATATGATGTTAACTCCAAACCCCACCCTGTATCATCTGAAGCCCCCCCCCTCTCCATTCTGCTCAAAACTCTGTCAAACCTCTAATGGAACTATAAATCTATCACTATTATTCCCATGTGATTTCCTTTCATTGTTTTTTGTCTTTAGTGTGTGACACTATGTGCAGTTTTCTTGCATGAGGTCCCTTCCTTACAGATAAATGTTCTCATGGTATGTTGGGTAAAATGAGTTTCATTCAGTGATTTATGGTCTAACTGCAACCCTTATGAGGTTTTATTGCTAAATTACCCAGAGCAACGGTGAATCTGACTTCTCCTTCTTCAGAGCAAATTGCAGTAACAGGGGATTTAATTGAATGTGTTGTACAAAACCGTAGAGTGCGCGTTTGATATTACTCCCTGCTAACACATCCAACCTTCTATTGTACCATAACACCAATTTGCTGTACTGTATCTGCTACTAGAATTCTTTTTGTTTCTTTAACTGCTTTTCTTCGTTAGCTCTCGTTGCTTGTAAAGAGAAACAGCTTTTAACAAAAAGGAGGCTTGTTGCTGTTTTACTTTTTAACTGGTGCAAAACTGTTGGATTTAGATGGTGGGACTTGTAGATAATGAGTCTTTTTTTTTCTGTTGCTTTTCAGTATTTTGGAGCTCATTACAATGTTGCAACTTAACTGCTCCTACAGCTACCCGGTGAGCAGTTCATTAAAGCAGGAAATGGTCAATAATTATGTTTTTAAAGCTGTTTTTCTATTCCACTCCTCGAGTATCACTGACCTGCGTGTTTCTGATGTCTGCCTGCTTCCACACACCTGATTTTATTTGATAGCTAATTAACAGGCTTTTGCTGAAATACAATTATCTGAATCAGGCATGTTGAAGCAAGAAAACATCTAAAACATGCAGGATGGTGGTATTCAAGGACTGGAATCAAGAAACACTGCTTTATAGTGTCCCGTTCAGTCTGCACTGGACTGGGTCACATAGAGATAGACCCCCCCACCCCACACACACACACACACACACACACACATACACACACCACACATGTCATCCATACATGTAAGGGTTTTCTTGGAGAAAGAATGTATTTTAGCTGTATGAACTTTTTTCTAACCCAAACCGAAGCATTTTATTATCAGAAAACAATTACTATCAAAAGAACATGTTTGTCTTTGAAACAGCTGAGATAATGTGTTGACTGGCTTGAGGAGTTTGTTATAAAAACATTTCAACCCTGTCAAAATACTTTTACAGCCTCCACTCAATAATCATCCAACATAAGTCTTTTAGTAACATAGTGTCATTATATTTTCCTCACACAACCGTCTTGGTTAAACTTGTACGCCACGGTTGAAGGACTATATGTATGACATGAACTGTCCGGGTGACTAAAGCTCAGCATGATGAACAAATGCAAAATTTTCCCGTGGTCAGCATGTTTCCACTGTTTGATGTCTGAATCACAGAGAGCCTGGCATGAATTTTTATGCTTTAGGATTTCATGGGAATTACAACAAAGGAACTTGTTTTACTTTGAGTTTAAAAAGTTTTGTTACATTGAGCTTATAATAAAATCATTATTGAAGCTTTACTATTAGAGGGATGGTGTCCAAAAGTATTAAGATTCAGGAGAATCTCCATACAGTATTGTTTGGCTCCTGAAGTCATCTAAGGTAAAAATCAGAGGGTTCTACTCAGTATTTTCTTAATCTTTATATAAACTCAACTTTGTTAATTTACATTTTTCTTCCTGATTTTAGATGCAAGATGTCTTTCAAAATTTACAGAAATACAAGTAATATCATCAAAGATACACTGAAATATAGCAGAAACAAGTTTATTTTTTGTCATTGTCTGAAAGTATAACAAGATATATTCCTGAATCCGACATGTTTTCATATGATAAAGTTGTTAAAAACTGAACTATACTTTTATAGACCAAATGTTTCTCAATACCAAGTTTCACTTGAAGCTTCAAGGTTTGACTTTTTTTTTTACATTGTATCTTAACATGAAAAAAAAATCCGAAAGCCTTGTTTCAGCTTAAAAAGATCTGTCTAGCAGGAAGTTATTTAGTTCAGATGTTGAAAGATTAAATGGGAATAAAAGAGACTCAAGCTTGGAAAAACTGACATAGACTGTTAAATAAAGAACACAAAACTTTATATCCTGGATAAACTAATGAAAGTAAACATTTTTATTTTCTTGCAAACACATTCAAAGATTTGTTTTAAGTTGAAAGTCACATGCAGTTCAATCACTAGTCTTAGTTGAAATCAAATTCAAGGTCATTCCATCTTGTAAACACATGCAGTAGTTTTCTTACAATTAATGAGCATAAATAAACATAAACGTACATGTAAATTAAATACATCTCTTGAGATTCACTTGGAAATTATTAATACCACCCCCCCCCCCCTTACACCCCTGTAGTTAAATTTGAACAAATTGTGTAATGAATGCTGGTGAATAAAGAGAGTCTTTGATCATTTTTTTATCCCTCCTACCTTCTTTCTTGGCAGCTGTGATAGAAAACAATGAGTCAGTGAGCTTTTTTCCCCCAGTTTCCTCCTCTGGTTTCTACCTCAGTCTAGGAGGTAACTACATGGATATTTTAAAATGTATTGATTGTTTATGGTTCATCATTTACCCCATTTTTTTAAACCACAAACTATTAAAATCTAGAATGACACTGAAGCTTATGCAACATTAAAATTTAATGATTTTGAAATGAAAGGACTTGAAATGATCTGTAATTAAAAATTATACTAGCTTTCTATTTACTATTTTATTCTAATCTCACACACAAAAAATATTTCTAATACAACAATTAATAAAAATCCTAAGAAAATCTACTGATGAATTTCCTTTTTAAAACATTCATTTAGTGTGTAGAGTTTTATGCTACTTTGGTGCCAAAATGAGTTTCATATGTTTGGTTTGTCCTTTCTGGACGTTTCTAATAACACGGTGATGCAACGTGAGCAAAGGGTCAAGAAGAATGACTCGTATTCTAATGACGTTTTCATTTGATATTCATGAACACATGGGGATATTATATTGCATTTCTGCCAACATATTGCCTTGGTAGTCACTGGAATTTTAAAGAAGCCCAATCTATACCTGCATTACACAGAGCAAATGAAAATATGACAGGAAATGAGACAGGGAGACGAACCCAGCTGCACTCTGTTGGCCTCCTGTGAGGACACTTGAAACCTATTGCAAAGAAAAAAAAACCTTTGACATTTGGTTTGACAGTAATCAGACAGCTGTAGTGTTGTTTTTATGAAGAGATATTCTTAACATATAGTCTTGTCCAAATACACAACATTTTACCATCATTTCTTTACACTTTAACTACATAAAAACACATTAACAGTTATATAAAATCCATTAATTGGCTGGTGAGTGTACAGAATTCATCTGCCAGTCTTTTAGCTATAGTGAAGAGAGCACATCTCTCCCATTTTAGCCTTTTACCTTTTAATGGAACATTCTGAATTGACTTATTGACTATTGAGTTTTCAGACCTAACATAAACTCTTATATTTTAAATTTCTCTGATATTTCATAATATATGAGCCTCAGACTGCAAAACTGGAGAAGAGAAGATGGTCAGGATGAGTGATGATGGAATATGTGTGGTTGTAGTCTCTAAACTCTGGAGGGAGGCAGATGAAGAAATCAGGTCAGAGTCACTGTCCTCTTTAAATCATTTTTTTTAACTCTGAAGTTTTAATACTTGATTGAATTATTAAACTAAATTGTTGTACAATACTCACAAAATGTTACGGATGTTCAGCTTTTGGGTGAAAGTTCAAGATGAACCAAAAATGCACTCAAACGTTGAATGTTTCTACTTTCATGACATAATATCACTGTAGTGTGCACTTTATCATTTTTGCATAGATTTCACCTGAAAGCCAAATATCCCTACATTTTTGTGAGAAGTTTATTGTATGTTATTGTTTTACTTGTAATAATCAGATGTCTTAATCATATTTTGATTTGCTGATGTGTAAAACGAGCTGGTTTGAAAACATGCTACTAAAGCTATTTAATCGTGATTTTTTTGGAAGCACTGTAGTTATTTGTGTAGCTCAGTAGAGAATAATTCTAATAATTTTCACAGATTTTCACAATTAGAATTTAACAGGAAAGGTGGGAATACCTGGTGCTCTATAGACTTTTATAGCTTAGACATAATTAACAGAAGAAACATTATTTGTAGTTTAAACTTGTCATGATTTATATCTGGTTTTGTTCACACAAAAATTTGTTTGACTTATTGACAAATTTCAGGCTGTTTTCACAAGCATAACCATTTAAAGAGGCCATTTCATTAAAAATGTTTTTTCTGAGGTTTCTGTTGAATATTTTAGCTCCACAGGTGTTCTTACCTTCATAGTGGGTGTGAAAACAGGTCAACAACTTCTCTGTCAGTTTTAATCTCTCAAACTACGCAGGTGGTGATAACACCCGAGTTCTCCCGAATCCGAACGGCCTGTATCTGTTTCATCACAACTCCTTTGTTCATTAGTATTCATCAGGTCCCGCAGTTGAAACCATGCCTAGCATGCTGCTGGCTAAAAGCTGTAGCAAAAGACCTAACAAACAGGAAGAGAGCATGTCTGCTGTTGCCATGCGCAGTGGGGCAGGAAACAGTATACCTTGATCTCATAGGCTAGTTTGTTAGCCAATCAGAGTCCAGCAAATTTGCATAATGAATAATAATGAGTTGCAGCACAAAGCTTGATGGAACCAGCCGTATCTTCATGTAGAGAGATTGAAAGGTCTGTTAATAAGTGTTTCCTAACATTTTTTAGATATAAAATGTTTCATATTACAGGTTAATACTAGAAACAACCACAAAGTTCTGAAATTTGTATGAAATGGCTCCTTTAAAAAATAGAAGGTTGTTAAAAAGCAACTCAAATAAACCAGTTTTACATGGTTAAGTGAACTTGGATCAGTTTGTATGTAGTTTGGTGTGTTTTAAGAAGTTTAAGTGGCGGGGGGGGGGGGGGGGGGGGGGG
>SSNP01000049.1:3517044-3650557 GCA_006937955.1 Pachypanchax playfairii
ATATATATATATATATATATATATATATATATATATATATATATATATTTCTGCATTGCTAAGCACATGGAGCTTTATACCATTTCAGCATGGCTATAAATTTCCACTACTGGTAAATGGCTCGAAGGTTTTCTTAGTGCTTCTGCAGCTGAATTACTTTGTATGAAAAGGGAGCTGATCTGTTCATTGAATATGCCAAAGTTGAGTCCTGGTGGTCAAAATTCCACTCTGACATTGAATGCATCTCCTGAATGGGATCCTGACTGTAAGTCATGGGCGTTTGAAAAGATGCAGAGCATGTTGACAGTTTTCACATGATAGTAAACCCACCATCACAGCAAGATACGGATGTAGGTCAGTATGTGTTTGCTGTCTGAGCTATAAAATATATTTCCTGTGTTGTTAGTCATTTTAAATGGATAAAATGAAGCACTTTCTGTGGGGTGCATGTGCTTGATTTAAAAAAAAAAAAATCTCTTTTCAACTCTACAGATTGAAAAGCTCTCAGTTTGGACACTGTATTGAATATGTCTCCTGCTGTTAACTGCTGGAGCTCAATAATAGACTTATTGCAGAGACAAATCATTTACTCTGTGCATGACGACTTTTATTCTAAAACTGAGAGCCATCCATGCTTAAATGAGGGTTTCAGTGTTTTGTTTAAACAGTTTCAGTCAGTATATACTAGATTTGGATTTCCACAGTGTGCAGCAATTGGCTGTCTGTTATAAAATATATGTATTTTTTACTATGGAAGGTTTGAAAAGCTTTTTTTTTTAACTGTGTGATGAGAAAACACAACCATTTCTAGTTTTTCATTTCAAGGTTTCCCCAAATTAGTCTTCCACTGTGGTATAAACACTTGAACTCAAAGTTGTGTTTTACTTGAACCCACTTGAACCCGCACTTACAGAAACAGAAGACTGTTAGAAAAGAGGGTTCAAGTAGATTGTTTAACACACTTTTCATCCTGGAGTTTAACTCGACATTGAAAACGGATGTCTGTGGATATAATTTCACACCTCTTTCCTTTTGCTCTTCACTTGAATATCTTATTTAACAATATATAAAACATACAGTAATTCTTGGATTCAAATTAAGGGGAGTACTTATAAAATCTTGTTTCATTGCACCGTGTTGTTGGTGCCACCGAGGTTGTGACTTAGTACGGTAATATCTTTCTTTCTTTATTGTTTTGCCTTTGCGTGGGGTAATGGAGTAGTCTTAAAGGATCAATACTTTCTGTGATGTGATTTCAGCACCTGGATTCTGGACAGTTCCAAAACCTAACACAGGTCCAGCTCAGTGTTTCAGCACCATAATGTGCGGACAGCTCCATCAAAGTACTGCTGCT
This sequence comes from Pachypanchax playfairii, assembly GCA_006937955.1. Classification (NCBI taxonomy): domain Eukaryota; kingdom Metazoa; phylum Chordata; class Actinopteri; order Cyprinodontiformes; family Aplocheilidae; genus Pachypanchax; species Pachypanchax playfairii. The sequence continues at coordinate 3,518,399 of SSNP01000049.1, forward strand.
ATTTTTTGGTGGTAATCTTAAACCTTTTGATAAAATGGAAAAAAATAAAATGCATTTAATATATTAAAAAGTGAACAAATCAGTCCTGGCACATCAAAAGTGTTTTAAAACAAACTATGGACGTAAAGTTATAAAGTAAAGTTTTTTATAATTGGGGTTTTTGTCAGTATATTTTCAATCTAGATTATCATTTTTATTGACAAATTCAAACTGATTTTCTATAAATGTTTTGCAGATTTTTCGTTCCCCAAATATTGACACACTGGAAGAGAAAGGCAAGAGGGAAAAAAAAATGGCGCGTTCCTATGTAATTACACCTGAGAGGCTGCTCTTTGCAACCAGAGTTGGGTCAATACATGGCTTCAGGCAAGAATCCACCAATTTCTTTTGCTTTCCCCAGTCTTTCAATCTCTGTCTGCCAGGGTCCAGCACATCTGACTCTCCATCCCATCCTTTAACTCTGTGTCCTTCGTTTAGGGTAATAAAAGAGATAAAGGTCTTTCAATCTATGACTCACATCAAAACACTTGATTTAAGTCCAGATGTGATAGACTAATTTATGACTAATGAGAACAGGCAAGTTTCACTTGCTCAAAGCAGAGAAACAGAAAAAAAGAGCTCATGCAAGTTTTGAATATGTTCCTTATCTTAAAGTAACACATTTCTTGTATTTTTCTCTCTTTAAATAAAAGAAAGAAATAAAATAAAGAAAATGACTAAAAACTGATTCCCTCTGTTTTTATACAACTGATAGAATGTGGAAACTTTCATACAGAGTTTAGGTTAAGATTGTGTGTTTATGATATGTTATCTCTGTGACTACCATTTTCATTTTGTGGGCTGGTACATAAAAGTTTTCTTTGTGGATGTTGGTTTAGCGTATATTGTATTCTCTGATGTCTGCAGAAACATCCCTCACTGCCACATTAGACAGCCATTAGCATTAATGGCTTGGTAGGTGGACAGGTGAAGTGCCACTAAAATATTGCAACATAAACACTGCACATAAATAAAACAAGAAGGCACTTCTTATTATAAGCAGAACTGTGGTGATTCATTGAATTCTGTGCATTCCCATGTTGGGTGGTGATAGATGGCTTCATGCTGTGGGTTTGGGTAATATCTTCCTGTGTGTGAACTAATTTGAAGCGGCGCAAGAAGAGAACAATTTTTCAAAGAATACATAGTAATGGCTTTGCAACTCTCAAGCTATTATTTACCGTTTGCATTGCATCACAAAAACGGAAATAGACTGTGATCAATATGCTTTGAACAAAAACCAATCAGTCTGCTTTATTGTGTGAATGAGTTTGACACATGTGAGCCTTGTTTTTGTTAATACTGGAAGCAAATAAACAAACGTTTGAATTCACATCTGCCTCCATCTAAGAATAAATGGCATCTGTGGGTGGTGAGCTGTTTAAAAGTGTGGGATGATACTCGAGTTCAGCATCGTCTGTTGGGTCTTTTGTTTCGAAGCACATACAGTGAACTCACACAGACTGCACTCAGAGGATGTGTGCTTATAATAGTAGGTTTGGCTCATGAGAATGTAATGTTGGCTTTTGCTGCTTTGACTCTTAATGGCTTGAGTGGCATTTGTTTTGTTTCAATCTGCCTTATTCAATTGTAATACCAGACTTTAATGCTTACACATGCATATCCTCGTGTACATACAGATGCAGACCTTCATCTACTTTTACCCCCCACACCCAAGGACAGGTGATGTCCTTGAGGGTCGGTGATGGCTGCGGTTATGCATACTAATAAGACAGCATGCTCACACCTAAATTAGGCCTTCTGTCTTTGAGGTCTAAAGTACTTTCTGTCTGCCTTTCTAAATTTGTAAGCTCTTTGATAAAATTCCACTTCCACTCAATGATCTTAACACCTTCAAGGTGACTCGTCCACCAGTTCAAGCAAATAAGGGTCAACAGTCGCTCAAGTACAAGGTCACTCCGGTCGACAAGGTTTCATTGGAACAATTGGATGTTTGTGTTTGTCCATTCATTTTCTATACCTGCTTTGTCCTGATCAAGGTTGGGTTGTGACAAGCTGATATCCATCTCTACCAGTCAGTTAGTAGGAGGTGGAGGACGCCATACACACCCTGTTGGGCGCATCTGTCTGGTTTTAAAGGTGAAAATCCCATATGAGAAAAATCAAAAGGAGCTTGTGACTTAATACAACAAAATTTAAAATTAAGTTTTTTGACTTGGACCTCTTAATTTCTTGTATGTCATGAAGCATTTTAAATTTGATATTTGTGGAATTAACTTTTTAATTCCTTATAACGTTACACTTGGTGGTCCATTGATACAAATTTAAAGCATAGCTCCCCTTCAAATCTAAAGGTGAAATGTCACCGTAAACTCTTGATCATATTCATTCTGTTTGTTTTAATTTACCCTACAGATATGTAAAGTCATATCTGTGAGGTCCCTCAATCCCCCGCTATGCATCAGTTTAAAACCAAGCTATGAAATCTGTGGAACTCCCAGGAGACCTGGCTCATAAAACGATGGCAAGTCATGGTTGAGGGTAAGGGTATAAAAGCATTTCTAAATCTTTGAGTGTTCCCAGGAGCAAAATAGCCTCCATAATTGTGAAATGGAAAACAGTTAGATGATCTTTAGAGAGGACTGAAGATCAGAGTGTTTCAGTCATCTCTGACAAAGCTCAACAAAATCTGTTTGAAGAAACTGAACAAGGCTGTAATGCCTTTGAAAGAAGATTATGAAAATGACTCAATTCGAGATCTTGGTATTTTTCTTTTAATATTTTCACTGGTTTATAATAAGACGTGTTCCCTTTTTCTTATTTTATTCTAGATTAATAGGCGACGCTGTACATTTCCCTTTTTCATCATTAGATTTATAGGGACTTGATTGGATAAGATGCTGAATTTCAAAAACTTATTCATTTTTCAAATCAAGATCAAATAGTTTAGTGATTGTTTGGTGACAGGAAAATGACATTTTAACATTAAATACAGAAGTCTGGTGTCATTAAAATGTGATGTTGATTAAAATATTTTGCCTGTAATTTAAGATTTAATAATTTGTTCATATTTCAGTGGGATCTCTGAACTCTGATTACAAACTTCAGCTTTAGACTTTTTATAGATGTATAACCAGGAGATAGAAATACTAAATGTGCATATTATGGGATGCTTAAAAGTACAAGTACACAACAGGTTGCAGGCCATCCTCCACTTCTAGAAACTGATGAAAGGATTACAGTAAAAGATATTTAGCTTATCTGCTGCAAGAAATTTGTCAACTCTTTGGGTTTCTGCAGATATGTGAACTGTATTATTCGGAGATGATGTTGTAGAAGAAATATGTGCTTGAGTTCTAAATTTAGTCCCTTGATTTTTTTATTTTTTTTAACTTGGGAATATTATGAATTGGATGCTTAGTTGTTCACTGATTAACTAATCTATAAATCAGTGAAAGTGAGGTGTTATCTAATGTAAACAGGTTTAGAAACATCTAACAGCAGTGGTCATGGATGGAAGTCCTGGGATTTAAAAATGTTTAGACACAATTAGTGGAAACCAAACGTCATGCAAGTCTTTTGATGTCACCCTCCAGAATAATTTAGAATCAGGTCATTCTCTCTCACTTATCAATCCAGATGTTTCCTTTCCTTGGGTTTGCTTATGTAATCAAGCGTCAGGAGAAATTGTGAAAACGTCAATCTTGACAACAGATGTCATCACCTCACTATCACTGTTGATGGAATATCTTGTCTCCACAGTATTTTTTTAATGTTTTGTTTGTTGTTGTATTTTTTTTTTCAAGTAAAAATGGTAGCCTGCAGCTCTCAGGGCTTCTAATCCCTAATCCAATGTCTGTGTCAGATTAATAGAAACCCCCCAGGACACCAACCCATTTCAGAGGCAGGGATAGATTGTTTACAGTTTGATGGATGGATGGTTACAGACTAATGGATACTATGTGAAAGACATTACAATTTATTTGAGGGATTAGTTTATTAAAGCAAAAATTAGATAGTTGAAAGGATTCTTGGTTAGGTTTGATGAGCATAAAATGAAAAAAGAAAGATTTAGAGTTTAGATGATCAATAAGAAAAAACTCAAATCAACTCGCGCCTATCAATATCTCTTGTTAAGTAGAAGGTATAGACAGGAGATCAATAACTGAAGAGTGAGCCCGTGGCGGGCTGGTACTGGCAGTTTTCCTCTTTTCTCCCTCTCCTGTCTGGCTTTTAGACTCCACTCCTCCTCCCCCCTTCCCCCCCCCCCGATATTCCCATTTCATCTTGCTTTCACCGAGGTAATTCCAGACAGTGGATGCGCGCCCTTGTTGGCAACTCCTACTGCCTGTTTCTGTCTCTCTCTTTTTCTCTCCTGGGTCTCCTCCCTCCCTCCTTCCGTTCCCCTCAAGCCCCCCCCCCTCTCCTCCTCTCTCTCCCACACGGACGCAGCCTGCCTCCTCTTCATCAGCCACCGCGCGAGCTGGGGCTGACGCGAGTATCCGCATAGTGCGGACCGTGGAGTGCTGTTTTGCGCATCCTCTGTTAATTTCTGTCCAGATAGCTTGTGTGTTTGGTTTTCTTTTTTTTTCCTAGCGCAGAAAATAACAGTGGCTTTGGAGCCTGTGGCTCTGTTCCCCCTTCCGATCCCGGTCTCATTTTCTACAGGGAGCTACAGACAATTTTGGAATATTGTACCTTTCCGTGATCCTACCATGTGACAAGGGGTTTCTTTCCTCTCCTAACAAAAGTCGCTGCTGGCAGCGTGTGTTCGCTATGATTTTGGTATTATTCAAAGAGTGAAGGGAAAAATCAAAAACCCCGGGAGAAATGGAAGTTTTGGCCGTTGGCTTGGTCCACTGAGGCTTCTGCTGCCGCTGCTGGTGGTTTGGCGATTGGTGCAGGGGGGGGGAGAACTGCGTCGTCAGTTCTGAAAAAGGCCGGGGATCTCGGGTCATCATCACAGGACCTGTTTCTCGAGATAACGCATTCTTCCCCCTCGCGCCGTCGAATCGTTTCAGATGGATTTCCTTTAAAATGATCGGCAGCATCCTCCTGCGCCTCAGCTCGTCTTAGCGCGTCGGCGTTCGGATGCGGCGTGTTTTCTCTGCAGCTCGGCGTCTCTCTACTCACCCAGAATATGATTTCATGTTGAAGGAATTTCAGCAAGGTGTCAAATTCCAACTACCTTGGAATTTGTCCCTCTTTTTATATCTACTTGAACGGCAAGAGAGCAAATCAAGAGAAGAGATTGATGGACTTAAACGAGAAGGCTCGTTTCACGGGATTTTAACTCTGTTCACCTTCACTTAGAGCTGTAGTTTTTTCCTGTCTTCTTTCAGTGGGGGATATCTCTGGACATAATGAAAGTTATCTTGGCTATGTTGCTTGTTGCTGTCTTTTGGAGCCAGGAGTGGAAGTCAGCGCTCTCGGATTCAATCATCCACATCGGTAAGTTCCTGCGCTTTTTTTCACCTCATGAATGTCGCTTTTCACTCAGTGCGTCTCTCAGGAAACAAACGGGAAGCTTTCAGCTCTCATCCCCCCGGTTCAGCTCGAATCACGTTTCTCGTGATTGTTTTATTTGTTTATTTATTGACGCACTGTGGGTTGCACACGAGGTGGACTTCTCTCTGTTGCGTCCATGTGTCACGCTTTCAGTGGGGGTGGGGGGTTCAAGTGGTAAATGTTAGCAGTAACACAAACTATAATGATCTGCAGCGACATTTGGAATTTAGGATTGTGTGATGTTGCTCTGGATTATCCTGAATGGCAGCAAATTTTCTACTTTTAGATTATCCTGGAGCACAATGGCATTACCTCTTTCCTCTGTCAGCTACTGCAGTGCCAGAAGGGAAGAAAAAAAAAACGTCCTAATGTCTTTTCTGCCTTCCACCACTGCCGGCATAGTGTGGCACTGTTGTGTTGAGCGTGATTTCAACATCAAGAAGCAAAGGTACTCAGACGGTGTCGCGGATCCGGCTCCGGCTACATGGGATGGAGAGAAAGTCCAAACACAGGGACGAGTGTGTCTTGCAGGATTAGGTGGCGGTGGGAGCGCACAATCGCAGCACAACTTGATGTTTTTTAGGACTAATAGACCAAAGAGACGGACAGAGAGCAGAGTGTAGCACGTGAGGCACAGAGTAGCGAGCACGCGCGCAAACACAGTCTAGAGATAAGCACCTGTCTGTTCTGATTTGTTTTTTTTTTTCTTTCTTTTTTGTTGACCGCACTGCACGGTTAAGATCCCATCCAGATTTTAGCTCTCACGCGCGCACACACACAGACTCACACACATGTCACTTTATAAAACGCCACCCCTAATCCTCTGCTTTGTGCTGTGCCACGGAGGACTGTTTGTAAATCAGCTGGCCAGGGTCAGAATAGATAAGCCAATTTAGTAGCTTCCTGAATGCAGTTTTGCCAAGAGCTGGATCAGGTTCGAGGTCTTCTCTGGGCTCCGGTCCAAACTGGTGCTTCAAATGAGACATACAACTGCAAATGAATGAGATCTGTTCAAGCTGAAAGGGATGCGCAGCAACATCCAATTTGCAGAAAAACAAACACTGAATATGATATTCTACCCAGGTCAAGTTCAATTCCAAATAATTTATGATGAACTTCCATTTCTGCTGGATTTTTAATTAAAAAAATCTAAGTAAGGCTTTATAGAAAATTTGGCTTACAGCAGCTGGACATCTAATGGAGTGAGTCACAAGTGCACCAAGTCTTCATCCGAGATTCAGGATTGTACTTGTGAACGGTGTTTCTGCTCCTACAGAGGTGGCAGTGTAATCCACTGATTAGACAGATCACCCTGTGACTGAATGGTTTGATCACAGCAGCAGCCTCATGTTGGGCAAGAGTCTCACAGTAAGACTCTGAAACTTTATCTCCTTACAGACTGAAGGTTTTTTCTCTGATAAGACTTTTTGAAATGCGATTATGACATCTTAAATATGAGGTTATTTACAGACATACCAGGACTAAAGAAATGATCCACAGAGGCTGCCAATACCTAGCTGCTAATACTATGTCTAGGTTTTCTGTTATTTCAAGGCTAACTGGATTATTTTTTTCACGCATGTCTAACTTGCTTCTAGACTGTGAGGTTAATCAGAAACATGTAAGCTCATCCCAGCTTTTGCATCATGTAAAACTGAGCTTTAAAATGGCATGAATATGGAGTAGTTGTGAAATATGATATAAACTTTTTATTTTCGTTTATAACATCCCCATTAACTGATCGTCTTGGCAAGTTCCTGTTGTAGTACTAGCTGGAATTAATTGTACTTTTTTTAAAGCAATAAATCTAAGCGTGATGCATTTAATAAAATGATAGTGACCACTCTCAAAAACCCTCTTATAACTATCTTTTTTAAATAAATAAATAAATAAATAAACATTTGCACACTGATACAAATTGCTGTCATGATGCAGCGCAAGTAAGATTTGGCTCTACACAGGATTTACACATTTAGAAGCTCTCATATCACTTGCAGTTTGCAACATAATCCATACAAATCCTATAATGTTTAAAGAGTAAATTGGTGTCATGGATTGGGGGGGGGGGGTATTCCTTATATAGTAGGAAAGAGAGCAACCTGTGCTGTCAGTGGTTTTCAGTGTACAGACTGAAAAGTAGAGCCAGACTTTGATTTTTTTTTTCCATCTTTCATCATTTTAAGTATTTGTAACAGATGTGTTATATAGGTTTTCCTTGTGTAAACACGTATTGTGTGTATTTTTGTGCTTCTTTGTGTTCAAGGGCAAAAGATATGTGTAGGTGGTTGCTTGACTGCTGGGATCTCAGTTACTGGGATTTTTTAACCCTCCTTCTCTCCCTTCTACCTTATTTCTAATCAATAGTTCATTTCCGAGCTCGCCGCGAGTGCTTTGAATCACAAGAAAAGGTTATCACCCCCAAAACAATACTTGTCTTTTCTCCCTCTCGCGATGGCCCTCATGCAGCCGTGCTTATCCTCACTTTTGCAGGAGACCACAGAGATGGAAGTTAAACCAGCGGATGAAGGCAGAAAGTCATAATTTTCCCCAAAAAATGTTATTTCAAGGAAGAAGACGTCAGAGTTTTTTCTATTTCAGTGATTTATGTGCCTGAAGTTTTTTTTTTTTTTTTTTTTTCTGTGTAACTTTTACAGTACTGACCTTTTTTCCATGTATCATTCTGAATCAGGACTGCATGAGAAACAAAAAAAAAGCACTATGCTCAGCAGGCGCATCACATTGACATGTCAGAAGTAATCCGTTTTTAATCCCTTTGTTGCTGTTAAAGATGGAATGAGGGTAAGACAGGGAAAGAGACAGACAGAGGTGTATATCAAAAGGAGAATATAGATGGAAGACCAGAAGGAAAGGACTTTGACAAAGGCTGATTTTGAGATGTTATACAGTTTTACCTCTCTAAAACTTCAAACCTCTCATTTTCTAAGAGAGTTGGCAATATTTTGGAGGTATTAACAGCAGTGGCCAACAGACAGTTTCATCTTGCTTGGTCCGGGCATTAAATGTGATTTAGCCGCTAGGGAACAGACACTGCTGCCTCTCCTGTCTCTCTCCTTCATTCCTTCACTCCCTGTCGCTCTTCCCACTTTGTCTCTCTAATGATCAGCATGCAGGGTGGTGGGGGTGGTGGTGGTCTGCTTGCCTGTTGGCCCTCACTGTGTCGTGTTCAGCATGCCAATAGTTTTTTGCATTATGAGGGCACTTCTTATGGATTTTGTACGTGTGTACTGTGGAGAGAAAAAGATGGCGTGTTTGTGTGCGCTGGGACTGAGGGAGACGAACAGAGTTCTCAGTGTGGATTCTGACTGGTTTTCAGTCCCTTATCTACTGGCTCATCATGCTCAGCAGATGAGCTTTAAATCCTTTGCCTCGTCAATCAGCCTGGCTCCTTCATGTTGGAATCGCAAGTTTCACATTAGCTTAGTCATCGTCATACATTTCCATACATTAAATATGTACAGTCTTAAATGAATGCTTAATTCTTTCATGTTTTAACTTCATATGTTAAAAGTACTTTTGATTTTAGTTTTGTACTAATAAGTATTTGAAAAGTTTTCATTTGTGAAATTCTCCTAATTCTAAACAGCAAGAAGAAATTTAAAAAATACATGTAAAGCTAAAGCTCTGGATTTAATTATGAAAATCTCCAATATATTTACAATTGGTTCATCCACTCGACACAAAGTTGTCTCAGATTTCTCAAACTCAAGGAAACTGAACTGAGAAGAGTTTCAGACGAGTTCTAGTTGACAATGAATTTGAGACTATTTTCAGTTCAGTTTTTCTCACAATTGTTTTGACCTTGTTTAAGTGAGCCTCTGCGCATCATGCAAGGAAATAGAGAATCCCCTTGATCGTTTTCAGACATTATTGAATCTTCCTCGCAAATTGAGTTTGCAGTTTGTCTCCAGCAGTCGCAACCATGAGATACAAGCTTTTGGAATTAGCCTTGGAAAATTTTGCTTATCTATCTGGAGACAAATAGTCTAGATTGCAGAAATAATAAAATTAAAGTGATCAAAATTATCAGTTGCAACTAAAGGTCCTTTATGACTGCAGCCAAACTGAAGTGGGAACCTCCTCGCCTTCAGTATTTTCCACATGACATGAGAGGCAAAGTGAGCATTCTTGTTAAAAATGCCAAGTGAAGCCACCCACCAGCAGCAACACTGGTTCACTTGTGCATGTATTTTTCAGACATTTGCCAGGCAGTGTATTTAAAAATGAAGGCAAACTTTCCACAGTTGTTTTGTGGATTTTAGGCTGTCTGAATTGCTTCTGTAAACCCAGGCTGACTCAGTTCTGTTGAGAACAAGCTTTGTTGCAGAACTCTTTGTTCTTCTTGTCAATAGTTAGAAATCTAGTTCTTTATGACAGTAGCTACATGTTTTGAGTTCTTGTCTTGCTGTAGGATACATTTGTGGTTGTTCGGATATGTCTTTGATGGTGCTGTTGATGGACAAGTCTCTAACACGTTGAAGTGCCTAATTTGACAAACCCAAACGAGCTCATTTTGGTCCTAAAACTGGACCAGTGACTGTAGCATCTGACTAAGAGGCCCAGAGAGATCCATTTGTGCAGGCTGGAACGGCCCAGTGTTTTTTCCTGCATAATTTGATGTCTTACTTTTACTTGGGGGAAAAAAATCCCAAACAAATGACAGCTGATGGAATGTAGACACAACAGCTTGGATTTTTAATTTCTGACATTTGTAAAAGTTTTAAACATCTGCTCTTGATATAAATTAACAGCAAATTTTCACCTTTATATTGAACATAGTTTAATTCAGAACTAAGAACATTAAAAAAAAAGAACCTTCAAGCTGTGAAAGGGGAAAAATTATAAACATTTCATGATATAAGAAAAATCATTACACTGAGGTGAAGATTTTTGGATTTTTTGCAATAGTGATGAGAATAAAATGAAACATTTCTGCCTATAAGAAAGAAATAACCAAGTTTGAATTGAGTTTCTTTGACTTTAGGGTCTCTGGGTTTTCTAAAACGTGGGTCTGGTGTATTCACTTGGTTTTGTGAACACATTGCACAGCTATCGGTGCGACTTTCGCTTTTGAATTCTCATCTGTGTATGTATTCATATTTATTCTAATCTGCAGTTACTCACCAGGTCAGCTGGCTGCTCAGTGTGTTTTAATGCTTCATATCTCCTGAGTCTTATATCCCAGAGATGTGTCCATTGTCTTTGTTGTGGAAGATTTAGCACCTCGTATTCCTCTGTGCTCGAACACAAATGTTTCACGTGGAAGTGGATTTCACAGTGATGTAAATGATGTCTCTTTTTGTGTGTTTGTGTGGTATTTGAGACTCTTTTGTGTCTTATTTTGAGATCATACAGACTGTACCTGACCACTGATGCAGAACTTTTAACCAGGCCACAGAGATGAAGATAAAAACAGAGTGTGTATGTGTGTGTTTCTGAGGTTGAGATGGACTGACAGGTAGCTGTGAAAAGAAGTTTTGTTTCTTGTCAGAGGTTGAGTGCAGAGCAGGGATCAAGAGACATGACAGTCTTGCCCAAAGTGCTTCATCTTCTCGCATCAGTCAGTGATGCAGGTAGAACAGACCAGATCATCTGGGAAGGATGTGTACTAAGTAAGCTCTTGTTCTGGGACGGCTATATTGGACGCCATGTATATCTGAGATGACGCGCTCATAGTGTCATCTTGCAGAAATAACCCGTTTTTTTAATAATAATATTTTCAAATTCCTTTGTGAAATTATCATTACCGTTAAAATGTTTTTCCTTTTTCATTTTTTTGTATTTTATTATATACAAATTTTATTTTTGTTGGTGCTGCATTCAATTTCCCTATAAGTTGTCCAAAAAACCCTCCATGAGCCACAGCTGAGTAATGACAGGGAACACGTTTGCAGTGGCTCATGATATAGTTTTGAGACTGCACATGGGGCAAAAATAAACCCGTATAAATATATGATGATTTATACAAAAAAAAAACCAGGAATGATTTATGTATGGTTCTCTAGTCTGTTATTTAGAGATGTGAAAGAGCACAAAATGTAGAGCAAACATTAAAAGTAGTGCGTTATTTGTATGCAGTGAGTCATCTTTTGTAAGAATGCTTAGTGTGCAGTACAGTTTGGCTCTATGTGAGCACGGTAACAATGAGAGCGACTTTGAAGAAGGTACTCTTTTTATGAACTAGGAAAAAAGTTGGCTGTCAACTTCAAGTGTACAAGCATTTACTCTTGTGCATACTTGTACATTTTTGTGGCTTGAAATACATGTATTTTAAAAGGATTTCTGTAATATGTGATTTTTTTGGCAACTCACAGCTGTCCTCTCCTTTTTCTGTCCTTTTTGTGTTTTACTGCCCTTGTTCCCCTTTTTTATTCACCAACACAAATGCTGTAGTGGTTCCTGAACAAATTGCACATTGTGTCACTGGGGCAGAATGTGCCCTAGATGTGCATAAAATGTGTTTTCCTGTGTTTACCTCATGTGTTTTAACGGTAAGATTTGTGATACAATAAGAAGTATTGGACATTTTCGGAACTGCCATTTGTAAGCAAACCCCTGGACCACAGTCTGTGTGAATGGGCACATGGCTGCGTGGGCGAGTGTGTTTGTGTGCGCTTTTGCATTTGCGTGTGGGTGCCACTTTCCTTTGCAGGCTGTGTTCTTCACTCCAATGACTTATTTCCTCTAAAACAAATAAATGACAGTCGACTTTTCATTGCACTGTAAAACCCAGGAGGCATGACACTGGTGGTTTAGTTCTACATTGTGCACACATGCTAATAGATCATAAATCCAAAGTCAAAACACAAACACTGGCTGATAGTTACAGAAAAAAATGCAGCTTTGATGTTTGTAAAGTTTTTTGCAACCAGGCCAATGTAAACTCTTGCATGTTCTATGAAGGAATAAATTCATACAGCTTGTGTGCAAAGAGGAAATCCAACCTATTTAGGTTTGTTTTGATGCATGACTGTTGGTGATCAGTGTCATGTTGAAGTAGAGTAAAGTAACTGGATATTGAAAATTATTTGGAGCTGATAAACCTGTGGCCTGAATGGTGTGTAAATGTTGTGAGCATTGATGTGTTAGAGCAAAAATGTCCTGGGTTCGACCCCCAGAAGGGGCCCTTCTGCATGTAGTTTGCAGTACACTTAGTTTGTATCTGCAAGTTTTTTCTTTTTTAGGCGGTGGTCGTGGTGGGATCTGGTTTCTTCCCACAGACTAAAACAATGCCTGTTACTGAGGACTCTAAATTGGCCCTAGGTAAGAGTGTGTGTTAATGGTCTTTATGTGGGTCTGTGACAGACTGTTGATCTGTGTACTTTCCATCTGAACTAATGTCCACTGGAGACTGTTCCTGTCCATATATTTCTTGTCTATTATGACACACATCAGAGCCTAAAACCAGATGTAGTCACAGAGCCTAACTGGCGTGTATACAGGAAGTTGGAGGTGTTATGGAGTGTACACAGCTCTAAACAAACAAACCTTTTGTCAATCTGCTGATTCAGACTTGCTTTGACTGAACACTAACTGATGTGTTATTGAGCTGTCGCTGTTTGTTTGTGTGTAGTATCAAAGAGTAACAGTGATGATGTAATATAGGCTTTTTCTTTTTGTATTAATAAGGGGATACCAGTGTGTGAAAATGGCTTTTAATTCATATGACGAGCATTTTAACAACATTATGATAATTGTGTTCTTACTGTTAGAGGTTGTTACAGCATTTACAAAAATATAAGAGCAAAAATAAAACAATGCATAAATATTTAGATGCTTTAAGCTTTTTAGTAGATGCTTTGATGCAGTCTTCAAGTTTTTAGCCTTTAAAAAAGATTTTAAAATAATAAATGCTAAATGTTTCACAACAGTAAATTTTAAAAACTACTTAGAAAAAACCCCCCAAAGTTTTCAGTGCAGTTTGTTATATTTTACACTTTGTAAGAAATGAGTCCCTACCTGATTTAATTAATTTTGATAACAAACTGTTGAATTGGAAAGAACAAGTGGCGTTGCCAACTTAGTTCAGTGACAGTTAAGGGATTTAACTGAGAAGAAGGGCAGAAGGTGATTTTGGGCAGCCATATCCTAATGGAGAGGGAGATCGTCTCTTGTTTGGAAGACTGGGGTTCGATCCTCAGTGCTGGCAGTCTACATGCTGAGGTATCCTTGAGCAAGCAACATTTCCCCGAGTAAATGGCTGCCCTTTGCACCTCAGAAATGAGGATGGGTCAAATTCAGATCCTAAATTTCCCCAAGAGTGATTCATAAAGTATATCATTATTAGTGTTATTATTAGAACAATCAGTGTAGAATTTTAAAGGCACCATATACACTTAGCTGAAAAATAGGTTTGACTTTTTTGTTCATATATTAAAACAAGGAGTCTTGTGTTTTACAGTCGCTGATCAGTGCTTTTCAAAGCAACACAGAACTGATCTGTGTGTTCAAGTTGAGATAGCATGACTGTGGCCATTGATGGAATAGTGAGTCATAAAAATCCAAACTCAGAGGATGTTTTTGTGCACTGGAAGTAGAATAAGTCACAGTCTGTGTCTGCTAGGAAAAAGAGTGCAATATCATGGCAAGATCTGCAGCTATAAAAAGGAGAAAAAAGTACAAACTATTAGTTGCTGCTAATCTTTTACTGCAATGGCTTCCCATAAATTGATTGATGTACAGAAAAACATTACCTCGACTGTATAGAACCTTATCAAATGTCAGTCTTACTGTGTTATGTCAGTTACTTTGTTCACTTCCCGAGAAATGTACTCAGATACAAAAATATTCACAAATATGCATTCTCAGTAGTATTGATGTTATTCTGTTTGTACAACAGAAAAAGAGTTTGGACTCCTAACATACACCATGACTCTCCTCATCTGAGCAAAGTTACAAATTGTTGCAGATTGAACTATGTAGGTAAATGAGAACATGTCAATGACAATTTCTCATTCTAGTATTAGTTTTAGTTACTTTGTGCTTCACCTGTACTCCTCCAAATCCTTTTCTCCTTTTACTCTTTGATCCTCTTTGTTTTCTGATAAAGGAGGGAATGAGGATGAAGGAGATCAGGGCAGTATTACTTTCCTGTCCTAATCATTCTCTTCTTTTCTTCTCCTCTCACTTTTACGAGTTCACCTCTGACTTGCCCTTTTGCCCACGATTTATTCATTAATTTCCCTCCTCTACACCTTTTAACCCCCCTTTCAATTTAATGTGCAATGGGGCGACAGTGATTACAGAAAAAGAAATTGGAACTAAGAGGTGTTAAACACTTTGCTAATTGCTTTCATGGAATTGTAATATGCTGTTTGTTTTTTTTTGCCTGACACACTTGGCAACACAGTACAATGCTATCTGTGTGTACCCATCTGGTTTCTACCTTTAGTGCTTACATGCATGTAGGTCTCAAACACACAAAAACACAAGTTAGAGATCAGTAAGGAAATGTTTGGACATGGTTTGTTTATAAGCTGAACACTTGTACACATTAGAAATTAAATGTATCTGCTACCAATCATGTTTTATTAATGAGTTTAAAAGCAAATTTGACAGATAACAAGCTAAAGCTGGTATCTCACTGGTCTGCAACAATTGGCAACAAGTCTGGAGATGTAAAATTACATGATTATTGCGTGAAAGTAACTGCCAATGAATTGGTGCATACGCAACGCTTTGGGGACCTGTTATGTATCTGGCCTATATCACATCATAATTTGTAATAATAATAAAAAAAAAATATATATATATATATTATTAATAATTACATTTAACTAAACTCATCATAAAGCACAAAGTGCATTTTTCACTTGTCTGCTCGCAGCCACAAATGAAATGCAGTATGATTTTTTTGCCTCTTGGTTGGTTTAAAAACATAAGAGTACAGATTTCAAATGAGTAGACTACACATTGCGCTGCACTTTCCAGAAAGTCTGTGTGCAGATCTGTACATGATACTTTGCATTAACAAAGATCCCGAGGCCAAAAATCCAATCTGTGAAGTGATTTGTGTCAAAGCTGCATGCAACAAAAAAGCTTTGGTAAATATGTTGAACAATGAGAACAGGATGTCAAATTTGTTGACTCGGTCGTTCAAACAGCCCAGCATGATAAAAAGGTTTCAGGTTACCTCGCAGTAAAGAAAATCTTTAACATTTTTAATCTCATGTAGATAGATAAAAAAACACAGTTGTTTGTTATGGCTATTCATGCCATAGGGATCTGTTGCAAGAGGATTGCATGTTGATTTTAATTGCAATTTTTTGTGCTGATGATACAGTCCCTGTAAATAGTTTCAGATTAAAGAAGCTGAAATTTAGGAACTTAGGTTTGCCTCTGGGAGGAATTTTGCTGCTCGTGTGTGGTCGGCCTCAAACTTTCTAAAACTGCATCCTAGACATAGATTTACTTCCTTTTGGACTCATAAATATCATCTTTATGCATTGAGTTAAGATATATAAATGTCTGAGAATTCACATTTAAATTTCTCCTACACTTGAACATTTTGGTGTTAAAAATTAATATAATAACTCTTTTGTTGATACATCATTTTATACTGAGTTCTTTCATCTGATAATACTCCATTCTTTAGTCACAAATAGAAACCGTTTGGGATTCCAAATCAAAGTCTTTTCAGAGAAAACTCTAGCGTAAACGGTATTTGATCACATTGGAATCTGTCATTGAGACAGCATTATTATCTCTGCGTCTTTCTCTGGACGTCCCTTTGGATTCCCTGGATTTCACACTGTCTTTCTGCATTTTACTTGTTTTTTCTATTCACTTTTCTCTCTCTCTGTGTTTTCTCTGCACCCTCCTTCTGCCCACACAAGCACTTTCTCACTTCAGGCTCTTTTAATTGTCAGCTGACCTTTAATCAAAGGAAAATTCACACCCCTATTTTTCTTTTTGATCAAGCTTGTATTCTCTTGCTTATTCTCTTTGAAGCTCTTTTTTTTTTGTTCACACTGAATATCTGAGGTATATTAAACAATCAGATTCACACGTTCTGTGTAGTGAGACCTTTAAGACGAGGCGTTTTATAATCACTACAGTTTTGGTTAATGAATCTGAATATCTGTTATGTGCTGCACAAATAAATACCACTGCACAAAGACTTACAAATGGAAATTTCTGTAAAAGTAAGAAGTACTGTCAGGCCCAAAATACTACCGTTTTATGCAAAAGCCTTAAATCATTCTCCATTTCAGCCAAAGTTCAAACAAAACCTTGAGCGCTTGAAAAAACTATTAATCAAAACCATTTTAAATGCTAACGTCTACGTCCTTTGATAAAAAATACATATTTATATTTTTATATTTATATATTTATATTTATTTGGGATAGTTAAACATTTTTTGCACAGTTGTGTATATTCCTTGAGGTTTGGTCTATTTACTGTAAAATAAACCCCAATTTGTTTAGAGGCATAGACAGAAAACTGCTGCTAGACATGCACTAGACAACACTCATTCACCATTTTAGCCAGATTATGTCCCACCTCCTCAAAAGAAACTTTAACTTGGGTTATGCAAAGAAAAAGACATGTATTTTTTTCAACCTAACCCTAACAGAGTATAATAAACAGGTAACAAATGTGGAAGTCATGTATTATCTCTGCACTGACATGCTGATGAGTTCCTTGGGCAAAAGCTCACATCAGATGAACAGAACAGGAATGAACATCTGTTTGTGCAGTTGGATGCTTATTCATATTTCTGCTTG
This sequence comes from Pachypanchax playfairii, assembly GCA_006937955.1. Classification (NCBI taxonomy): domain Eukaryota; kingdom Metazoa; phylum Chordata; class Actinopteri; order Cyprinodontiformes; family Aplocheilidae; genus Pachypanchax; species Pachypanchax playfairii. The sequence goes on from SSNP01000049.1 coordinate 3,535,652, forward strand.
ATTTATACGAAAAAAGAGGTGCCAAGTACTATTTGCCAAAGACCAAGTAGTCTTTAAACATAAGGTGCCAAAATCAGCGTCTGTGCTGATATGGGTTTGCATCAGTGCCCACGTTGTAGGTGACTTGATACCAGTGATGCTGAGGTGTATTTGAGATTTTTGGAGAGAGCAATACTTCCACCAGGGTTACATCTTTTCCATGGAGCATCAGTGTATTTATTTATTAGAACACGACCAGGTCTCATTCTGCTTGACTTAACAACATGAATTCACATACACAGAATGCTGGTGCCCGATTGGCCGGCTGTCTATTAAGATTTTTTATCTTACATTGTAAATATACAAACATTATATGGAGAAAAATCAGAAAATGATTAAAATAAACTGTTAAATGGCTGAAATCATGTATTCTAAAAAATGTCTAAACCTATAATGAAGTCATGTAATAATACAGTATTCTTGTGTTTTAGATCAGGATAAAATCACACAAGCAAAAGTATTTTTAAGGGCAGTGAAATTAAAGTCACTAGTCCAAATTAAAAACCTGTTAAAATGATTTAACTGAATTCACAATAACCAGATTTGGTCTTTCCTTCTGATGGAGATGTTTTTTTATACCATTCAGGTCTATTTTTGTCATTGTGGTACTAATATGCAGCTTGACTCAGATTCTGTTTAATATGTCTTCCAACTGCAGCTAGGATAGAGTCCAAAGACAGCCATTCTTGATGGGCGAGAGGATCAAACTACAGCACTATTTATTTCAATTGTTGAATACATTTTTTCCTTTAGCAACTCGAGGTATTCTTGTGTATTTTCCCCTTTACTTGCCTGTATTTTAGTTTTATTAAACTGACATATAATAGGATGCTGTGTGAAGTGTAACTTTCTCTGTGTATTTATAGCTTCAGGGAAAGATGCGCGCTTCAGGCATAACTTTTACGCTCCAAGTGAAATCACCACTTACACAGTTGCATTAGGGCTTGGAAGAGGAGCATTTGAATCTTTTTTTGTTTACTCATTTGACCATTAACTACACATCACAGTAAGAGTGAGTGTGAGGAAAACTTAGTTTCTTCAAAACAAATACTCGTTTCACTACAAATATCTTTTTTGTGGTATTGAATAAAAAGGAACTAGAACTGGGTAATCCGTATGCAAATATCTTATTCAATTACAGTGTTGTCCTAAGCATAAGTCTTGTAGCTAAATCTTAAAAAGTTAAGCTGAAAATCCTCTTTAGCCTGAAGGTCCTAGCTCTAATCGTCAGGATATTGTTGTTTTTGGTATTATTAATTCCTCTGATTTCCGTTGACCTGTGAGTGTGTTTGTGTGAGGAAGAGAATGAGGGGGAGGTTTCTTTTTTTTTTTTTTGCTTTACTGTTTATTTGCCTACAAGTAGAAGGCTCTTTAATTAGTCTTCCAATCCAAAATCATCTATTTGTCATCAGAAAAACTGTAGTGCTTCCTCTCACACTCGACTACAACTTGCACACATACACTAACAGTTAAAGGAGTTATCTGAGCTTAAAACAGGACATGCACAATGGGACATTGCTGTAATTCAGGGAAGGTTTAGTGGTGAGAGGAAGAGCCAAAGAGGATTAGGTTGTATCCAAACTATAAGGCCACAAGAGTCTAAATACAAGGTGAAAGTCAAGTTAACTTTGGGAAACAAAACAGAAGTGTGTAAAGAACTAAGTATCTCTCTTTGACAGATAATCTTCATGACTGATGTGGAAAGGGTGTTATTTTATATCCACTAGGTCTATGTGTATAGTGTCAGTGGCAATGTACTGCATTTATGTGTATTTTTAGACAATGTGGGGAGAGGATTTATGTATTTTTGTCAACATTTACTGCTGTACTGTAACATCAAGTGTATTACAATAAAGTGCAACAGCAAGGCTTACCAAAGCATTAGAGGAACATCAAATCATCAAGTTACAACATTGTCTTCTTACAATAAACACAAACTGCTTTTAATCCTCTCACACTAAAATGTTCTTTATCATTTAAAACAAATGGCATGTAAACATTTAATATTTCCATGAGTTATGATGAGGAAAATTTAAAATTTAGGCACATTGTAGATGTTGTGTAAAAATAAAACAGCAAAAATATGTTAAATTTGCTGCAAATGGCTCAATAAAGTCACCATGGTAACGGGTAAATTCCTACAATTTGATGTAGAAACTGCATGAAATCTGTGAAATTTGTAAGACTAAGAAAAGTTTGTTTTCCAAAATGGTAGAGAACAAACTGCTGTGAAACATCCCCCACTCAGTTGAACGTTCCACCTTAAAAATCACAAAACCTTAACTTCGAATATGTAAAAATGTTCTTTTTATATTAATTTATTATTTTTTAAATAATAAATTAATATAAATAATAAATTAATATAAATACAATTGAGTCACATCAATGATTCTTTGTCTGTGAAGTCTGCTTGACCCGTGAAGCTCCTCTGAGAGCTGGGAATCTTGTTTTATCAATGTTGTCTGTATAAAAATTGTTTTTAATCTTATTTTAATGTATTCATCAGTGTACCACTATAAAAAAACTGTACCTTCTTCCTAATTAAACCACAGATTTTTATATTTTCTTTTAAAGGTTTTTTCAAAGCTGCTGGAGTAGATGGTAATGAAGACTAAAGAATAAGGGGTTTAATAGGAATAAGGGTGCCTTGGTGCTTATGGATTGACGCCCTTAGTTAAGGACCATACTAGATTTTGCTAGCAAATCATGTATAAAAACAGTCAGCTGTTAAAGGACATGGCCACAGACAGTCCACTACTATCATGGTCTGTCCTGTCTAACCACGCAGTTCAGCAGAATATGAAAATGGACATTCTTCATTTTTTTTTTTTTTCAAGTGTAGTTGCCAAGGGTTTGCACTCTGGACAGTCATCCAAACCCAGCAAATTACTGTGCAGTCAAACCAAATCCGCTCTGTGTGCATGCTCTCATAATGTACTGTATGTATGTGTGGGCATATAAGGGTCACCTCAGTGCAAAATGCTACAAACAGTATGCCCACATTTGTGTGTTAATGCACTCTGGATGTGACATTAAGCCACTCGAACGGTGCTCTGATGCGTGTGTATCTTGATGCTCATGGAGAATAGGTGTGGGTAATTTATGCAGTATAAAGAGTAAAAACTGATTTGTGATTGGCCTTAAATGAAAGTTCTGTTGAAATATTGTGTTAGAAAATCAGTGGCAGCAAAATGTGAGACGACAAACTGTATTCCAGTGAGAAGTTGCTAAACAGCATGTAATTAATGTAGCCTGATCATTAGAAATAATGTCATGAAGTTCTACTAATTCTGTAAAGTGCATTTGATTTACTCCCATTTGCTTTTCATCATATTATGACAGCAGCTGAAGCAGCAGTTTGAATTTCATCTGTTTTTGAATCTGTAATTGCAACATCAGCTTGTGTAGTGATGTGTTTATCAATAACTATAACCGATGTTTTTTTTATTCATATGATGTGGGGAGAATTCAGACGTGCACCAATATTGATATTGTTGCTTTTTGCCATCACTGTCAGGCTGATGAAGCTAATAAATCATGGCCTTCTTTCTGAGATGATATGCTCTGTTATCAAGAACAACCCTGAAATAGTGTTGAATATCCTTATAGCGATCCTGTCTGTACCAACAATACCGATGTAAATGGCGTGTGTAACATTATGACATGCACATTTGCATGCAATTGTCACATCAAAGACTGTGTGATGGCAGGCAGTACAGATTAACTCAGGTATGTCATGCTGCATCTTTTTTGCTGCTTTTCACTAAATCTAAAATGTAAGACTTTTCTCAGTGGAAGACAGGTTTGTCTGATTTTAAGTAATTTATTCAAATGTGTGTGTTTGTGCATTATGCTTATTTTAAAAAAAGATACACAAAGTTTGTTGTTACTGACATGTTGCCTATGATTGCAGACAGTGTGGTAAAAAACAAACACAACCTCAGTTTTGTGAAACTGATTTGACCGGCTGCTAGTTGTCGGTACCTGGTCATTAGTTTATTGTAATTTTTACAATGACAAAAGTCAACACAACTTTTTTGCTTTTGACAGATTAAAAAACACAAAAAACTATAGAAACAACATATCACAGTGTTGTACAAATATAAAAACTGTTCATTTACATCTGGCTGTACTATTTGAGGAGTTTGATATTGATTAAATCTCTTAACCTGGCTCTGCCAGATCTATGTGTTTCCCTGCCTCTTCTCAATTCGGGGACACATAGATCTGGAACTGCTCCATTTGAAGCCATCTAAAAAAGGGAGGGACATCTGATGTAATATTTTAATCTCACTGAAGGACACGCCAGCAAGTGTCTGCCTTTGATGATTTGTCTTTAGCCAATCACAGTAAATCAAGCTCTTGCAAATCCATTTGGTAGTAAAACAAACACATCGTTACCACTAAGAAAAGCAAAACACATCTTCACCATCAAGAAATGATCAAAGTTCTTACCTTTGCTCATTTTTCAATGAAGAAATTGTCTCTAGTTCTCCTAAAACAGATTAAATATCCACTCTTATGCGTACATCCACCGGTGCAGCCATGTTTGTTTTGCTTTGCCTGCCTGGCACTTGCTGCTAATCATACCTGAACACCCGCCCCAAAGCACAATGCTAACACATGATTGGTCTGAACATTTTTTTGACCAAAATAGACGGTTGTCAATGGAGCGGTACAAGACGGATTTTTGTGGGTTTGGAAAACTCCAAATCTTGTGAGAATCCATCTTGCAGTGCAAGGCTATAAATCTGTTTTTTAAAATCTGTTGCTATAGATGTGCAAACAGATCCAAATTGTACACAATTTACAAATGCATCCTTGGTCAGTGTACCACACATACCTCTCAAACATTAGATTTCAGTATTTGAGATGTTTTAAAAAAAACGATTTGGCTATGGCTAAAATACCTCAATGGTCTGTTGAAGTCATAACTTTATGGAATGGAAACCCTCAAACAGTAGTACATGCATTGAGATTTGTAACAAATCGAAACATTATGTAAACAAATATGTGTTTTATTTCAAATTTACACTCATCCAAAGTTCCAGGTTTCAAATGGGATGTTATAATTAATACTTTTATCCTATTTCACTCAGTAAATGGACACAGCAGTGTTAAAACAATGCCAATGATGACAGGAATATCATCGGGCTGCTGTCTCCTTTCATTTGTCTTGGCAGTGGGGGGGGAGAGGCCTGCTCTGCCAAAAGATACACTGTAGATGCAGCTGGTGATATTCTCTGGTTTCAAATGAAAGCCATGAAAACAGCCAGTTAGACCTGTCCACTTGACCACCGCTGATTAATGGTGCAAACAGAGCTGGATTGATTTGTCATTAACAGTTTGAAAATACACAAAAAATGTTCCTTCGCTGCAGGGCTCTGGTATCTGAATGTTTTTCCTTCTAAATAAGTGCCATCCTCAGCTTCATGTAACGGTGTATCACAGTGTTCACCTTTCTGGATCATTTGAGGAAAAATTGCAGCCACAAAAACCCTTTTAAAAATTATAGTTTGTCATGTATTATAGTATTCTCTCATTCAAATAGATTTATACCAATCTTTTTCCCCCAAAAAATGTAAAGAAAAACAATTGTGTTTACCAAACATTACTTCTCATATAGGTTCAACAGAATTATACAAATTCTGGTAACATTTATATTTGAAAAGGTTTTAAAAATAATATTTTTTTAGTTTATTAGGGAAATTAACTGCTCTTTTTTTACATCAACATGCAATATAGTAATTTTAATGCTTAAACAGGGAAACGTTAAAATTGAAATTTTACATAATTGCACAATTTCCTAATGACGCACAGACAAACTATATAATTTGACCCACTTTAGCCTAAAATACCTAAACGGGATTTCTACTTGTCAGACTTAATGTAAAATAGTTGCTGAATTCTAATCAAACTAATTTAAAGAGAATGAAAACAAAGTGACTGTCCTTAGTTCGTTCTTTTTCACTCTAAATGACTTGACATGGCTGTTTTAAAATTGGCTCTGAAGGCTGAACCTGCCGCTCATCAGACTGATATCTCTACAGCCCTTTAGGTGTCACAGTTCTATACTACAAGCTCTCTCTTCACTGGGAGGAGATTTCACAACATGTGTTGTCTCTGCACCATGGGTGATGCTACCCCCCCCCCCCTTTCTTCCACATAGTGGTCACAGAAGCCCTTCAAGGCCTGCGGTCAGTGTGCTGTGATCATCCAGATAGCAGAGAGCCATGGTATCAAGTGCAGCCATAATGCTCACATTAGCTTGTAATAATAGCTAATTAATGAAGCGCATTTGCCCCCGAACTGGACAGGAGGTCTGCTGCAGGTGGTCTGCATGTGGTTAGTGTGCAGTATTGTTGTGAATTGCTTGAGATTACATCGCCCTGTGATGTAATCCATCATTTTGACACATAGGAGCACATACATTTTTCATTCATTTATGTGGCAGTGGGGGTGATGAGGGAGGGTTTCTAAAGTGTAGTCAGTGTAATCTGGTATATGAGTCCTTATACAAAATCTTTGCTGTGGAGCTTTTCTGATAATAGTTTATGATGGAACTTATGTATTTGGAAGAAGATTTTTTTTAGTTATGTAATAAAAAAAACCTTCCACAGTCTGAACTACCTGTTTTAATGGTATTTTTTATATTTCAAAATAGCAGATTAAATCTGTAGATGACTAAACTAGAAAATAAAAAAGGAATCTACTGTATTGTAAAACAAACAACAACAAAACAAGCTTAAAAATGAAAACTCTGAAAGTGAGTAAATGTTCACAGGACCATTTATTCCTCCAGTGTTACTAAGCCTAATGGCACACTGATGGAGTCAAAGAGAACATGACTGCAAATATATTCATTTGTTTGCCAGTTTCTTGTCTCTGTAGGATCTCTATACTTTGCTTCTCTAGTTTCTTACCTCCTAACCTTTGTGATGAAACACGTCTTTGTTGTTATCTCGCACTCAAACTGGATAATTGACGCACTGTGACACATGCTGAACTCTGTCGAGCTTTAGGCAAAGAGCAGAGAACCTTTTCACCTCACATTAGTCTAATCAGAGGAACCGTGTATTGATACATACTGATACAAAATGATGTGGTTGTCTCTGAAAACACAAGCTAATTTGTATGTGCTCCTTAAAGAGTTCTGAGAACCCTGTCAATATTTGGATGTACAACTCAGTAATAGTTATTTTTTTCTGGTAATGAATATATGCTGAATTTTAGCTTAATGACAGAAAAACATAGCTGGTCAAATATAAAAAAAAAATATGTATATTTATCTTCCATTTGAGCACATTTGCGATAGAGTACCTTAATTTCAGGATATCTGCCAGATTTATTATTGAATTTGTTTTGATGGTTTATATTCTGAATCTGTTTACTGAGCTGCAGCCATGGTGCAAGGTGGTATTTTTTTGTTTTAAAGTGGTTTAAGCACATGTTTGTTGTCATGGTTCAGTAATTAAAGAGGCCCTTCCATTAAAAATGTTTTTTCTGAGGTTTCTGTTGAATATTTTAGCTCCACAGGTGTTCTTACCTTCATAGTGGGTGTGAAAACAGGTCAACAACTTCTCTTTCAGTTTTAATCTCTCAAACTATGCAGTTTGCAATAACACCCGAGTTCGAATGGCCGGTACTTGTTTCGTCACAAGTCCTTTGCTCGTTAGAATTCATCAGCTCCCGCTGTTGAAACCACGCCTCGCATGCTGCTGGCTAAAAGCTGTTAGCATAATACCTAGCAAACCGGAAGAGACTACGTGTGCTGTTGCCATGTGCAGCAGTGCAGGAAACGGTATACCTTGCTCTCATAGGCTAGTTTGTTAGCCAATCAGAGTCCAGCAAATTCAAATAATAAATATGAACGAGCTGCTGCCTGAAGCCTGATTAAAAACAGCTGGAACCAGCCAAATTTTGATGCAGACAGATTGAAAGGTCTGTTAATCAGTGCTTCCAAATTGTTTTTAGATATAAAATGTTTCATATTACAGGTTCAACTTAAGAAATAACCACAAAGTCCTGAAATTTGTATGAAATTGCCTCTTTAAAAGTTTTAGTTTGTCTGTGTTCCATTTTTTTCTGCATTTGGCTCCAATCCTCAGTTGTCTATCTCCCATGAAACAAGCTGCACATATGAATCATCAGGAACATGCAAACTAATGTTACAGTAATATAGTTGGAGCCTTAGTACTGAACTGAAATGTTACTGTGACAATACACAGTGCTAACTTACTTCATGTGGTGATGTGGTCTTTCTTTTGACTCATGAAGAGATCAAATGTAATTTATTAGCTTCATCATTTCTTATTCAGGCCTTTCTGAGATTAAGCAGGTACTCATAAGACATTTATGAACCAAGTTCTTTACATGAAACAGCAGAAGCTACAGACTTGATCTTTTAACTTCTCTTATTTAGTATTTTCAAACTTTTCCTATGTACTTTCAGATACTTTCTTTGCAACTTGCTCATGAATTTTATGGTAACAATAATAAATAAAACATTGAAACTTAGCCAGAAGTGAAAAAGAAATAAAACCCAGCCTCAGAGGAGAGGAAGAATACAAAGGGGAATATAAGAAAGAAATTGAAAAAGCCTTTGGGATTTTTCTGGAAGCAACATCCAGAAACAATCAACTCCTATTCATTTAATTTAGCTAAAAATAGGATTAGTGGCATAAAAAAGTGAAGTCCTACCATGCAGTTCTATGAAGATGATCTGTTTCGGGTAGCTCTTGAGCGAGCAAGCACCAAGAAAGCTGCTTGAAATGACTTGGAAAAAGTTAAAAAAGAAGAGAAAAAGAAAAGACTGACACTTAAAAGGCTAGGCAGAGGAATGCTTGGGGCCATTAGAGTGAACATAGGTAAGGAGAGGAGTAAATCAGTGGCCTTTCAGGCTCAGTTCCACATCAAAACTGGCTTAGCTCTTTCTTCTCTTTGAGTTCAAATTAAAACTTTACCTGTGGGCTAACCATACATCAAACCTATTTATTCAAAATGGGACAATTAAAACAGATTTACATTTGTTTTATGTGTTTCAAAGTAATTCAGCGTGAATCTGTTATTTGTTCTAATTTTCAGAGCTTTGACAGAGAATGTTTAACAAGTTTGTTTGGCTAATCCAGTGGATTGTCCTTTTTTATATTAAACCCATTTGAACTGATTTGTGATAATAGCTTTTTGCTCTTTTTTGTGTTGGTTGATCCAGATAGACAGCTCTGCACCATTAATTCCTGTTTTTACTCCATAGGAACCTGCCATTAACCTGGAATAATCCCTGGGTTGTAACTAAAAAGAGGAGGAAATGTTTATTAGTGACTCATCCTTCTAATTGCCACAAAGCAAATGTTGAGACTAATCTGTCTTCCCTTCATTGATCTGTCTGTTCTGTGGTGATATTTTGTTAAAGGGTGGTACCTGTTTTTACACGGTGTTAAGCTGCTTTTCATGTTTTCAGACGACCAAAGGAAATGCCAAATACAAAACCTTTAATTTCAGCCTGCAATAAATATTAATGCTATTTACCTAAATTCTATATTGGCAGCATGAATTTGATTTTGATGGATGTACAGCTATACAGGTTTACAGTTGATGCCAAAATGATTAACCCCCCCATGAATTATGGAACATTTGTCTAAATGTCTTCCCAATGTTTGCAGTACTGATGAACGTTTATATAAGCATACATTCATCAGTGCTATTTAGTTTTTTGGTACATTTTGTAATAGAAAATACATTTTTAAGATTGCTTTATCAAATATAGTAAAAATGGGGTGGTCAAAGATATTAGCCCCATGTGAATGTTTGCTTTCAAAATACACCTACAGTAATTAACCAATCAGTTTTGAAACCCCACCTGTACAGTCAGTTTGCTTCTTGCAACATTCAGTCAGCATAAAAAAACTCAAAGGAACATGAACTGTTACTCACCAAGCCGAAGATAGAAGAAACAGTCTGGAGCTCAGAAAGAAGATGCTAGATGCTCATGATAAGGGCGAAGGCTACACTGCCATTTCCATTTGATTCACAGTGTTTAGAACTGCTGTACGTTGCATCATTGCCACATAGTACATGAAGACAAATTCTGTAGGAAACAAACCTGTTTGTGGCCGTAAGCATAAGATTTTAAGAAATCAAGCGAGGAAAATGATCACATGTCAGCAAAGCGCCCCAGACATCTGCCAAGATGATTGTTGCCTGTTGTGGAGTTCTTTTTTCAAGGAACTTAGTCGTAAGGGCTCTTCATCATGGTGGGCTTTATGGTCATCATTCCATAAGAACCCCTTTACTCAAAGAGCGGCACATCACAGGCCCGACTCAGGATTGCCCGTGGACCAGTGGCGGCTGGTGTCATTTTATCCAGGGGGGGCTATAGCTCACAAAATAATCATAAAAAAAATAGCAAGCAGATAATGTACTAATGGTGTCACATTAGCATATTTAAACAAATAAAAACAATAAAAATCTTGTGAGGGCTGAAGATTTTCAGGTGTTGTTTGCTTAACTTGTGCTGTACTCTCGTCCTCTGTCTTTGGACTGCTGGCGAATGGTGATGTCCGGCTGATCAGGTCCAAGCTGCTTCACCTCAAGCTTCTCTTGAATGTTCTCCTCTCAAATGAAAATTTTTTAAGCGACTTCACAGAATTGTTTAATTTCTCCGTCTCCATTTTGCTTCGTTCTCCTTTGTTCGTCTCCATCTCCCGCACAAACTCGAAATCACTCCGCCGCGCCTTGTGACCGACGGTGACAGTGACATCACGGCGCGAGGGCAGTGATGTGTAAATCCAGCTGCACTCAGCTTTGGGCGCGGGCTGGCCGCGCCTGAGAAGCTCCTATCTGTTTGTATTGAAGAGACACAACTGTGCATGTCCAACTTAAAGCGAGAGTCTATGAGCAAAGATTTCTGCGCCCTGTGGAGGAAACACGTGACCAATAACCCTAGGCTCTGACCATAGAAAGCATGGATGAATAAAATAACTTTAAACACACAAACTATGTAATATATATCCTATTTATATCAGAAAAATATACACATATATTTTGAAGTATTTTATTAGCATTTTTTTTTTTCTGTGGAGAGTGGCAAGTGGTGGGGTGGCGCCCTAGCGCCCTCTATTGGCCGGCCGCCACTGCCGTGGACACTTGAAACACTTGAGACTAAACTGGAACAGTTTGGACACATGGATGTTGCTTATGTTTGGTGAAGAAAGGGAGAAGCCTTCCATCCCAGGAACACCGTTCCCACAGTTAAACATGGTGGTGGGAGCATCATGCTGTGGGGTTGTTTACAGCCTCAGGAACAGGGAGCCTGCTCAGGTGGAATCATGATAAAAGTAAGAATTATGTAGACATTTAGAGGGAGAATATGCAGAAATCTGCTTGTAGTTTAGGCATAGGTTGTTGCTGGGTCTTCCAACAAGACAACGATCCAAAACATACATCAAAATCAGTCCAACAGTTCCTCAAGGATACCAAAACCAAGATCCTAGAGTGACCCACATAGAGCCCAGACCTCAATCCTGTTGAGAATCTGTGGCAAGTGCTCAAAGTGAATGTCTGATATTCTGAAACCCTGTCATTTGGAGCAGCTAGAAAAAAATGAAAGAATGAGCTAAAATCCCTCTGGAGACCTATGCCAACTTGGTAAAGAACTACTCTGAGATTGTTGTCAGTTGTGGCTCAGTTAGGGTGCATTATTGACTATTAATGGCCATGGGTCTAATTTGGATTTCACATTTTTGGCCTTTTTTGTTTCAACTCAATGTGTCAATAAAATATCCCAATTAAAGTTAGTGGACATTGTTTTTTTTTTTTTAATACAGTGTTTTCGTTTCCAAAATCACAAACACTTAGTGTTAATGGTCATTTATATGGAAAAATCAAGAGTGTTGTCTAATTTTATGAGGGGGGTAATAGTTTTGGCCTCAAGTATAAATAATACTCCATTAATCATGGTAATGTTTCCATCTATGCTTGAAATTAAGCGTTTCTTAGATGTGTAAATTAAATGACTTAAAGTTCAATATAGAATAAAACATAACATTAATCACACTCCAGGAAATCTCTCAAACATGGAGCCACGACTACTACAATGCATTTATATTAAATATTAATAAGAACATTGCATTAAATCCTAATTGATCAAATTCCACTGGAATCAGTACAAATGAAACAGAAGGGGGTGAAACTGGGTAAAATAAGTTGTTAACACACAATTGCTACAAAAATTGAAATAAAACAAAATAAATACTACAAAAACACTAAAACAAGAAAAAGTTCAATTTCTTAGGGGCTGATAAATTTAACTAAATCAACTAAAAACTTGAAAAAAGAGAACGCGATGATTAAATGAGTTTATAATGAAACATCTTACAATTTTTTTTCAATAGAGTTTTATTCTGCAATTTTAATAAGCACTTTCAGGTGAAATTGATTTCAGTTTGTGGTGTCCTGGTAAATTAATGACAGCTCGTATGTCGTCTTGATGAAAACTGAGTGCAGCTTTCTGGATGATCAGTGAGATGATCTGTGTTTAAAAGTGTGAGAGCAAAGAAATACTAATACAGTGTATCTGCCTGAGCATCAGATCAGACAACAGTGACAATATAATTTTCACTTTACACCAAAGTGTTCACAATTTTGAGAGGGACTGTCATTAAGAACAACAAGATGGTAGCACATAGACACCCAGTTCCATTCTATAAAAATATGATACCCTGATTTAGATCCTTAAAATCACCATCCTTGAATTTTTTGCAAGCATAATATTTTTAAACGAGTTTTGTACATTAAATATCTGATTAATGAATTAGATTTTTTACAGATGCCGCACAGATAACGAGGAATAAACAGGAATTTTCTTGTAAATGGTTTTGTTTTTTCCTCAAGAAGATTATGGTGTCAGATACAATTATAGAGCTTGTTAAGGTTTGATTGTCCATGCTGGTGATTGTATAATCCAGTCACTCAGAATGCATCTTTCATCCACAATCTCTATCAACGTCTATCTGTGTCGCTGATGTGTGTAGTTGTCTACAACAATCAAGTATGTGAAATCCCTGTTGGTTATTCCACTACCTAGATTGGCCTTTCTTAATCTTGTAAGCTGGCATTTCTACATATTTAAAATCACCAGGCACACACCCTGTGGCAGTGTTTGCCCTTCACTCCTACAATTTTTAGAGAGATTAATTTAGTTTGTTCAGCATGAATATCCTTCAGTTTCAGATTCAGTGGTTCTTACCCTTTTGCTCTTTTGTTGTTTTAGGACATATGTGTTTTAAAAACTGCTGATGCATGTGTTTGGCTTTTGCAGAAATGCAGGGATGGAAACAGGAAAGAGTTCACAAGTTAAAGTTGAAGAAAAATGAGAAATTTTCATTTAAACCAACATTTGTTGATAACCTTGCATGAAAGTGTTAAATAAATAATAAATGTTGATGTATAAAACCCATTTGTTTTTCACACTAAGACACTGACACCTTCTGAATGCATTTAAATAAGCTTGTCTATTGTTTTACCATCAGAGATGTAGTAAATGTGATTGCTGGGCTGCTTTTATAGTAACCTTGTACTAACAACAGTATCCTCGCTTGAACTGTGTGTTTTTTTTTTTTTTTTTTTCCATATTCATGCATATTTGCGTTCATTCACAATTTCCCCTCTCTTCCACCCTTGTCATTTACTCACTTGCCATTTTTGTAAATTCACCAGGGATTTTCGATAATTCTCCGCTCTGTTTTAGTAAATGATGTCATTCCTCAGGATTTAGCTCTTGTCTGTGCTGCTTTGTCGGTGTTTGTGGGGAAAAGCATGTCTTGGTTTAAAATGGGGTGATTAAAATTGATAGCAGCGAGAAGCTTTTCAGATTGAGGTTTTCTACAGCAGCATTTCTACTTGTTTTAGGTGGCTTTAAAAAGGATGTCAATGAATGCAAGTGATCTCATGTGGAACTTTTTTGCTTATGCTAACATCACTCTTGCAGCTATTTTCTGTTCAACTTCTCTGACCCCCCCGACCTCCTCCTCACATCTCCTTTTTTGAACTTGTATTGTTTTGTTTAAGGTGAAGTAAGCAACATTAAAATTGCCTTGTTTTCGTCCCCTAAAAGCATAAAATAAATGTATTTGTTTGCAAGAGAATAACTACAACGCTTTAGAGAACAAAGTTAATAACTGTAGTAAAATGTCAGAGGTCAGTAAGTAAAGCTGTTTCTAACAGTTGAGGTTTTTTTTTAAATTAAGTTACCATTCGTTTCCTGTCTTGTTTATCATATCTTGCTCTTCAGCCATGTTTTCAATCTCCCAACGCCTTTTTCATTATAATACTTTTCTCTTTTCATTCTCTCCATCAACAAGCCTTTCCCCCTCCTCTTTCACTGCTGCACAGCTTTTATAGAAAAATTCTATTTGTGAGGTGTCAGAGGTCCACGAAAGCTGGGTGTGAGCAGAAAGAGAGAATCATAACAAACAACATGGAGCAGAAAAGACTGATTTAACATTTATCGCTGCAGCGCAGTGGCTGCTGAGAGTATTGGTGCAGGACTCGAGAGGAGGTTAGGCAACACAACAGGAGAGACAGGTCTGCAGTTTGTACCATTGTGAGCATATATTGTCGATTGATAAAAAAGCTTTTTCATAAACAATTTAAATCTTCTAAAGAGGTGCTGAGAGTTGTTTCTCCACCTTTACAAAGCGGAAAAGGTAAGAACATAAGCAGTGACGTTACTTTGTGGATGTTGTTTTGGTCGTGTGGTTTCATATTGATAAGGAAATGTAAAATGATAAAATGTAGAAGGGCTCAGGAGTTTTTTAACTTTTCTTCTTTTACTTTCTAAGCTGTCAGCCTCTTTCTCTCTCTGTGTGTGTGTGTGTATGTATGTATGGATCTGTTTAAAAAATACAGTCTTCAGCCTCCAAAGAGAATCGTAGTGACAGATAATTCTTTCAGAAGAGTCCACTTAAAAATGAAGCGCAGGGGAATCAATCCTCGTCACAGCGGGTGAAGTGAGAGAGACTAAATAGTCTTCTAATATATGCCGTATCGTTCCTGAAGACACAACAAACCAGCTGATGTGGCTTAAGGCTGTTGCATCAAATCTCATCAACATTCAGTCTTTTATTTCTCCACATTGTTCAGTTCATCACTTTTTTTTGGCGTATGTGAAAAAAGGGCTGTAACTTGGTCAAAGATACGTAGATGTGGAATTTTTTGCTTTAAGTATAAGAAATGTAACTGTGTGAGCTAACTTTGTTTTTTTGCTTTTAAAATCACTAGATTTATTGGAACTTGTGTTTGGGATCCACTCAATAGTGTATTCAAGTGTTTGGTCAATGCGAGAGATCTCATGGTTCAACTTGCATCAAGAGGACTTTGGAGTCTTTTAAATTAAGGCTCCATTTACTGTAAGAAAACTCAGAAATCTGCTGATTGAAGCATATTTTATGAACTTAATCTTAGAACAACATGAAGAACTAAAATAACAAGTCCTCGCTGAGTTAAATGATCAGGATACTTTGTATGTAGATGAATGTGTTATAGTAACTAATGAGTTTCCAGAATGGGTTCTTCTGTCATCATCTAATCTTTGGAAACTTTATAAGGACACTTTATCCACACTAATGAATAGAAACTGTTCTCCCACTGTGCAGAACTGCTTACAGCAGCAGTTGTGCAAGATTTAGGAGCCTCTGCCTCAGAATGCAGCTCATCATTCAGTGGCCAGAATTACAGCAATCTGGAAATAGGAAATGACATATTCAGGTCAGAGTTGTTGGCAGCAAATAAAGTATTGGGTGCTTTTACAGGTGTTTATTAGTTGAAAAGGGGGACTGAGAGTTTGAAGAAATTAATGTGTAAATAAGTTCTTCAAAAGCTCTCATCCAAGAGGGGTTGTTTTGAGCCCATCAATCAGTGACAGAGCAGTTATTATCATTTTTTTTGTCTCTAGATAGTTATTAAGAAGTTTTTGTCTCCAGCCATCCACTTGAGATCCATCCTTCAGCAGAAAAAATATCTGCCAAGTTCAGGTCTGTCAATGTGTCATTCATAGGAGCTCATCTGGGAACATGAGGAGCAAGTTTCAGAGAAGTCGGCGTGTTCTGCTATTGACATGTTCTTCTAACGTAACCATGGATTAGTCCCGTGTATCTCTGTGGATAAGCTTTTTAAGCTTTAAGCTTGTTTTATTTTTCATCCACCTCTTCTATTGACGTCTTCCAACGACAGCTTGTCCATCACTTGCAACACGTCAAGTGCACTGCTTTGATTTTTTAAAGTTGTCGGTCTAACTGACAGTGCAGTCTTCCTCATAGTCCCATTGGAGCTTATGTTGCATAGGTTTCAACTTGACTTTGATGAATTTTGTTAGTAATACAGACACAAACTCTTACACTGTTAGAGTACAGGCATGTGCATACATTATTTTAAGGCGAATCTCAAAATAGGATCTCTGTAATCTCACTCATGCACTAAAGTTAACTCATAGTGAGTTGGGACATAGTTAATCTTGAATTTTTCGTGTACAGTGAGTAACTTTGATGCCATCTATTGGTTTGTGAAGTCACTCTTTGAACTGAGAAGAATAAAGTTGATAAACATAGACCAAGACACCAAAAAAGGCTGAACTCTGAATACTACTTTTATTTAAGGAAGTTGCTTTTTAAACATAACATACATATTTCTTGAGCATTGCTTATCCACCATGCATGTTTTATGGTGTTATGCCTGTCTGCATATTCTCTTCAACATATACCTACTTGTCTCCCTGCTAGTCACAGCTAGACAGGTGACTTGAGCTGCCAGTATCTACCGTCTCTACATAAGTAAATAATGCAACAGATGCAGGCAAACATTCATTATATTTCTTTATTTTCATATTTTCACTTCATTGTTTTGGGTTATTGTAGTTTGAATCTCCTCTTGTTTATGCAATTATGCTCAGGTGAAGAATTGAGAGAAAATTTTTTAAGATGGTTTCTAGCCATCTGCACAACCTGCAGACAGGAAGATGTAATTAAGGAGACACAGATCTGAGTCATCTGCTTCTGATTGCCATCTACAGCTGATGCAAAATCAGATAACTTTTAGCCTGCTGTGGGTCCTACAAATGAGGTGCTTTTCAGTTTAATTCATGGTTTGCTCATTAAATTTATTTCGCTATTGTAAGAATAATGAGTGCAGAAGTACTTATTAGAACTGCTAAAATATTTATACATGACTTTTTGGTTGAAGAAGTCTGTGTCTTCTTAACAGTCCTAACAACATAAATTGCTGCAAAATGAGACATCACTTCCTTAAAAAAAACCTTCACAATAAGATCCAGGTGGTACTGTAAATGAATTAAATGTTTAATTTGAAAGAAATTCAACTGTTTGAAGGTCATTGAAATAATTAGTTAGTGATATGTATATCTTATACTAAGCATAAATCTGATGATGTTGTGTGTATGTCTGCATGAGTGTATCTGAAAGAAAAGCTTTACTCAGGCTTTTCCTCCAATTTTCTCTAAAAAGAAAACCCTTGATTTATTTGAATAGGAGAAGCCAAATTTTAACTTCCCTGGGTGGTCCTGTAAATAAAGTCTTATGTGTGAGGAAACACTGCAGTGATGAATAAAAAAAAGTATGAAAAGGTAGATTCAAACGCAACTCCCGAGGAAAGATCAGAACTAAAGAGAAATCCTAAAAGAAATGGAGATCAGACAAGTGACATCTGCAAGCAGAGAGATCCAAAGAGAGGGAGGTTTTCGCTTGGAAGTGTGGGTGCCTGCATTCCTTTGCAGATAACATGACGGAGCATAGATGAGCTACAGATGGATATCACCCTGGATCAAAGGAGGAGTATTGGATGATGGGCTGAATCAGACCGATATGTTTATCAGATACAGGACGGACAGTGTGAAAATTATAAGATAAAAGAAATGAAGATGACAGCAAAAGCAGGGCTAGACATTCGGAAAGTTGTGATACAGTTAATCAGGGAAACCATACAGAAGAGAGGCAGAAGTGATAGGTAAAGGACTAATGTTAATAAAAACAACTCAAAAAGCTGCAAAATTAAGGTGTTATGACTGTACATCAGCTATAACAGTGGACATAGCATGAGTTGAGACTGTTTTACCCTACATTGCTCTAAGTCATTTATGTAGACCAAGTGGAATCACCTGAACTTCTACAGCAAAGTCTGCTGCACTCTTCCTCCCTCTTTACATGTTTATGCCAAATACTTGTTTAATAGCTCCACACCTGGCTCAGAGCAGCAGATCAACTCTAACCTCCACCATTCTGCCTCTGTGCATTCACACATGACACTGACACATAAGAAATGTGCATCCAATCTGACTTCAATATGATGTGTAAAAAGAGCATTTGAGATTTGTTCTGCAAACTTTCTAAAGGTCTTCTCATAGATTTAGAAGATACTTTAAACAGAAAGTACACAATGATTGCGTAAAACATACATTCGGTTTCATTTTTGATACCTTTTAGATAAGGGTTTAGCTTTTCCTTACAAAATCACTCTGGTTATTAATGTTTAAATGATCTTATTTAATGAAGAAGGAAAAAACTTCCAATATTTAAAGATTAAAAAAGCACTAGTTGCCACAGGTTTAGAACTTCCTCTGTACCATCTGTTGCTATTTACTCTAAGAGGCATTAAAATACACCTAGGATTTCAGTAAACTCACCTTATATTTAGACAATTGAAACTCACTTTTGACGTGTGTAATTACTCATGAACAGGTTTACACAAACATTTATGTGACAAGCAAGAAAAGGCTTCTTTTTGCTCACATTTATATTGTGACCAAGTCATTTGTAAATGTAATTGGAGGTAAAAATATCAACAAACACAGAAGAGACAGTAGTGGTTCTTGTTATAGATAATATGTCTAGCCAACCAGGTTAGACATATTGTACTGTATCTCATTGGTGAGATGACTGCTCACAAAGTGGAAACAAGTATCTGTGATTTGCAACCTAAACACATTTCCTATTGCCTGTTTGCATTAAGGGAATAGTGCCCCTGCATTGTGCAGGTGCTTCTGCTTTCTGCAGAGAACGTGTCATACACGTTGTAGAAGAAGAAAAGGAAAGATGTCAGCAGGAGACAGGTTCACCTCTAAACCGCTTTACAGCGGCATTTATAAAAGCTGACTGGAGATCAGTAATGAGAGCATTCAAAAACACTGTTACTTAAAAAACATTTTTAACATAGACTGTTTATTAAAAGATCAGTTTTCTAGAAAAATAATCTGAGTAGAAAAATTCTGTGAAAACTACAGAAACTAAGAAAACAAAAGAGTCTTGGTTGAAGAGACACGGTGACGTGGCTCAGAGTCGGTTTTCTTAACTGTAGAAATCCAAACGGGTTTTCTTTTTATCAAAGAACCTGTTATATTTGTAAATTGTTGAACATCCAGAACTGAACTATGAACCATGTTTAACATAATTTCAAAGAAAAGGCAAAGGAACACGACAGATTCTCCACATTTAGGCCCAAACTCATGCACAGTTGCAGCTGCCTCTAATTAGGATCACATCTCAGCCCTGACAGATGAATAAGTGGGCTGTCTATTCCCAAGGCAAAAATAGGAGATTAATAAGCACTCAGCATGAACACAGTATCTGTTTAAATGTATCGACGCTTACATTACCCATCTATTGTGAACTCAGAAGGAATATTGATGTTATTCACTTACTGATAAAATATTTAATTAACTTTAACACAAAACTGCTTTGATTTGAGAGGATTCTGCTTTTGGATTTTACAAAAAAAACAATTTACCTTTTGACATGAACTATTTTGATATGGATTAGAGACGCTGTAATAACACAGTAGCTTAATGATACACATCCACAGAAAGAAAAGAAAGCACCGCAGCTCGGCCAGCAACATATCTATAAAAGCAAAGGAGCAATGGAGTGGAGGAGTGGAGGGGACTTTCATCTGGCCATTACTTGCTCCTTTGTTCAGAGCAACAAAATGTAACAAAGACATTGTTTGTGTGAGGCTGGAAGATTAACAGCAAAAACACGATTCCTTAGTTTTCCTTTAATCTTCTAGAGCCAGTTAGAAATGAGAAACACATCCAAACGTCTCCTGCTACTATATCTTTTGATAAATGTTTTACACATGACATGTGGTTTTTTAATGAAATTCATGTGAATTTCAAATTTGCAAAATCATATATGGAAATGTTTAATTTATGTGTAAAATATGGAAAACCTCCACTTCGAAAATGTGGTTTTAAGCCATTTTCATGTTCTTGAAGTTATACTTGTTCATGTTTTTCAACATGTTATTGCCTGAAAAAAGTGTTTTTATTCATGTAGTTTAACTTTAACAGGAAAGGACTCAAAGTGCAGCAAACTAAAATACCACAAAGCTTTTAGTATATTTTTTCTTGTGTACAGAAATCAGATGAATTCAATACTTTGTTTTTTTTTCCAGATATTTTAGGTGAGGAAGTAAACCATATTTTCCACCATTAAAGTAATTTCCACCTATTTGTTAATGGAAGTAAATTATTAAAATAGATTAAATAATAGTAAGTAATGTAATTACAGTACTTATCCATATAGCATTTTAACACAACAACAATAAGAATGTCACTTAAATGTAAATAAATTAAGCATCTATATTCCAAGCCTGCATGCAGTCCTGCGCAATATGCTGTAAAGCAAACTTTTACAATTGCTTTGAGTATAGAATGAGGCTATAAAATTATGTTACCCATGAAATATTGCTCTCCAAAAAAAAAAAAAATCTTTCTCACAGTGTAGGTAAGAACAAAACGTATCAACGTGAAATATGAGGTAGATTTTATTGTCCGCCGTTTTTCAGGATGCACACTTACAGACTAAAACGTGCCCAGGAACTAAACAAAGCGCATGATGGCAGTGCCTGAGCCGGCAAATTGAAAACTGAAGGCTGAGACTTCATCATAACTCGGTCACAATAAGGATCTGAAGAAAACTCCGAATCAAAATAACTAATCAAAAGTACTAAGAGCCAAGTCACATGGAGTTCATTGTTGCATAAACAAGTCATTTAAAAGAATTATGAGGCAATTCACCAGATCCTTCCTTCAGATGGTTATGATAATGCTTGAACAGGGGCGGATCTCCCATCTCTGTGTGCCAGTTCCAGATGACACAGTCGGGAATCTAAACACAAGTGAATGAAATAAATAAATACCAATCAAAAGTCCTTTTCTTTTTTCTCTATCAACTTTAAAACTGATTTAAAGAGCTGTCTGCTCAAACTTCCTGTCCCCCATCCTGTTGTTGTCTTAGCATTTTTTTCGATCTTTCAGCAAATCGAGATGTCAAATCTTGAATGCCTTTTAATCGCATTCAGTAAGACGCTGGGCTCTTTGAGAACTGAGAGGAATCCCTGCCTCCATCTGCCCTGTGTTTTTCTGACTGTAATTTTTCTTTGCATTTTTTTGACCTGCATAACAGCAAAGGAATACACCTTCTATATTTAGAGTGCAGTGATCTGAGTGAGCTAAAAATGGACACAAATCCATTTCCCATTGACATGCTGCTCTGCTCCAATACCGACTTAATCTGATTTGTTCTTTCAAAAGAAGACGATGCAGACAGCTTTGGTTTAGTTTAATTCTCTGTCATCTCCTCTTTGTTTTTTTTAGCTCTTCCTTGTTGTCCATCCTTCACTCACTCTTCATTCACCTCCTTTTCATCCAGCAATCAGCCCAGCTGCCCTCACTTGGCAATCTGTCTGCCAACAGTTCTCAGTATTTTCATCAAAGCCTCCTGATGCTTTCCCTATTGTTCTCCATAGTTCCCATGTGTCATCCAATTCAGGTTCTTTTTAAGTTAGGCTTCTTATTTTATCCATTGAATTTATTTCACTGCCTCATGCCTGCATTTTGAGGTCCATATAAAAGTACACATAACAGTTTTTTATTTTGATTAATTGAAATTCCAAATTTCTAACAGATGCGCAGCGTATGTCTGGAAATGTTCCGTGTGATATATTTTTTTTCTCTTTGTGATATTTTTATTTTGTTATACTGACTAAGAAAGCGCACTGTGGCCAATTAGTCTGTTAGTACAAGCCACTCGCATCTCATCCTACTTTTATTTCCACTGCTGGTTTAGCCATTTTAATTCCACAGGTTGTAAAAATGCTTCGGGTTTCTCATTCTGTCAGTGTATAAATCAAATATTTATAAACCCATTCCTATTTGGAGATGAGGCTAATAGAGCACTGAGGTGCAACTTAATGACAACAAAGTCTTTGTACTGGTTTGCAGTGCTGGCTGGCATTTTGATTTGCCAGGTGTAAATTCCTAATCACAGGCTAACATTTTATTGTAATAGCTGTGAACAAGGGAGAGGAGTTGATTATGTGTTTTACAACATGACACAGGCCTAGAAAATTGCTTCAGTTAAACATGATAGTAATTGAGGAAATAATACAGTATATGTACATATAAGGGCATAAATTGGTTACATATGACAAAATCTTTAATATTTTGTAATTTTTTACAAACTAAGATCAGCAAATGTTGTGGCTGATCTTCTAAACCGGAATCAACATTTTCACAATGAGCAGCTTGACACAATATAGCATAAGTCAGAACCTTGTTCCAGCCAACTGAAAGGAACAAAAAAATCCTGAGTGTTATGGCTGTTTACTTTACAGCTTCTCTGTAGTTTGTAAGCTTTTAAAACAAATTGCACTTCCGTTTTCACTCATCCAACAGTACACTGACTATACAGGAAAACCTATCTGTTATCTCACCCCTCATCCTTTGTCTTCCTGTCCATATCCATATGAGCAGACTCCATATATATCTTAGACTTAAACACCAAAGGCGGTGCTCATAAAGTTTAATGTTGGCTCTAACAGGATGTCAAGGTCGCACTGCTGTGATGTTATAGGAAGCCCAGCTCTCTCACAATGAGAAGTAATGAAGTTCTATTGGTCATAGTTGAGGAGGCCCATTGTTCAGCTCAGAGGGGGGACATTAATGGAATGGATTATTCACGACAGCTTGTTGAAGGGTTTATCACTCAGTCGAACTGGAATATACTGTCTGCACATGTCCTGTGTTGGCGAACCATTTCTGTTTTAGTGCTTTTCAGAAGTGCATCTGCGCACAAGCGCAAACACAAAGAGCTTGTACGAAGTGCTGCAGACAGTGAGTGTGCATGTTGGTGGAAGGGGGGCAGGATTTCCAGGACGTTCCATAAAATTCAATATGCCATTGGTTTGTATTAGCTTTACTTCACTCTGGAAATATTGCATAAATCTTTAGGTGAACTCAAAACATGCATTGCTTGATTGCATTTCTCAAGAAGGTGCACATCTGAAAACTGAGTTAATTTAAGAACACAAACTAAATGAAAAAAATATATAAAGCATTTGTTTCAATCCCTTTGTTCTTCTTTTTAACCTCTGGGCTATTCTCCTCTAAAAGACACGAAGGAAGAAGTTCTTTGTGCATTTCTCTGGAAGATTAATAGGTTTTGTTGCAAGCTACAAGTTTTCTTTTTGCTCTTCTTTTCAGTTGTTCTTCATGTTGCACTCTGATTAACTCATTCAGTGCCAGCCACTTTCAGATTTCATATCCCCCTCAGTGCCAGATATATTTATCATTTTTACTGATATTTGAAGGCCCACAGAATATTTTCTCCTAGGACAATGTGAATTTTGAAACCATCGGCACAAAATTCAGTCGTTCTTCTTTCAAACGCAAAAAAAAAAAAAGTTTCTAACTCTTTTATGTTATTTAGTAATCCGCAGTACAAAAGAGCAACTTTTATAAAAATCCACACGTTTCAGGACTAAAAGCTGAGATAAAGAGCGTTTTGTCTAAAGAGGTTTTTCAAGCAGATCAGTGACTTTGATGTAAATATTTCATGTTTCAATGATTCATGCAACACCTGAACTATGTTTTACTACTATGAAAGTGAAAAATAAAGAGTAAAAAAGTAATTTTGATAGTTTATTTTATGTCTAAAAAGAGTCATATATAGACAATTTCAACATTTGAATAAAATATAAAAAAAAAAACCAAGCATATTCATATACTCTGTGTGTGTGCGCTCGCATGTGCACGCGTGAATGCGCGACTTAGTCACTTTGCCCCCCTCCAACGGCCATTCGTTTGTTTATGAACACTTACCGTGTGTTTTATGCGATGAATCGTTCTTTATTTTGCTCCCTGCTGCCTTCAGAAGATCCTAACAGGAGATACTGGTTGGATAAATCCACTTCAGCTTCACTAGAGTCACCAGAAGAACCTCAACGTCAGGCTGAAGACATCACAAGTCCGAAAAGGACGAGCTGGCTCAAAAACCGCGCCACTTTCGACACAATTCTTGTTCCCGGTAGATCCGACCGTCCGCTGGAGAGATTTTATCCATGTAATAATCTCCACCACCTTCTCAATTCCATAAATTCTATACTAGTTTGCAATAACTCTGAACAACGTGACCACATCACAGCTGCGTCTCTGAATCTCTCTTCCTCATTCACCGTCTGTCTCGTCCTGAGTGCCTGGCTCCTCCCCCGCTTGGCTTATAACACGCTAAATAATAAGCAATCTCATCCAGAGAAGTGCACCACTGCCCCCTCCTGGATCATATGACTAAATGAGTTCAAATTCAGCGAGCAGCTGCCCCAGAATGCTTTGCGGGATTTAAATAAGCCAATACAGCCAATAAAAGCTGTAGAGACGTCAAGATGTCAATGGCACTGAGCGTTCGGATTCAGTTTGACGTCTATAGACGTCAGTGGCACTGAATTAGGTAATTCGATCAATAATCCTAATGGATGAATCACCGTGTTGTGCCCTAGTAAAGAGACCGAAAGAGGAGTGGAAATCTGAGTGTGAAAACAGCAAAGACCCTGAGAGCTTTGAACATGTGTTATCTGACACAGAAGACTGTGCAGCAAGTCCCACAAGTGTTTCTGAGTGTGTTGGTGGTTGTTTGTCTCCTGACCTCAAAACATCTAGCCATTGGGCATATCTTCGACCTGTCCTCCATCTCTGTTTGATCTTGACTTTTCTCATTTCTCCCCCTTGACCCATCTATTTGTTCGTTTTTTCCTTAACCATCAATCTTGTTCATTTGCATATTTCATTCCCAGACATTTCATTTTATAAAGCACACATAAAGAGGATATATAGCAGTGCCTTAAATCATACCACTTCTGTACTCACTCAAATGAAATGAAACAGAAAAGAGAAGAAACAGGCTGATTCATATATATTAGAACTAAATTGCTTTGAATAATGCACAGTCTGGGTATTATGTTATTTACATAAATGTAGCACAACATGTGAATCTTTGTCCCATTCATGTCAGATGCAGGATTCTAGCTTTTCAACAGTTCAGGGCCTTTGTGGCAGGATTTTTTTGTTTGATGCACCAAAAGTTTTCTACAGGTGAGAGATCTGAACTGCAGGCAGACAAGTTTAGCACACAGACTTTTTTCCTGTGATGAATACAATATGTAGTTTAGTATTATATTGCTAAAATATGCAAGGCCTTCCATCAAAGAGATGTCTAGATAGGAGCATATGTTGCTGCAAAACCTCTATAGACTTTTCAGCATTGATGGAGCCTTTCCAAATGTGTAAGCTACCCACCCTATAGGCATTAATGCAACCCCATACTATCAGGGATGCAGACTGTTGAACTGTCTAAAACTCACAAGCTGAATGGACTCCTCTTAACTTGAATCCACAGGGAATGGTGTCCATGGTTTCCAAAAATAATTTAAAATTGGAGAAAATCAGAACACTTTTACTTCTATTTCACTTCAATTAACTTTCATAGTGAGAGAAGCAGTGAGATAATGCTGGCGTTTCTGGATTCTGTTCCAAATCCAGTATGAGTACTTCAGTGGCTGATACATATTTTACTGGTGTTTGTGGATCACACAGTGAAACTGTATTAACATTTATATCTGGAAGTGTTCCTGAGCCCATCTGGAGATAGAGAACAATGCCTGTTTCGATACAGGTCCACCTCAAGACCCAAAAAAATCACGAGCATTCAGTTCTGACCTTTTAACCCTGTCCCTAATCAGATTCCAGCTTATTCTCCAAACCTGTTGATGATACACGCTGTAGATTTTGGGATCTTTCAAGTCCGAGGAATTTTTGTCCAAGTTGTTCCACAACTTTTAGACAGTTTGTTGCAGATTGATGAACCTCTGCCCATCTTTACATCTGGGCCATGTAGGGTTGGATTTTTTTTCTCCCTAAATAATGAAAGCCATCATTTTAAAAACTGCATTTTGTGTTTACTTGTGTTCTCTTTGACTAATGGTTAAATGTGTTTGATGATCAGAAACATTTTGTGTGACAAACATGCAAAAGAATAAGAAATCAGGAAGGGGGCAAATAGTTTTTCACACCACTGTAAATATAGTATTTACAGGAAAATATTACTTTATTATAATTTAATTGTTTATTTTATTGGCAGTTGTATGGTAAGTGTTTTTAGCAGTACTTGTGCTATTTGTCAAATTCCAAACTCAGAATGTGTGGAAAACTAAAGCGTTATTACATATGGAAGCGTCATATAAGCATTTCAATTTTGTTTTTGGCAACAATGAGATGTTTTGAGTTTTCAATATTTTCTTCCATTCAAACATTACATGGGAATAATTTTTTTTCACTTATAGATGGGGGAAAAAATAAAATTTCTAGCTTGTTTTATAAAAATTCTACACAAAGCTACTTCTGTACTGAAAATCATTTTTTCAGGTTTAAACCTTTGTGATTTGGCACTATGCTATAATTTGTATAAAGAATTCTCACATATAGTTTTATGTGGTTCATACGATTGTGTTTTCTGTCATTAAAATGATTCAGAAACATTGAATTGAATTTTATTTGTTATTCAGCTGCTTCTGTGGAGACTGTGCAAAGCCTGTCAGATTGTAGTATGTCAACACCTAATGCACCATAATTATCTTGATGGCTGTGTTTTTTGTTGCCATTATATTGTTCTCATTATCTGCCATAAAATGAAAACACAAAATGAAAAGAAAAAAAAAAACTTAAATTATTCTTAAATATTTTTGAAAATAAATCCTCACCTTTTAAAAAAAAATTTGACTAGAATCTCATAAATAAGGACACTTTGACCCCCAGATACTTTCTTGCATTAAAAAAACAATGTTCACTTCCAAATTTTCAATAATTTAAATCAGTATTTTCAGTTAATTTGCTTAGATGATCAATTTAAACCATTTTGCCACTTTTTCTTAGGTGTGCAACTTAACGACTTAAAGACTTAAGCAATAGTTTCACTTTGATAATGATCATGTAATTATGCTTCACAGCACACGCTACTCGAACACACTCCATCAGGGTTTTTCTGTTGAATTTTTCTGTGTTCGCCCAATAGGCAGCTAAAGATAACCTCAGCCTCATTTCAACCTAAAGATGATGTGCTCCATTTAGTCTGGCCTGATTAGCAGTTTCCATTTATCCTGGACTCCCATGACCCAATCTGGTATGTAGGCCTGTTCATACATGTGTGTGCCTCTGAAAGTGAGTGTATGTATGTACATATGGGTGAGTTTAGGGCTGTTAAGGCTTCCCAGTGGAAGATTTATGCAATGTGTTTTACACCAAGGACAAAGTGTGAATTTGTAGTTGGGGGGAACATATGAATGCCAGTGCTAATGCTGATGTATAGGGAATATTTCATTTATATTTAAATTGAAAAGTGGCCAAAGACCTAAGCTGATAAATTGAGAATGTCATATTAATCAATTATAGATTTATTTTTGTTCTTTTTGTAAAGTTTTTGCAGTAATTTTTCTTATTGGAACATTTTTTGTGTTTATAGCATGAACATATTTCAATTGTAAATGTTAAGCTAATTTATCTTAGTCATCTCTATTAATCAAAATTAGTTTTAAAACGTAACTAGATTTTAAAGCAGGTGTCTTCCTCTCAGTCCAGTTGGATTCAAATGTCTTTTATAACCCAGTAAATTGATTTTTATCTCCAACATTCCATATTTTTTTTAAATAATAATGATTGAAACCTACTTTCTTAGTTTTTATTTGTATTTGTGGACGAACAAATAATATAATAGATTTTTTTTCAGCATGTGTAAGAAGTTTAGTTTTGGGATTAATTTTTCTTTAAAAAAGTTGTTTAGTTTGATCAGCTCAGCTGCTGTCATAATAAGAATACTGTTGAGTTGCAGCTAAATTGTAATGTTTTCATTGGAGTCTGTCTGTCTGTCTGTTAGCAGGATAACTCAAAAACATAAAGGATAGATTTTGATGAAAATTTCAGGAAAGGTCGGAAATGAAGCAAGGAAGAATTGATTAGATTTTGGGGGTGATCCGGATTACCGTCTGGATCCAGGAACATTTTTAAGGATAAGGTCTGCGCTCTCCGAGTGCTTTTCTAGGAATCTGAATCGTCCAACTGAACTGTGAAAAAAAATCAGCAATGAAACTGGTGCATCTCTAATTTTGAAACATGCTGAAAATTTGAGCCAAAGTTAATGTCATCTCAAACAAATGAAACTGTTAGAAAAGCAACAGCAAAATACATTTTACAGATAGACAACACCAAGTTACAGACTAAGTTACCAGTCAGAAAAATATTTGCTTTGAATGAAAGACCATTAAAATGAAGAAGGCAGTGAAAACAAGTCTGCAGCTGAAACGCTTGAGTGTTTAGACTTTGTGCTACATGATATAACAGTGTCAGTAGTCAAACATTTGACCTTTCAAAGATGGAAAAAAGAGGACTTTTATAAAGATTTGGGGAAGCTGAACTTCTCAGACACACTGACAAATTCACGAAGGGAGAAACGGGTTTGAAGGCAGGTTTTCAGTTCAATTTTTCTTCCGTTTCTTAAAAGTGGCTAAGTACCAGCAAGAGTTTGAAGCATAAGTACAGAAATTGGGAAGTAGGAAGGATGGGAGCAAAGAGCATAAAGGAAAAGTATTGGGGAGCTACACTACTAGCCTCACTGCATAATGTATGTGGTGTGATTTGGTGCATGTAAACGGTCTGTAAATCTTTTATAAGATCAGGTTGACCAAGTGATGCCATGTGGGATAGAAAAGTTGGTCAAAGTGGACACAGCAGCAGTTGTTTTTTGAAAGGTTAAATCTTACAAAATGGACATGTTTTATTTAATGTATGCGTTTGTGTGTTTGTTGAGCTGGGAAGATAGACGTAGAGAGAAAAAAGTCTCAGATCTTGTGGTCGAGCTCTCTGTATGAATGGAAGCAGAAACAGGCCTTTTCACAGAACAGCAAGCAGGAGAACTAGGATTAAACAAAGCCATCTACTGAACACACTTCCACTTCAAAGAAATTATGGCTTTTAAATGTTTTATATGATCCCTGTCTGAAGCACAGGGTGAGAGAGCTGATGCTGTTGGGACTGCAATGTGCAAAGAAGGCCTTTGTGTGCTTTTAGTCTGTCTTAAAATGACTCTAAACATTTGAACTATAAGCCTAGTAAGCCTAGGTTAAATGGGAATTACGATAATTTAATCCAATTTTATAGAAAATCTAATTTCATTGTATTTCTAAATTGTCTTCAGTTATGGGGAGTACTAGAATGAAGCTCTCCATCTCCTTTTAGGGCCTTCATAGAGCTGACTGACACTAACAAATCTTTTGTTCTAAGGCTTTGGTAAGGTTTTAAAAATAAACAAGTGTTAAATTCAATAAGCAAGAAAACCTAAATACTTTGTATAAAACAAACTCAATCTTATTGTTCAATATTCTCACTTTCAGCAAAGACAAATTGTTATGTGATGATTGATGTGTTCCCAAACTGTTAACTATAAGAGAGCTACACAGTAACACAGCTGGTTTACATCGCTGTTGTGCAAATAGAGGGTCTCCAGTCTGAGACACAGTCCAAAAACTCTCATATTGGGTTGGTAATAGATGTGTCATGTTAGCCTTGGAATCACCTGATG
Organism: Pachypanchax playfairii; assembly: GCA_006937955.1. Lineage (NCBI taxonomy): Eukaryota > Metazoa > Chordata > Actinopteri > Cyprinodontiformes > Aplocheilidae > Pachypanchax > Pachypanchax playfairii. Next base: position 3,565,657 of record SSNP01000049.1, read on the forward strand.
TTTACTGGGATTGGCTCAGGCCCCACTAACTCTGATAAAAATGAAGTAAATGAGTAATTGAATTTTGAAATCATGGCGTCACTGACATACTGTATCACAAACTTAATTATCCCACCTGCACAGAACTCACACATTGTTGTCATTCACAATCGCCACAGTATTCTTATCTTCTGTCATGCTCAAAGAGGAAGTTGCACATAGCCAAAAAAACAGACTATTTAGAGAACATACTATTTATAATGGCCCTTGCTGTCTAATTAAAACCAAACTACAATTCCTTATTTTAATCATAGTCCACAGAGATGCAAACAGATATAAATTAGTTTCATTTAAATAATTTTGTTATGTAAAGAGCTCTTCACCGTTATCTTCTCTGTACTTTCAAATTGTAAAATGATATGCCACTGGATTACATCGTATCGAGACAAGTACTAATGTGATAAACATTTCTGGGACGCAGAGCAAAAGATGAATGATGTAACTGGAAGTTTAAAATGATATTTATTTTTTCAAAGATGATTTTAATTTAAAAGGTTTCCAAATTAAAGCCTTGAACTTCTCAGAGAAATTGCTTTGCAGGAAAATTCAGTGCATTATGTTCCTCTCTGCTGCGGTGCTGCCCTTAAGTAAGTAAAGCACTTAACCCTCGGCAGCTCTAGTGGAACAGTTCAGTGGCCCACAAAAAAGTCAGTGGGTTGATCCCAAGTTTTGCAGTTTGTAAATGCAAACAACCCTAAAAGAGTAGCTACTACTGCAGAAGATTAGTTTTTTCCAAGAAAGTCATTGATTTATCTGCCTTGTATTGAATCAAGCAAATTAAGTGGTTTCCTTTGTTTTTAATTATGAACAGGGTTATCTGGGATCAGAATTTTTCTGGTAAATGCATTCACGCCCATTTTTTTAAGACAAACTGCTGCTGTTCCACAACATATGACATGGTAAAAATCCTGCTGATGGTTAAAAGAAGCATGTGCATCAGTAAAAACATTGCACAAGCAAAAATAAGAGAACAAATACAGTAATACATGTCTATCCTGAGATTAGTCATCTTCATACATACACATACTCTTCAGGGAGGCTGCAATCTTTATTAATTAACAAAAACATCATAAACCTTCACACAGTTCCTATTTCATTCCCTGAAATTCTTCCTGAAAAAGGAAGGAGAATAAGGGAGGGAGCCTGCGAGAAAAACACAGCTCAATCAGGCAATCATACTTTGCATTATATTACCAGAAATAGGTCAGGTAGGAATAACATGGAGTAGAATACATGATCACTCTACAATGAAGCTCACTTTAACTCTGCATGCTCCGACACTCTATTCTTACTTATTTCATAATCACCTCAGGTAAGGCAGCTGTTGCTAGCTGTAGGGTTGTTTCTTTTTGTTTTTATAGCACTAAAACACACGACTACTGGAGTTCAAAGCACTAGCTCCCATTACATGAAGACCAAAGACTGGATGGTTTTAACATGTGGTGGGTGCGATAGGTTGAGAAAAATATGCCAAGTGCTGAATTAACATTTTAATACAAGTAATCAGGTTTCTCTGGAGAGAACTGCATTGTAACAAATTAAACAGCGTTACACTCTGCCTGTCAAATGTTACAATATTTGTCTGACTGGTGTACAATACCAGTCAAAGGTTTGGACAGAACTTTTGGCTGGTAGTGTAAGTTAAAGAGGCCATTTCATACACATTTCAGGACTTTGTGGTTATTTCTTAAGTATTAATCAGTAATATGAAACATTTTATATCTAAAAAACATCAGGAAACACTAATTAACAGTCCTTTCAATCTGTCTGCGTTAAAACTTGGGTGGTTCCGGCTCCTTCCGTCAGGCTGCTTTGTCAGCAGCTCGTTCATATTCATTGTTCGAATTTGCTGGACTCTGATTGGCTAACAAACTAGCCTATGAGAGCAAAGAATACTGTTTCCTGCCCCGCTGTGCATGGCAATGTCAGACGTTGTGTCTTCCTGTTTGCTACGTCTTATGCTAACTTTTAGCCAGCAGCATGCTAGGCGTGGTTTCAACAGCGGGAGCTGCCATAAACTAACGAACAAAGGAGTTGTGATGAAACAGATACAGGCCGTTCGGATTCGGGAGAACTCGGGTTTTATCACCACCTGCGTAGTTTGAGAGATTAAAACTGAAAGAGAAGTTGTTAACCTGTTTTCACACCCACTATGAAGGTAAGAACACCTGTGGAGCTAAAATATTCAACAGAAACTTCAGAAAAAACATTTTTAATGAAAGGACCTCTTCAAAGATTGAGAAAACCAGCTAGACCAGAAAAGAGAAGAGTTTTCCAGCATTTAGTTTTTCCACTTCATTGTCAAGGCAAATATGCTACAATCTTCACATTAAGCTTGTGTTCATCAAACAGTATTTTCCACATGCTTGAGAGGCTCTTCTTCACCCTCACCATGCTATATAGATATGTCAACAGGATGTAACAAGTTGTTTACTTTATATTTGTTGTAACATGAAGACTCAAAACAAAATTTACACACTTTAAAACATGCTGATTGTTCTTATTTGATTTTATAATCCTGAAGAAAAATACCAATACAATCTTCCTGAGTGTACAAGTTGTTCATATTGTATTTGTGATAATGAAGGAAGAGGTTCAAGGTTGAGTCAGAAAATCCGAGCTTCAAAGTAGTGGGAGGGTGAAACTAGGTCTAAAGTAAAGAGGGTGAGACAACAGAAAGAATTGCAGATGCAGGAAGATAACAATGTTTTTGTAACACAGAAAGCCTGGAAAGATCCAAACAAAGAAAATATAGGATTTCTGGGTAAGTGGTAGAAGAGAGATGGGAAGAATGAGAGGATCAGAAGGAGAAGTCGAAGGGGAAGAATTAGATGAAACAAAATAAAAACCAAACAAAGGAGTTGGTGAAGATGGATGGTGTGGAAGGTGGATAGGGTTGTTCCATTTCATAAGAAGTGAAATCATTTTGTGATGAAGTGCTGATAGTTGAACTGAACAAAGAGATGAAGTCTCAGAAAAATCAAAGACCGTGTATGAGTAAAGCAGGTGGTGGAAGACCTCTTCAGGACAGGGCCATACCTGTCTTTCATTCTTAAAAAAGGTTTCAATCACACCAATCACTCTCCTCCCAGAAGTTTTCTGCTTATTTTTCTTTGCTCTCAGCTGCTTTTACTTTGTTCTCCACACTGAGGATAGAAACAAGATAAATCAGTTGTTCTTTTGGTTGAATATAACTTTTTACCTTGGACATGAAACAGAAGCCTGTTGTGCAACTCTCACATGTCTCAAGTGGGTTATGTGATTATACAGTGTGCTGTTGGATCAAAGCTGTTACCCATAGAACCCTAGATAATATCACAGGTAAGGAATAACACACATACTGACAAAAAGGGTTAGAGGTGGCATAGCAAACCCAAATCTCCATTTAGTCCTCTGTGTATTAGACACACTTTATTGTACTAGCAGACAGCAAAATATGAGCTGCATAATAAATCCTAGAACAGACAGATATAGCTTCCATTAGTCTGTGCATTAGCATGGACAAGGCAGGAGATTTAAGTAACTTCAAACAGGGGTCCTATTATTGATTCTGTTCTCATTTATGTAAAAGTACTTCATTTTTGTATGTATGGCATTTTTAAATGCACAAATCAAAAGAAGAATAATACAGCAGGAGTCCTGTGGGTGATGGACAGTTTGTTTAGGAAACACGCAGACAGAATAACAAGGACTGTGCAAGCCAACAGTGGCGTCAAAAAGGCAAAAATTGGCTGAAAGAAATAGTGATTTTTCTTCTCACTTATTCTCAAATGTGTGCTGGAAAGTTACTTGTAATAACAGAGTGAAAATGATCATTTGTCAGGGCTACAGTCGGATCTGTGCATGTTGTTGGGCATAGTTTTTTCTTTTTTGGCATCTTTTACATTTATTTACTTCAAAATTAAACAATATTCATTAACAGTTTTTGTGACATCATCTTGCTGAAAACTCTTCTAATTTCCAACCATAAAAATGTTAATTAGTCAACCTAAGAACATGTTTGGTTAACCCCATAATGCCAGATGTATCATATTTTCATGTTTTTATCTAAGACCTCTACCTCTTTTTCAGGATTTGTAGTTTCCTCAAAACTTGCTGTATAAAATCCTGTACATTTCATTTGCCTTCTGTACTGCAGGTGACAAGAACCAATTTTATTATACTATTATTTAAAAATTACATATATCATATTTTTAATGATCCAATAAACTGTTCAATTCAATGTAATCCTGACTTTTGTTTTATGTTTTAGTTATTGAAAGGTCGAGCATATTTCAGTCCCTTACCTTAACATAGATAGCAATATACAGTAGTTTGTCATGTTTCTCATTACCCATGATACTTCCATAACTATTACCAGTACTTCCACCATAGATGACATTTATTGATGCTACTGAGCCTCTTGGTACCATCACACTTTGATGCAAGTGAATTGTCCTGTTAGGACATGTAGGGATGCTTTTTACCCTATTAGTGTGTCATTTAGGTGTTCAATAAAACTGTATATGTTGCAGTATTCTATGCATAGGTACACTTTCCCCACCTTTATTAAAACAAGTTTCTAGAATACATCTTGTATAATAAAAACCATAACATAGCTTGCTTTTTCAAGGACACAGGGGTAAGTGATGGGATAATTGATGCAATTTCCCGCAATACAGCATGTCAGCCTTTACTTAGGCAGCCGAAATATGGCCTGAAGTGGCCAATGTCATCTGTTCCTGGCTTTATCTATTGTGGCTAAGTTGGAGTGTGTACTTACATGATGTTCTGGTGAGTTGCTAGTGTGCTTTTGTGCAAGGTTTACATGCCAAGAAATTAGATCTTCACTGTAGTTGTAACTCATACACCTGCAATGTAACAAGAGCTTGGTTTGAAGTGTGTCTGCTGCTTCGTAGTAAGTAATGACAACATAAAACAAGTTTTATGACCATGGGATTCACCCAAATGGGAAAGGAGAGCACACACACATAGATGTACAGAGATATATGTCACCTTGTGATACATTGATCATGACTTTCAGGTTTTTCGTTCCATTATGATAGGTGAAAAAAACGACAGGTATGGAAAGGGTTACAAAGAAGAGGTTCATGAACTATGAAGGAAGAGAAGTAAAAGGTCCAGTGGAGTAAAAAAGGAACATCATTTAAGCTTTAAAGTATATGGTGAGGGTAAAAAGTGAGACAAAGTTAGGCCTGCTGCCAATCTCTCCCTGCTCTGTGAAGTTAATAAACTGCCCTAGAGCGAAGCATTATAGTCATAAATCATTCCAAAATGGGGGAAAAGAGAAGAAGAATGACGCAAAGAGGAGGGAGAGCATGGGACAGAAGGGGAACGGGTCAAGGTCGGCATGAGCAGAGAAGGACTTGAGGGAAGAAATGGGCACTGGATGTTAAAGTAGAAACACTGACTGGCCTAGATATTAGCTGACCTTGTCCTCATTGCCCACTCTGTTGGCTTTCTTCTAAGTGCCAGAGGAAGAATTTGGAGACAGAAGTGGATGCAAAAGTAGAGAAAGTTACTAAAGGGGTCTTTGTGTTGGAGAGGATATGTTTGTGTGTTCTCATCTGGGTGCCTATGCATCCTCCTTCCCCTCTATCTCCTTTCCACCTCCCTGAGATGGATTAATTGGCTTCCATAATTCTAGGTGGAGTGCCAGTTATCTATGTAATAAGCAGCAAAGAGTGAATAGGCGGAAAATTAACATGAAGCTGCACATCAGGCTCTGGGTCTCGGTGTATGGCAGCTCACCTCATTTTCTGAGTAAGAACAGCATGAGGGACAGATGTTTCATCCCATCTCAGGAAATACTTCTAATTCCTTTCTTACTATTAATAACAAAACACTTCTAACAACCTTGACTGAACTCCCTGTGGTGCAATATTAGCACACAATGCAATTTGGTCATTGTGACACTATTCAGAAATATGTACTTGCAGGTTTTTCAGATAAACTATTCAGGGATTTTGTATACATGAAGGACATCAGATGATGGCCTTTCTTTTATTGCATTTTCATGTATTATCATTGCTTGACTTGACCCTTTAAAAGAAACTGTTGTGTGCTTCTCTTTTGGTTCAGTCAATTTAATCCGAAATGACACCACTTGGCTGTAATCCTAAAATATTTTCCCTTCAACACACCAAATAGTGTTGTTATAGTGTTGGCTAAGTGGTATATAGAAAATGTCACATCTAGATAACCCAGAATTCTCCCAAATCAGAACAGACTTGCTAAATAAATTTCATCCTAGAAGATTTGTGCTGACAAACACATTCAGAGATCTGAATGATTCTTCCCCCGCAGATTTCCCTATTGGTAGGTTTTTAAGTGCACAACCTCTGGGTTTAATTATTCATTGAGCAAAAAATAACGTTTTTTTATGACATTTTCTCTTAAGTTTTATCTCTAATTTAGTTAGGGTCCCTCATATCATGTCACACATGTTTACAGCTCTTTTCACTAGCTTGTGGACACTCGCCTCCATAATGGAGACAATGAATTCATCACACACTGACTCCTCGTTATATCTTTAGTCAGAGGGGAAAAAAAATCTCTCTCATTATTTACATGTCTGACTTAAATCTGACATGTTCTGAACCTCCATATTTTTTTGACACTGAAAAAGGGAGAGAGTATTAATAAACTGATGAAATAAAGCTGACCTGTCTTACTTTACTACTCTATATCTCTCTTTCCTTACATTCTCATTTTGTCCAATGCTCTGTCAGGGCCTGTTGGCCTCATAAGAAATGTCTCTTTCTAATCATTTTAATCTAATCATTCATTACCATCCAGGCTGATTGAAACAATCTGGCCTCTGTGAATCTAATGGTTGGAAAACGAGACCATGGAGATCAGCTCTGTGAGGGATTACTTTTCAATTTATTTTCATTTAAAGGTCCTGTATCATGCAAAATCCACCTTTTAGAGCTTTTAACCATGTTGTGATTCTATTTCCTTATTTAAAAAAAAAAACGAGTTTTTTGGCTTAATTCTCGCATTTTTCAGTTATCATCCTCAATCCTGCGCTCTGAGGAGTTGCTCCACTCTCTCCTGGAAAACAACTGACTGTAACATAATGATGTAACAATGTTACACTAGGACCTGCCCGGCTTGTCCGTGCTGGCCCTAGAGATTAAACACACACACCCCAAGCTGCGAGAATCTGAAGCAAGACACTAAGCACCACCGTTTTGTAGTATTTTACTTTCTAAAAATGTCTATTTGGCTGTGAGAGTTACAGGAATTTATTCACCATTTTATTCAGGCAGCTCGAGGGGCAGCACTCGCGAGGAGGGGTCTTGGAGGAGAGATGGGATTTTAGGTAAACTGAGCATTTTACTCTCTGGTCAGAGAATAACTCTAGAATATAAGTTATATTTTAGGACAAATGAAGACTATATAACACCAAATGTAAGATTTTATCATATATGAGCCTAGCACAGATGTTGACAGCTGTAAAATAACAGTATACAGGACCTTAAAGAGAATAAAACAGTGTCAATGTACATGTATATTATAAATAGTTGCACAGATATTCACAATTGTTGGAGACATTTCTATAATGCCTCTTCTTTTTCTTATCCTTATGCAAACCCTGGACATGAAAGAACTCATGAATGCTGGATCTTGGGTGTGTGTGTGTGTGTGGGCGAGCCACTGTGTCTTTGACATGTACTCACTGGTGTATGAAACTCTATGCATGTTTCTCTCCTCTGTCTGCAGATGCTCTATGAGATTGGACAAGCCCAGTCAAAGCCGTGCGGGATAAATTTAGCTCGTGCTAACACCCTTGGAGGCCTCTTAATAATTGAGAAGGCATCTGCTCCAATTAATGTGGCCTTCTAAATGGAATCCCTATTTAAATTTTCTCTAACTGGGTCACTCTTTCTCACTCTTCTCTTCTTCTCCATCTCTCTCTCTGTGGTGCAGTAAAGAAGAAAATGAGCTGCCTTCTACTTTTAAATGGTTTTTAGGGTTTCTGAAACATCATCTGGGATGTTTTTGCCTGAGGTCTCTTGAGCGCATACACAGACACTGAAATAAAGTTTTGACAGATTTTTCATGTAGCCTTCCTTTGAATAAGATAAAAAGGGGATCTGAAACTTCTTTGAACTCTAAATTGGTTGATAGATTTAACTTGTTAAATCACAAACTGGAGAGAGATGGTACCTGTTGAGCTTATTATGACTGAGTAAGCAGTCCCACAGCTTACCATCTAGATTTTGATTAGTTACAGCCTGTTGGTGCTGAAATTCGATTAAACTTAATCTTCTTCTTTGATACAATATTTTACCATATACTTTGGCCCAGATTTCATGTTTGGCTTGATTACATGATTGAGTGAAAATCAGGTCTTATTGTTGAGGCAGTTTTATTAAACATCTGTCACGTGAGTTTTTTTGTTATATCAGAAATAAAAGGAATTGAGTCATAAAAACATGGTAACAACAATCAGTTGAGCAATGATAAAATGATATGAACGTTTTGTAATAAGATTAGTGTATGAAATTGATCAGATATTCTTATCTCAACATTTAAAAATTGTGTTAAAAATGCACTAGCAAACTAATTAAATAAAGCTCAAGCAGTAATGGCAGCATCATGACTGGGTTTCATACCATCTGTATTATTGCCATTGTTTTATTAGTATTTATAGCAGTATTTTATCATTCATTGTTTTACTCGTATATTTAATCCCTCACTGATTTTACTGTTGTAAAATTTTAACAAGGTACTCAGAAACCCAGTGTATAATAAATTAACTAATATGCAATCGGCTATTTATAGTGTACATGATAATGGCAGAATGAACCCAGTAGGAAGCCCCTGAGCAGAGATGAGACTGTACGTTTTTTCATTTAGCTTCAAATAATATGACATTGTAGGTTTTTTTTTGTGAAGGTCCTGAAGAAAGTTGTGTCTCAGTTCCACTCCACTGCTGTAATTAGATCGATGTTTCTCTCATCAGATCAACTTACTTTCCTGTGCAGATGCAGAGACTATCTTGAAAACCTTCCCCTCAATACCCTGCTTCGTTTAAAATACAGCCACAAAGCAGATTTGGTCCCCTATGGAAGGTTAAAAGTCCCCAATAAACTTTTATTGATGTCTTAATGTATGTTTGACAACCAAAAGATTACTTGTTGTTTCAAATAGTCCAGCCACCAAATACAGTTTTAATAGTAAATTAGTTTTAAAATATTTATATTAAACATGGAAAATTTAATCATAGTATCTAATGAAACCACTAACTGCTTCAGCCCTACGGGGAGGACTAATCATTATCTTTTTGTTGTTTTTAAAAGGCCTTTATTTTAATCTGTTGCTGGATCAGAGCAAAAGAGAATGGATTTGACATAAAGAGTGTTTGGTCATTGTCTCAAATTGTTTTGGTCTCTGCAGGTGAAATACAGCTTGACCAGTGGGCTTTAGATCAGCATGGTCTGTAGAGTTTATTCCGTCAGTTTGGATTAGTTAAAGTTACTGCAGTGGAGTTTTGCCCTTCTGCATTGCACCAGCTATTTCTGTTTCATTTATGTAGTTGTCACTTAATGAGCTGGTCCAGACCTCCTCCTGACTCCCATCTCTTCTTGCTTTCCAGTGTTGTTAAGCAAACCATCTAATTATGGCACCCTGGTTCTTTTTGATTAGTCTTTACATGAACAATTGTGGTTTAAAGTCACAACTGCCATGTAATCCCCAAAGGATTTCCTGTATTCTGGTGATCCGATTTTGAGTCACACTTTTTTTTTTCCCTGCATGTGGCAGTCTCATCATTTTTAGCCTTTAATCTGTCTGTGAGTTGCTGTCTGTTTTTTTCCCATCAGTCTTCAAATCAGTGTCTGTCTTTTTGTCCATAGCTGTTTTGAACTTGGACGTGTTAGACCAATGACAGGATGTCTCCTCTTGTAGAATAATGTATGGATCTCCTTGTGTGTAAACGGATAGATGTGATTCTAAAAATAGCTCTGTGGGCAGTGGCTACAGAGAGATTCAGTGTAACCTGACAAACATGATGGACATTTGATGGACAAAACACTGTCTCTCCACTTCATTTCTTTCTTTCTTTCCTTCTTGCCTTTTTTCGTTGCTCCTTCTCAAAGTGACAGCGCTTCATCCGTATCGCTCCATCATCATATGTTAGACACTCAACCAACTTTTCTGTCAGTCTCTCTTGTTCATCCTGTCTTCGCTTCCTTTTTTTTGCCCTTTCTTTTTATCATTTTACAGTTTTAAACTGGACACTTGAAGTTTTATGCACATGTGAGATCATGTAACATGGGGTAATGGATCTTTAATGTGGGCAAAACCCTTTTATGTTAAAAATGAAAGTTATATATTGATCTAATTTTTCAAATTATTTAATGTTCAGTAGTTTTATTTTAAATTCTCTAAATACAAAACGTCATTAAAAAAATTGGGCATGAAAAAGTAATTTGTTACACTGAAAAATGTAAATTCTTGCACATGAGGAGACAAGCTAAAGGAGGACTGCATTGAAAATCAAAGAGTGGGCGATGGGGTGTTAGTCGAAAGGAGACTGAATGTGAGAGACAGGGAGGGAGACTATGTATCTTATATGATTTTGTTTGCTTGTGTCACACAAGCAAGGTTGCTTTTTAGCTTTTCTGAGATGCGGATAAATCAAAAAGAAGCTTAATGTGAATTTAGTATTTACTGACTTTCATCTGACAACTCTGTCTCATGTTCATGTTAAAATAAAATAGCTGGGGACAGTGAGAAAGTAGTGCAAGTTAGGCACAGAGTGAAGAATGTGGGGGTGGAAATGAACTCAGTTAGATTATATGACTCATAAAGGGGCAAAATCAGTGCTAAAAAAATACAGAAAGAAGGAAGAGAAGGAAATAAGAGGAAAAAGCAATGGGTTATGTGAAGTTCAACATCAACGAGGTAAACCACAGATCCTCACACACCTGGAGCCTTTTTACTGTAAGTTGTGAAACCTTTTAGAGTTTCTTAGTGGAAACATATCGGACCTGGCCTTCTTAGCGTCTTGGAAAGATACTTGAGAGCTTCTTTAATTGGTATCTGCAGCTACTGCAGGTCACAAAGCAGCTTAAAGCCATCATTAGTTACAATCTAATGTCCAAATCTCTTTCATCTAACTGCAAGTGTCTAGAACTGTAAGGGCTGAGTCATCCAGAAAATTGCTTCATCCGACTTGAGCATTAACGAGACACTAGTACAGCAAATACTTGTTACGAATCATACTAATACATCTTTACTGACCATGACTCAGAGTTCTGTAAATTCATTGATTTTTACCATTTGTTCCGAGGTACTCTCAACATTAAGCTTATGCCCCTTTCTATTGGATGACAACTTGTCTATGATGTACAAGAACTTTTAGAATGTGGCTTGATTGCATCAAATTTGGAAAGCTGCTTTCAATGTGAATGCTTGATGCTTTGTGATGCTGTTACACTCTTAGTTTCGTCAAATAAGTTTTGCCCTGCAAATTTTCACATCCCAGAGATGCTCTCCTGCCCCTTCGCTTTGCTCTATGAGATTTCAGCTTTTTTCCATGACAATCCAACCTTGTAAACCTATGATTACACAATATATCAGACTTAGCACTGGTAGAAGAGGCAGCTAGAAGATCACACCATGCTAGCATGACGCTATTGTATGATGAAGTTGTAATCTAGGCATGGAGCCAGTGTAGCCTTAAATTCTGCTTCAAATTCTGCATGACCAAGTCACTCACATGCACACACCATGGGTTTACTGCCACCGCCCTCCCCTCATGCTCCACTCAGAAATGCAATATACTGCCACCACAATGATTAACCATGATGTCCTTGATGTGAAAGTTTTGTGCATGATCAAAACTGTTAGCTTATCACACTCTACAACATGTAATGTTGAGTGTGTATCACAGTCTTCATCTCAGGTGACAAGGGCATTAATTAATACAGCCGTAACCTATCAGCAGGTGAGTTACTAAGAAAAAGCAATTGTCTAGGACCATGGCCTCTTTATATTAAAGCACCAAGTCATGAGCACTAAAGCTTTATACTTTCAACTCAGCAGACTATTGACTTTGCATCATATTTTTGGAGGCACTGTTACTGTAGAACATCTTTGTCCTCAGACAGTTGCCCATAAATTGCTTTGGTTTGTTAATCTTTAAGTGTGGTAGAATTCTTGCTGTTGATGCCTGCATTGCCACTATCATGCCTTTCAGCCATAAGTAACAGACAATGGTGTTTTGTTGGCATAGATGCAACAATAACTTACTTACTATGGTGCAATAAACTAGATAAGAGGAAAAACTAACCACAACAAAAAAAAAAAACAACTTGATTACTTAATTATAAACCAAGACTATAGACCTTATGTTTAGGATGCCATCATGTTGGCAGTTGAACACCAAGCTTTACTTATTTGAGTTCTTTGGAGTAAAAAGACCTTGGTACAAGTCCTCATCCTTTACATAATCGATGTAATGAGTGGGTCCTTATGCCTGTTTTCCTGACAAAGCATTACACTCCTGCTGGGTTTATAGATGTCCCTGTGTAATGAGAAAACAGCCTTCTTCTGAAAACACAAGCACACACACGCAGAAAACTCTAAGCACATTATCACAGCACTGATGGCCCTATTCCACATGGTGACCTTTAGCCATTAAAATACACAGCTGAATGGAATACAAGTATGACTGAGAATTAACGTGTGCTGAACTTGATCCAGATGTAGCCTGCTAAACAAAGTTTTCTGCTCTGATTTTTGTTGCTCTGATTCTGGTTTTAAAGGAACAGTTGAAACCACTGCAGTTGAGTTGAATTATGGTGCCCAGAATGAATGGGTACACTCAGAAGCTATGCATGTCTCTAGTTTTATACTATTTGTAGCAGTTCAACGAGAAGCAGTAAATGTATTTGCGTAAGTGGAGTAAAAAAACACATTTGGACTACTGACTATAATATTTTCCTTGACTCACATTATTTATCATTGTTGCCTCTTCAGATGTGCTTTCCCACAACACTTGGTTCTCTGCTTGAATCTATTCTATTCAATTTATCGAAACCACATTCACAGGCTGGACTTTGCAAAAATTTCCATTAGCTGTTGTATGTAGCATGGAAAAGAACAATCAAAGTTCACATAGTAATGGAGGTTTTAATCTTTCACATATGTGCATGCCAATCTGCCTGGACTTCATGTCCTTAGCTTATCATTCATCATGAAATAGATTTGCTCTCTATATTAATTGAGCTTTGACCTTTTGCATCTTACAAGAAATCTTCAGAAGTCAGTGCCAGAACTTTGAAGCTACATTAGAGTTACATTGTTTAAATAGGTGAAAAGGTTTGGGCATCATAAAAGACACAAAACAGTTTTTTTAAGCTCTAAATGTTTTTTCAGTGTTATCAATGATAATTTTTTGTTTTTTTAGATATTGGTCGATAGGAATTTGTTTTTGAAAAAGTTTTACTAGTTTAAACATTCAAGGTCTTTTCTCAACATTGAATTGAAGCATTCCTTTTGATAAAACATCTCCAGGAAATTGTGTTTCCTACATTTTGTAAAGAATCTTTTGCACTAACAAGTGGTTACTTCAGGATTACAAAATAAGAAATGTCTATTTTTTATGAAGTTTTAAATTTTGTAATAAAAAGTTGGTATGTTAACCTCAGCAATTATGAAAGTCTTAAAAATATTTAAATCTACACTAATATAAAGCTGTGTCTTGTGATCAGCAAAATTGTATTTGTATTTTTATAAAGCAACATGCATGAAAATGATAAAACAGAAACTTCCAAAAGGTATCAGAGTCCAAAAACCATAGGCTTATCTGCATTCTGGTTGAACGGCTGAAAGATGAAGTACAAATTCTACATCTTCCCACCAGGGTGTCCAAGTCTGCTGACCACATTTGCCAAGCTCAGATCTTCTACAAGATGAGTTCAAGAGAAATAATTTGCTCTAACTTTGAATATCTTTCCATTTAAATATGTCATGGAATTTATCAAAGCCCCCAAAGAAAGACATAATCAGGATGTGATGGAAGACATAGTCTTGAAACAGATTGGGAAAGCAGATTGGCGTCTCACATGCAAACCTCTTGGATTAATTTGCATGTGGTGAAAAGCAGATTGCTCTGGAAATGCACTAATCTCAAAATGAATATGCTTCCGACATAATTATGTCAATTGTTGCAGGATACTTTTTCCCCTCTTTCTCTCCCTCTCTGCTGCTTTGAATGGCAATTTTTCTTCATGGAGCTAAGTCTCCAAATGACCAATATTGTATGATGATTACTTTCTAAATTATGAAATGGAACATTTTTGGATTAAGCTATTTTTTCCATTTTGTATCTTTTCCCCTTTCTGTCTCTAAGTACCACCCCATTTCGTCATACACAACCCTATCAAGGTCCTGTGTGTAATTTAAAATGGCCAGTTGCCCAACAGGCCCAAAAAACCCTCAGTGAAACTCATCAAAAATGTGTCTTTTGTCTTTGGTGGGAAAGAGTGCAATCAACATCTGCCCCAGGTCAAGTGACTCGACTTTACTTTCTGAAATTTAATGACTCCAGGATTACTCCACTGTTCTCTCTTCTGCTCACGGATACAGGAAGCAGCACAGACCCTCAAAAAGCAAAAGACATGTTAGCTGCGATACTCTGAAACCGATAGCAGCACCAAATCATAATTGAAATGGTATGCAATAAATCTATGGATCTGTCCCTCTATATCAGTCTGTATGACAACTGTCAGCTCTCTCGCACTGTGTGGCTCATTTTGACAGCTGCCTCAGAAATAATAAGCTACTTTGCTGAAAAAAATAATGCTGACCAGAAATTTTGGTGCATCACCACCTGTTGGGTATTCTAATCTCACTCTTTTATGTAGTAGAAGTTGCAGTGGTTGTTCCTAGGAGCAATAACTGGAATGTACCATCACACTGAGGATAATCATTCTCCCTCTGGCAATGCGAAGAGTTAAGACTTTTGCACACTCAGTCTGTATTTTTTGTGTGCATTGTTTTAATTCCTCACCTGGCAAGAATTGCTATGCACACAAAGCTTGCACAGCAAGTGTGTGTTTTATCAGTGTATGTACTGCAGATACTGGCGATAAAAGGGAAAATTGTGAGAAAGTTGTGACTTTTTTTTAAAAACCTTTTCCCTTGTATAGGGTTTGCCACATTCTTTTAAAATATCAACTAAAATTATACACCTGTTTATACAAATAACTGAGTAGATTCTTGGAACAAAATCCATAATTTATTTCCGTCTTGTAATCAGTAGTTAATATTCTTTTCCAGTACTGTAATGTTTTGCAACAGTATCTGAAATCTTTAATGTTTTAAACTCCAGAGTAAGGCTGTCTGAATATGATTTACATAATATAACATATACTTTGAATGTGTTTGAATAATGAATGAAAAAACATACAGGTTTAGGCCTTGTTCACACAGTTTTTTTTAAAGGATCTATTTGTTGGTTGCAAAAAGTTTTCTTTGAAAATATCTGCATCCACATGAATACACCCAAAATTATCTAAACTGTTGTAGTAACCATGCCACGTCTGTACGTAGTGCTGCCACAACAGTAAGCCAAAAACAGGAAAAAGAATCATGTGTGTAAAACTTGCATAGTATATTGTTGTTGTATTTAGGGCTGTAGGGTAGTTTAGAGGTGGGACCATAATATCATTTTCCAAAGGTTGTGTTTTGGCTGTCTACACGAAAACACAAGCATGGCATTTTAAGATTTATTAAAAACACTTTTGACACATTTTTTTGGGTCCTTTGAAATGTTGCGTTCATGTGAACACAAACCTGAAAGTATAAATAAAAAAGAAACATTTTTGTGAACTTTCAAAATCGCTGTTCTCATGTAGTCGGCAAAAGCCGTAGAATGCAGGTTTTCTAATTCGTTCTCCTTCATCCACAAAAAAAGGAGAAACATAATAAATATTATAATATGGTAAAGGCAAGTCTGGTGTAAATACTGCTAAAAATATAAGGGGAGATTGTAACACATTACCTGGATAGATGCAGTACAGATCAATGGTTTGGTTTTTCCTGTATGTCATTTAGAACAGAAGAACCTTTTAATAGAAACCAAGTTGGATGTATTTCCAAATTTCTCACAATCTGCTTTTGAAATGAACTCTTAGTGGTGATAAAACAGATTCAAGCCTCAATGTTAAACAGTTTACACCTATGAGCAGCTAATCTTCCTCAATCCTACTCAGATGAGCATTCAAACAACAAATTGATCCTGTGTAGCAGACTCAACAGCCACTTGCTGCTGCTGCAACTCAGTGCTGCTCAGTGCTTAGCTGACATCTGTTAACTGCCCGCTGTGATGTTTCTGCAGCCACCTAATTTCCAGTAGCTGCTAATTTGTCACTGTTTACCACAATTTCAGGATGATTCCCAACAAATTTACTCAAAATATTCATATTTTCTGACAGGCAAAACATTTGGGAATGTGTCTGTTAAAACACACTTCCTGTGTGTAACGGAGAAGCTGCTTTGAATGCAGCTTGTACATCAAGGTCAGCTGTAATTTTCATTATGATGTGACTCTCTACTTTAACTTAATTTACAGCCTGACATCAGTTGTTGCATAATTAATTATATCCTACTTACCATTTCAATGATTAGCGAACAGCATTGAAAAAGGCTGTTTATCTGACTTGGACGCTTTGATCCTGCACAGTTACTGCATAAAAAACTGTACCTCAGTTCTTTATCCCCTTCCTGCACCCACAGGTGATGCTAATGAAAGAAAATTTATAGAACACAGTTTCAGCTGATTGACAAACACTGCGACTTTATTGCCATTTGAATCACAAACTGATTCACCAACTTGTCTTTGAAACATGGGAACCTGCAAATTTACAGCACACCAAACTAAATACATGCAAACAAAGACATGCACTCTGCCATCTATGGCTGATATACAACACTCTGTGGGTGTTGGATCCTGAGGGCCACCTACCTTACTGCAGTGATGAATAAAACAACAGCCACTTGGAGCTGCGTGTGTGTGTGTGTGTGTGTGAAGAGGTTCTGCTGATGTGCTGATTTTTAAATGTACACCTTTGGCTGGCTATATGGCTGGTGCTTTGGCAGCTTCTGGTCTTGCCTGATATAAATTAAAAAAGCAGCAATCACTGTCAAGAGAAACTCTAAACTCAAAACCTTCACTTACATTCTCTTGCATATAAATAAGACTAAATATTAAAAACTACATATACATTTTATTGACCCTAATTTACCTTAAAGATGGTGGTGAAGTCACTACTTATAAGGTTTATTTTGAACTAAAATTATATTAAAATGTGGATTTTAAACATTCATCTAACAGGATATTCGAGCTTGTTTAACTTTGATCTCTGCACAGAACTTTTTTTTTGCCTAATTATGCCTGAAAAATTGCGTGGAACTTATCAACTCCAAAATTAATTAAATCTCCCTTTCTGAGTGAGGCTATGATGAGTAACTTTGTTTCATCAGCGCTCTTCAAACTTCTGTTCACAAAATATAACTCACTGTAAGACATTTTTTGGGTTTAGTTTTCTTTTTTACCATTTTGTCATAATTTTTCCCACATCTTCACCAGTGTTCAACTTCTAACGTTTATCCCCACATCTGCTCATTTACTCATTGTTCTAACTCAGCATTCACAACTCCCATCATATATACTCCTGGGTTTTCTTTTGTTCTGCCCTACCTGCTCCTTGGATCCCTCTTTCCCCATGTGCTCGTGTTATTTTCGACTTGTGAATGTTTCCATTTGCAGCTTTCCCAGTTTCTTCTTATCTTTAAAGTTTTACACTCAGTTTTTGCCTCAATTTTCTGCACTTTCGGTATACTAAAACCTTATCTCATGACAAAATATCTTGCCAACAATGTCACATTTGCATTAGTGTGAATGGCATCTTGAGAATTTAAGTGATTTAACTTTCCAAATTAAGTTTAAAATATTTTGTACAAACATGATACCAGCAACAGGAAGTATTTTAAGAAGATCCTTGATTTACTTCTCTTGTCTACTTCAGTCGTTTTTGCATTATTTTTGTGAGTTGTTTCACTTTGTATGACCCTTACAGTTGCCCATTTCCAATAGGATTGTTGGAGTGGCCCCTTTGTTACTTTTCGTCTGACACATATCTATTGATGTGTATTTGAAAAGGAACTGGTGAGAAAGAGGAGCATGATGCGTGCAGTTCCACAACAGAAGGGTTTTTGGGGGATGGTGGGGGTGATGTGCGGAGGACAGGTCTTGAGGAACAGAAGGCTATTGGGATAATGTGGTGGTGAAAACAGAATGGAGAAAAGTGTGTTTCAACACATAGAAATGATAAAATGGTCAAGGCTAGTAATTCAAAGCAACAAAGTGTGTGTGGGCAGATAGATTTGAAACAATAAGAAACAAATTAACAGTGCAGAGTTAACAAAAGACCAAGTAATAGATGTGATATGCATGTGAAAAATCAATACTTTTCCTACTGAATATTTAGAGCTACAATTTCTCTGCTGGTTATGAGGTTTACTGAGGCTCATTATGACGCAGATGCACACTTTGTTCTCTGTGTTTGTGCATGTTGATGTTTGTATGTTCATTTGTATCTGTTTTTTTTTTTATGCTAGTATTTTCTGTCTCTGTTAGTATACTTGTCCTTGGTTGCTGTCTGGCCAGTACACAGTGAACCTGGTAGACAATGTGCTCCGGCAAAAGGCAGGAACATGCAAAGACTGCATGAATTACAGGGGATGTAAACACAAATACTTATCAACCAATCTGTCTAAATGATGGACATAATGACAAAAACTTTGATGGGTGTTGTGGACAAGGACAGGGCATTCAATGAAACATTCAGCAAGCAAGAAGGGAATTTAAATGATATGAGATGAAATAACAAAAAAGGCTTCTGACTGATAGTGAAAGAAATGATATAAAAAGGAAAAATGGGGAAAAACATTTTGGAGGAAATAAGGTAAAGATGGGGTTGTTAGTGTTTGTATGTGTGTGGAGAAGGCTGAGGACAAGTCTGGAAGGATGGAGGGATTAAAATTTTGGGGGTGGGGGGGTCTTTGATGGAATTAGAGAAATGCATGACAGAAAGCAGTGTGAAAGAGGAGGACTCCAGGGAGGTAAAAGAAAAAGGAGGAGAGTTCATAAGTTTGGGCGTTTAGACTACGGGGAGACGAGAGAAGAGGATCGGATTTGATAGAGCTGGGTTGAAGGAATGGATGGGAGGAATATAAATGTCTAAAGATCCTGAAGACATGCAGTTAGAAAGGGGAAGTAGGGCAAGAGATGGGAACTGCTGAAAATTCATCCTTCCCTGAAATATAATATGACACCGGAGATGTGTACAAATCTGGAGGCTGTTACTGATGCTTGCAGCAAAATCCTCCCAAATGTTCAGTATTAATCAGGAGAATTTGCTCAAATACTCAGGGCCACCCAAAATCCTGCTTTGGAGAGAAGACCCCCTCTCATTCAAAAACCTGCCCCATTTTCATTTTAAATCAATTACACGATGACAACATATTTTACAACACAATCTAAAGATACAATGATTGATATACTGAAAATGCAATTTTTCCATTCAACTTTGACAATCCAACTAACAAACTATAAATCAATGAAAAAATAAGATATTAGAAATACCAAAGGAAAATATCATACTTTTCCCACCCTTTATGTTGTCTGTTTCTAGTGTGTGTTTAGAATATTATACCACCTTTTTTAAACCTGAAGAAACTGGATTTATTGAGTTGCCTTTCATTTTCACTTCCATCCTTCATTTTCCTGCTTACCCCCCCACCACACACACACACACACACCCACAAGTGTGTTTTGGTATCCTTATGGGGACCGTCCATTGACTGCCATTGATTTTAGTAACTAGATTTATACCTAACCCAAACCCTTTTCCTAACCTTAACCATTACTGATCTATAACTAACCCTAAGACTAACTAAAACTCTATTCACACCATACCTATAAACCTAACCCCTAACCTTAAAAAGGGGAGTCCCCCTCATGGGGACCAGGCTTCGGTCCCCACAAGAACCCTCGGACCCCAGAAAGATAGTAAAAGTCAGGAAACTGGTCCTCAGGAGTTTAGAAAAACAACCCCCCCCACACACACACACAAAAAATAATAATGCAAAAAAGGTCATTATGAGGATGAGCCTCTTTCATTAAATTTAACTGCAGGTTCCAAATCTCCTTGTCATCTGGATGACCTAACCTGTGGATCTTTTATTCACTTTTATCTTCCCTGTGGTCATAAATAATTATATACAATACTTTTATGAGCTCACATTTATAAAGAGGACATTCAACCACCCATTCATCCATCTTTGATACTTGCCTGATCCTCTACAGGGTCATGGGGAGCTGGTATCTATCTCCAGTGGTCATTAGTTGAGAGGCAGGGCACACCCTGTATGCCCAACTATAACAGAGCCATATAGAGATAAACAATCATTTACTCTCACCAATTAAGAACAGCTGATTAAATTAACATGCATGCTTTTGGTCTTTGGGGGAAACTTGTGTACCAAGAGAAAACCAACACGTGCATAGGGAGAACATGTAAACCTCATCTTAGAAATGTCCCAGCTGGGTTGGTTGAAAAGCTTTTTTCCCCATAAGAAATGGAATCTCCATTCAAAAGCTGGTGAGGCAAAGCAAAGCAAAAACAGTGGAATTTTGTAGGGGCCAAATAACTTTCCATAGCACTGTGTGTATAATATCCAAAATATTCCCTCTTGCCTACATTGATTATTCTATAAAAAAAAGTCTTTTTCACTCACACAAAAACCATCTCAAGGCATATTAAACCCAAGCAGGTCTTCTTGAATTAAGTGTCACACCCTGTGTTACGTTGAGCAAGCAGAGAGGAAGGAGAAAAAGGATGGGGGAAAAAGACTATAGTGAAGAAAGTGATGCTTAGGGAAATGGTAACATTAAGAGGATGTATCAAGAAGGGGAGGATTGTGAGGGGATCTGGGTAATGCAGGAGTGAAAAAGGGAAGGAGGTGGAGATAATGAAAGAGAGGTAGGGAACACTAGTATAAAGGGAATGAGGG
Organism: Pachypanchax playfairii; assembly: GCA_006937955.1. Classification (NCBI taxonomy): domain Eukaryota; kingdom Metazoa; phylum Chordata; class Actinopteri; order Cyprinodontiformes; family Aplocheilidae; genus Pachypanchax; species Pachypanchax playfairii. The sequence continues at coordinate 3,586,795 of SSNP01000049.1, forward strand.
CATGGCAAAGGCATGATGGAGAGGCAGGGGGCAATGAATGGGTGGGACACAGCTATAAAGCAGAGAAGAAAATGAGGTCAGGTGGCTGTCTTAAAAGGAAGATGGGAAGAGACAAAATCAAGTGAAAGGTTAAAAGTTGAAGGAAGCACACAGAATGAGAATTGCTTTAACACTGATAGCTGTATAGCAAGATGTAACTTGTTTTATACAATGTGTGGATGATACTGACAAGACTGAAAGGAAGCAAGATGCTGCTATCACTGCACAGTAGCTATTAATGATATGCAAACACATTAAAAGACAGCTTAGGTCCTTTTGAAGGTATGCTGCTATCTTACTAATGATCATTTACTTATATCTTGGCTGAGGCTTTTATATACTTTCACATCTGGCTGTCTGCCACCAGCTCTTCTGGTTTTGAAGATGTCCTTTTAAGGCTAGCTGTATTGGCGCTTAGTCAGCTTTGGTTTGCACACAAGCAGAAACTGGACAAAATCTGCAAAGAATTGACAAGATGAGAAAATAAAGCAATTGACATCAGTTGCCATTATTTACCTTCCTTGTTGCGTACTAGGGGAAGTAATCAAAAACAGATTTAGATGAATTAGTGATTTTCACAATCTTCTACTTTGTGTGAGTGCAAGCAAAGGCTGTAATAACCACAGAAAGTCTTTAAAAACAGGAGGGGGAACTTTCAGTCTGTTTGAGGTGTGTGGAAAGGGTTGGACCTTAGACATTGCTTTGTGCAATACTGGGACAAAGAGGTTTCAGAGCTGGTGAACTGTGACTACAAATTCTCCTGGCTGCTTACCTCCTTAACCATGAAGCAAATTAATTTACACCCCTACAATGATAAAGGTGAAAGAGCAGAGGAAGAGACATGAAAAATGTGAAAGAGAAAGAATTGAGGGGAACAAAGCTGGTTTCTGGTGATAAGTTAGCATCTGCGTACCAGGACTAACTATGAAATGCTGGGCGTCCCTCAGTCATCCAGACACAAACGAAGGTATGTCTCTACCTGTATGTATTACTGCATGGAGACGCTCCACTGTCTTGCGACTCAACGATCTTTCAATTGTTATGGTTCAATTAAATATTTAAAGGTAAATATTTCAGACTCCATATGTTTTAACATACAGTGTGCAATATAGAAAACATGCAGTAGTTGTATACGGTTAAAGCTGCAATGGGCATCTTGAAGCAGTGTGAGTGAAGCTTGTTTGGAATGATTCAGCACTTGGGGTTAAGGGTTGTCAGTTTCTATCTCATGAATTTCATAGACACAATTTTGTTTCTAAGTAACTTATAATGATTTACATGCATACAAGACTTTGACTTTTCTAATCAGGAAAACTTCATAAACCTTCTATGGCTTTATGAAAAATATTTGCAGTGTTTTTATCTCTGACCTTATCAGACTTCACTGACCTGCTCTGCTCTCATCTGTCCATTAATTCTTTGCCCTTTTCCTGTGTTGCACACACACAAATTGCTCAAAGTATGCATTAATTCAGTGCTGTCCTCCTAGGTGTCAAAATGCACTCCTTCTCTGCACTCACACCACTGCTGTAAATAACAACCGGTTTGTGAGTTCCTCTGTGTGTGTATGTGCATGCATGTGCGTGTGTGCGTGGGGACATTTGACACTGTGGGACGATAACCTCCCCCGTTCATCACCATCATCACTCAGCACCACCATGCTTTGCTTTCATCATTGCACCAATACAGGAACACCGAGGTCCAGCCTCGTCACAAATCAGTAGTACATCACCTGTGTGTGTGTGTGTGTGTGTGTGAGTGTGCATGTGTGTGAGTGTGCATGTGTGCGTGTGTGTTTCTCCAAAGTCATTATCATTGTCAGTCTGTCAGAGTTGCTGTCACATTACTGTCATGAGCTCTAGCCTCAACAACAGGTGTGTGAGTTTGTTTAGGACACAGTGGAATGGATCCCTTGTAGTATAGTGGTTTGGGTAGAGTGGTCCTTGTGGAAAATTGTGGTAGCTGGTTGGAGTTTGAGGGAGGTTGAGAAGGGAATTCAGTGACAGAAGAGCTTGAGTGATATTAAAAAAGCAGGAGGCAGGTGCAGAGACGGAGTCAGATGGAGAGGGGATTCTGCAGAGCTCGTAGCCGTTTTACCTTAAATAAGGCAAACATATGGCAACATCAAAACAGTCAGTGACCTGAATGATCAAATCCTAATACTGCTGTAATGGTTTAGCATTTGAAAATCATTTGTCATGAACACCTCTTTCAATGCTGCCCTCTTCATTTTTGCAGAAAATCATGTGAAAAGAAGAGGGCAACTTACTTGTGTTAGCAATCATTTTCACCAGTGCTGAAGCGTTATGGTGTAATTATATGATATTTACAGGATATATATAATATAATAACTCTGCACTCAATGATGCACCAGCCAATTTCTTTTCAGTTAAGAAAATGGAGGTGTGTTTTTTATGTTCAGCATATGCCTTTGACTGTCTGATTGCTGCAATTTTATATAATTATTTGAACTGATGAGTTGTAACCCTTGAAGTAAATTTCAATAAATATGTAAATTTAAAGTCAATATAAGCTTTTTAAATTTTTACTTACAAACTAAGGTTGTATGATAATACAAAAATTGTACACATTAATAATCTAAGCCAGAATTTTTTTCAGTTATTACCTCTTTATCCACTGCGATATCAATTTCCCACCAATTTTAAGTTTGTGTTAACATAATACAGAACATGTTTTCCCCTAATTCACAGCTCCACTTTATAATGAGAAATGTTTAGGTTTGTAGGTAAATAACATTGTGCGTACATGTGACATTAGGATGAAGAAAATAATAAATGGGCTGCATGGTGGTGCGGTTGGTAATGCTGTTACCTGGCAGCAAGAAGGCCCTGGATTCAAAACCGGGCCGGGGTCGTTCTGCATGGAATTTACATGTTTTGCGTGAGTTTTCTTCGAGGACTCAAACTTTCTCCCATAGACCAAACACATGCTTGAGGTTTACTGGTAACTGTAGAATGTCCCTAGGTGTGTGAGTGTTTGTTTATATGTGGCCCTGCGATGGATTGGAGACCTGTCCAGGTGTAACCCTCCAATCGTCCATTCTCTGTTGGAGATAGACACCAGGTCCCTGGGACCCTGAATAGAAATAAGCAGATATAGATAAAGACTGACTGACATATACACCCAGCCATCTGTCACATGGGTGATGGTTTAATTTGATATCTTTAGGCCACCTTCTCTGCAACTAACTCCTCCAGCTCATTCAGCAGGACTCTTAGGTCTTCCCAAGCCACATATGAAACATGATCTCTCTAGAAAGTTATGACTCTGCGCTCAGGCCTCCTTGTGGTGGAATATGTATAAAACACCTCCCATGTAAAGATTCCAGAATGCACCCTAAGCACAAACCTCCTCAGTTGGCACCTTTTGATGAGGAGAAGCATTAGGTACAGTACTAACCCTAGTACCTGTGAGTTCCTTCTGATCAGCCAAGCTCCCCCTATCAAAGTATCTTAAGGTAAACACTTTGATCCTTTGCAGTAAATTTAATTGTGCAAGATTAAGCAAAATGATGGATCCACATAACCAGATAGTTTTAAAAATGAAAATGACAAAGTACAGTATAAACCTGGAATTTCTTATTTTGTGTAAAGATTGACTCCTTTTTAAAGCGAAACATTTAAAATAAGATTTAACATTCTTAATTGGAGTGATAACACAAAAACTAAAAATAGCTATAAGTAAAATAAATGTACTGAAAGAAATTTCCGTGTCAGACTTATTAACTTTATGCACTTTGATTTTTTTTTTTTTGTGGTACGTCCAGCCTCCCTCATCTATGTTCATGGCAATAAATGGATAAACAATTGCTGTATTAACTGTTTATCAATACAAACAAACTACATGATGAAAACCAAACATTTGACATGAGATCAACACGTCTGGGCCAAGTGATTTGGGGTCTTTGCCCTTGGATGCCACATCCTTTCAGTTTGACCTATGTTGTTGATGATGCGGTTGTCATGGAAGTGACTGTTAGGAAAAAGGTTGATAATTTAGTGCTCTCTGCTTGCACACTTTTTCTCTGTGCATTTATCTGTGTGTGGCTGCCCTTGGGGCGTCTGCGTAAAGCAAGATTCTGTACTTTTTTTACCTTCCTGATTAATGTCATGATGTCTGCCTTTGCGCTCACAATCACATTACTGGAAAGGAGAAAGAAGCAGAGTTCTGTGGTGTGTCAGTATAAAGTTTGTGTTTGTAAATCAACATGCAATGACGTTCTTCTGAAATAGCAGGCATAGGTAAATAGACATTTATTCATCCTCCAAGTCAAAAGAAACATAGTTTGCAACAAGCTATGAGTTGGGTGTCTATTTTTCCTATACAGATTAAAATATGTTAATTTATTTATCTAAATTTCAGAAGACCTCATTTGAAATTTAATAACATTAAATTTATTCTGATTGTAATTTGGTATGATTTGACTGTGCTTGATTAATTTTACAATTCAAGGCATAATTTGAATTGCAGTAGCTGAGGAGATAAGAGTAGATCATCTGATAATCGGAGGGTCACCGGTTAAAATCCCCACTTCACCTGGAAAAAATTACTTTGCCATTGTTTCCTTGGGCAAGAAGCTTCACTCACCCTGCCTATTAGGTGGTGGTCAGAGGATCTGGTAGTGCTTGTGCCTGGAAGCCTCCCTCTTTCAGTGTGTGCCCCAAGACAGCTGTGGCTACGATATCTGTGTAGTTTATTACCACTAAACTGGTGTTTGTGAACGGATGAATGACAAGTTGTAGTATGAAGCATTTTGTGTCGTCTGACTCGAAAAGCACTATACAAATACATGTCATTTACTATAATTGGGTATTTGGCTAAAAATTATAATTATTATAAATATGTGTCGTGTTTTAAATCTGGATTTTCATTTATTATCCCTCATTCTAACTGAGCTTCACCAGTATTTTTAATAAAGCTCTAATAATTTGAGTTACTGGAGATGATAGCACAATTTGAATACTGAGGAAAGATAAAGCGTAGTTAGATAAGAGAAGAAACAGAAGGAAGGATGGGTATCACTGATTAATAATGTGACATATATTATTGAAATTTCTGAATCATATTATGAGTCACTAGTTCCAGAAACTTATTCCAGGTTGTAAATTTCTTAGAGATTAAAAAAAGAACACATCCAAAAAAACTCTGAAGCCAGATTCAAGGAGAACAGTGTACATCACTGTGCAGCTTTTAACATATGTCTGGGAGCATGTTACCATGGTAACATCTTTGTGCAAGCTTAGATTAAAGGAGTCATTTAGTGTTTGTTCTGCTACAGTTTTTTTTTATCTGTATCATGAAACTTTATGCATTCACCACCTTCCTCCTGCCAGTTTGTATGCCTGGTTTAAAGCTTGACTGAAACATAGCAAATGAAATTATGTAAATAGGAATTTCATAAAAGAATTAAACAAATATTAAGTCAGGTACATTTTTGTATTAGATAAAAGCATTAAAATCAATCTGCATGTGCCCCCTCAACCATAAGGCTTAAAACTGCCCTTGTGTTTTATTATGTGTCTGGTTTAAAATGTGAACAAATTGTTTCCCAGCAGTCTCATCCTCAAACAGATTTGGAGTCTATTCATAATTTAAATCTAATGGAATACTTAATGCCATTGTGTTTCCTTCTATTGTGCTTTCCAGCACTTTTCGTCTCCTCTCATCTATACTGCATGATTATCACACCAACCACGAATCAAATCGGTGATGGAGTATTAATATTTTTAAAATTCAGAGGATTTAAAATTTTGAGAAACCACTATTTCATGAGGGGGTTTGATGAAGCAGCTGAATACTTTTCCTAATTGCCATCAAATAGCATGCAGTTGTGAATTAGGTGTGTGCAAAAGCTGTTCTGAAGTTAATTGTCCTTCAGGAGTTAAAGTTAATTAGTATTTAATTTAAATGATATTAGATCAGGAGGACGAGATCCTGGTTTTCAAGGTTAATACTAGAGCAGAAATGTTAGGTTTTGATATAAATGCCTTGTCTGAAATTGTTTAATTAAAATATAATACCCTGTAAAAGGTAAAAGCTAATGAATTTTCTTTAAATAATGAAAAATACATGTTAAAATACAAATCATGGGCATCAGCATGTTTATATTTCTGTGTGACTTACGTGAAGTATTGCATTTTGCACTTTTGCACTTTTCTTTGGCCTCTGAAATTTAGTCCTCAACCTTCACGGTGTTACCATCAGACTCTACTGGACCAATTAGAGGAACGGCCCTCTGTATGTGGTACGAAACAGCCCTGAGCCAATTTACTTTGGTCGTTAATGTAAATGGCAACCTGTACTTTAAACTCATGCACAAACACACGTCCACACAATATGAGGCTTGTTTCCTGGTCAATGAGATGACGTTAGTATTGCTTCACTGCATTGGCTTGTATAATTACTTCTTTCATAGATTCAGGGGGTAAACTGGGTTGAACTGAAAGGCTATAAGGGAAGAAAGAAAGAAAAAAAAAAAAACAGCACATGGGTAATTGTGTGTAACAGTTTAAAGCAAATACCAAATCTCTACCAATCAGTCAACACACTTTGTCGCCTCATCCGTTTGTCTCTGCAGGCAGCCTGACATTTAATTGTATGACTAATTTAGCATTGACTAGTGGGAACTTTATCGGTTACAACAGATACTGGCACACCACCAGCCCTTCTTCCATTTCCCTTTGTGCAGCAGTCGCTTTGACTGAGTCAATGTGTCCCGCTTGGATAGGAATTGACTTTAAAAAGAGCAGTCATTCCAACCCATTTCTCTCTTTTACCCTGGTTCAGTTCTCCTGAGACCAGTTCACGGCCTGGACACTTAAAATCCCCAGTTTTAAACTTGATCAAGCATGCTGTAATGAAGCAAAGGTTCTGCTCAGTGCATATCTTTCATAACCATTATCTAATAATCCAACTGGTGTGTTTTAATAATCTGCAGTGTTATTAAAAGACAGTGTCTTAAATGAGATTTTGAAGTTGGCTGAACATTTTCTTGCATATATAACTGAATAGAGCCAACTCCTAAATGCTTTTGCCTGCTATTTAGCAGTTTCTCAGTGATTAAACTGAACTTTGTCTATTATATAAAAACATGTTCTAAGAATCAAAGATAGATGAACTTAGTTTTTCATTAAACCTCTGATACAAATCTGTTTTTCTTTTACTGCATTGAACAGGTGCCATCTTTGATGAGTCAGCACGGAAAGATGACGAAGTTTTTCGTCTCGCTGTGGCAGATCTCAATTTGAACAATGAGATCTTGGAAACAGAAAAGATCACCTTCTCTGTGGAGTTCGTTGATGGGAACAACCCTTTCCAGGCTGTACAAGAAGGTAGGCGGACCATACCATAGTCTTTTATAATGTAACACAGTTTGACTTGGAACAGTGAAATTTAGCATCACTTTTACGGTGAAAGAACATGTCAAACCATTATATTGTATGTTCAGTTAGACAAAAAATCATAAGTATTGATTCATCTTTTTTCTTTAATTTTTGATTCCAAGAGTCGAACTGTCTCCCAATGTATATTTTTTATTTTGGTCTAGAGCAGTAGTCTCCAAATTTGGTATCAAGAGCTGCAAAACTAGTATATGTAACTACTGTATAAATGAAAAAAAAAAAGACTAATCTGATATGTTGGACATGTTCTATTCAGCCAGAGACTGAGTGGGTAAATACATTTTCTGTGTTTGTTGGCTATTCAAAAGCCGTTGTGAAGTAGACGGCTATTATCGTCCTCCTGATACTTAATGATTCATGGTTTTATTCAGACTTGTCATTGATGATTTATTCTTATGAATACATTATGTGAAGTGTGGGATATTTTCCATAGAAATTTACAAAAAAAAATAGCCTGAAAAGTTGCTTTAATGGAAGAAACAGCATTTTAAATAGGGATTAGCTTAATGTGTCTGAGAATCCAGCTATCTCAGACAGATACAGCCCTTCCCCTTTTTGAGAAACATACTGCTATGGGGCTCACTCTGAAGTTGTTCACGTTGAAGAAGCTGGGACAAAGCAAAATCCCACAAACTGGCCAAAAATGAAGAAAAAAGTTTAGCTGGCTTTGGTGCTGTGCTTTAAGCTATTTACTTAAGCTTATGCAAGAAGTAACCAAATTTTAAAATGTAGCTGAAAAAATGAGCAGACGTGAGGGGAAACAAAGGTAACATCAACCTAATGTAATGGCAGAGATGCATTATTTTGTCCTTGGCATCATTTAATCCTTATTCTTTGACATATTTTTATGTTTTTAAATCATACAATTTATTGTTACTTTCAATGTAGAGGTCTGTAAAAGCTGATTTGTGAAATCTTTGTGCAAAATCTGCAGTTCAGTTTTTAACCTTAGGCACTTTCTCGTTTAATAACAGCACAGTTTGACAGTGAGACAATAAGAAATCACTCACGTATTGATATATAAAACATTCAAAATTACTTGAAAGCAGTTTTTTTTTCTCTCAATTTGGGAAAAGTTTAAGAGATTTCTGATTGATATATAGAAAGTTTCAGCCATGACCACATAAGTACTCTTTGTAAAAAAAAATAACGAAACAGCAAATGTTTATCATGAGTTGCTTAATAAATTATTCATGCTGTGGCAGTTTTAGGGTTAATTATTGGATTGCCACAGCTAACCATTTGTAAACAGAACCCACAGGAGTCAGCAGTGTGATAAACAGCAACATTAACCACAGGTTTTCTTTTTTTAAGAGCTTGATTTACATACATGAAAGGTTGCAGGGTAATTAGCGGCTTGCTTTTCATTCAGTTTTTGCTGCCTTTCTAACTATAATTAGCAGCAGATTTGCAAAGGTAGTAGCTCGTTATGTAATCATCATTTGGACCTCTCTCATAAACACTTTCTCTGTGAAAAAGAGCCCATGAAGTGTAGTTTGGTGAGATTAGAAGGATATCACCGAGCTTGGAAAAAGAAAAATGTAATGATGCTAGCAGAAATGCAGGTTCATCTAAACCACAGAGGAGGGTGGTGGATTGTTTTTGCTTTGATATGTCTAATATTTCAGTAGAATAATTAAGTAAATGAAGCTAAAGGGTATTATCAGAAGAGTCCAATTGCAAATGTTATTGTGATTTGTGGTTTTAATAATCCTGAAATTCACACTTCAGCTCCCCATCTCTAATGTTTATTGAGTTAATAAACAGCCAAAGTACTGAGTTAATTTATGATCAATAAATATTTCTTTTGATGCTTAAATTATATATTTTTTCTTTTCTCAAGCCTATTATCCTTGTTTTGACCCTTTTAATTAAAAGAAGCAAGATATATAACACTGAAATGTGCAATAAATCACAGCCTGCCAGACTTGCTTAAAAGTCTTAATGTAGAGAGTTTATTCTTTAAGTAACTGCTTAAAATGTACATGGTTCATTTATTTCAGTAATTTGTGCTCCTCTACACAGTTCATTGTAACTTTATTTTTGACGCATTCTACAGTGCAGCACCATGAAATAATACATAAATCATGATCAGAGTTCAACAACTAGCTGTGATAATAGGAGGAATGAATAAACCTGTAATTAAGAGACAATAAAGCCTGCAGGACGTGTCCTGAAATCTGTGCATGGCCTATGTCTCTGCAGTGCTGCATGCAGATTTACCTGTAATTCTAAAAAGGTTAACTAAGCAGTACTAATTGAGTGAAAAATACAAAAAAATAACACACCTCTATAACTGGATCTAAGATTATGGATTATCTTACTTTTGTTCTGTTTTGCAATATTTGTTCCTAATTGACAAGATAAATCAGTAACATTTTGTTTAAATTATTATCTAAATTATTTTCTGTCCTGTCAGCTCTAACAGTTGTGTGAATAGGTCTGTTGATGCAAGTGTGGGTGTACAGAACCATCTTCCCCCTGCATGGCACATAATTGTGGGTCTGCTCCTGTCACTTATATTCTCATTTTACTCCCTCTTCACCACATCTTCTCATTTCTATCGTCCAACCAGGCTCAACAGTAGTTGTGGAGCAGGTGGAGCTATGTGTGGTGTGTGTCTGTATTCATGTCACTGCATGCCTGCTCATGTCTCTATTGATTAAAGCAGTGAGAATCACCTAATTGGATAACAGTCTATGGTAAGGTGGGGGTGAGGAAATGGGAAGCAGGAGGAGACCACAGGAGGGAGAGAACTCAATAGTTGTCTGGCCTTATTTTTCAACTCAGCTTAGTCTTGACACTCAAGGCAACCCGCCGCATTTTTGTGCATGCTGCCACACATTAAAGAAATAAAGTCCCTGTCAATGTTTCAAATTATGAAACGTGATGTTTACAGTCTTGACATTTATTAGTTATATATATTAAATGAAAATGTGGAAAAGTAATTAAACTTATTCCATACTTGATACTTTGATTCATGATATAATACAAAATTAAAACTCCAAAAGAAAATAGTTAATTGCAAACCTATTTTAGCCCATCAAATGATATTCCTTATTTATTTAAATATACTTATAATGAATGGTTTGTGTTTTTAAGTAAAAGGTTTATCATTAGTTTATTGACTGATCTAAAACTTTAATCATGTTTCTGTAACATTAATAAACATGAAAATTATTCAGCGCTCAAGTGATTAATCAGTAATGCAAATATATGCCATTTAACAGTGTAAAAGTCTTAGTGTGTTGCTGTTTGTGGTCCTGAAATATGTAACAGCCAAATTTCTTTTCTAACTCAAATAGATATACTGTAAGAAAAAAAAAACATGGTGTTTGGTTTAGTTTATGAACTAAAATTATAAACTTGTTTTCTTTTTGTTTCTACAGAAAATCCCATAATAAAAAAATATTATTTCCAAAAGTATTCACTGCTTCTGCAACAGTATACAAATTTTGAACCATTTTTATCCTGCTGGATGACTTTAAACCATTCTCAAAGATTTTTCCAAAACAGGAAAACTGTACCTTTTTCCATCTCCTGGAAATATTTCACCTTATGACCTGGGCTTCTGCTTACCTTGTGATCTGCTTCAGGGTCTGGGGGGCAGGGTTGGGGCTTTTCACACACACTGTTAAACAGTTTTATGATGAAACCTTATGGTCACAAGCGCGTCCATGCACACAGGTGTTCACAGACACTAACTTGGGCTTCAGCTGCCACTAATATTATGTGTTAAGCAGTGTGTCATTATTCATTTGTATATACAGTAATATCAGTGTATAAATGCAGATATTGCTTGATGCTGTGGTGTCTCTGCTCTTTTTTTGTCATCTCTCGTGTTTTCTCTCTCTCCCACCTTCTTCCATTCTACCTTCTTCTACCTTTGTCCTCCATTTCCTTCCTTCTTTTACCCCATGTCCACTGATTCATTGAAGTTGCAATAAACAAAAATAACATCCCCCAAAAAATCGTCATAAATAAAATATAAATAACAAGCAGAACATTGCAGTGATTGCAGAATGCTCAGCTTCTGAGAGTAAATCTGTCAGGCATTTCTATGCATCCAGTCAACAATTTCAATTTCTTTATTGCTCGACAGGACATGGGGAATAAAAGATAAAAAAGTCTCAGTTTCAACATCTGATAAGTTGTTTATATTATATTGTATATAAAAAATGAGTTTGGGATTTGCATATCAGTGTTTTATGTATTTTTTAATCTATTCACTTACTTACTTTGTGCACAATGTCCCAACTTTTCTTGAATTAGGGTTGTGTTGGCACACAACTCCACTGTCTGATATCCGGTGCAGCCTTGTTCAGAAATAGCGCTACATAATTGAGCTGCTTTTTAATTTTTGATTTACAGCCATTAAAATAATTGGTTAGAACTGAAAAGGAGGTTAGAGCTGAGTGCAGATAGGCTCTTCAAGAAAAGCAAACTCCATAGTGTTCAAAATGTATGGATAGCAGTGCAACTCACCTTTCATTGCAAGAAGCTGTTTTGAGAGGCCAAGCCATGTTGAAGATCTAAAACCAATTTAATATTAGAATATTGCACTTTGGAAATGCTTGCAATAGAATATTATTTCTACTTTTTATGCTAAAAGTAACATTTAGAAAATGACAATTATATTTAAATAGAATGAAATAAAATATTTTTTTTTCGTTTGGAGACACAGTCTTGTGGTAGTTGGTGTGTGTATGTAGTTTTAACCTTATGAAGATTAGGAAAAAAAACACAAAAAATTACTCACCAAAACTTGGGTATTTGGTTTTCAGGTGAAATTTGTGGAAAACATAAAAAATTACACTACAGGAACATTTTGTAATATGGCATTTATCTTGTTGCATGGATTGGTGATTGTTCGAGAAGAGATAATTTACTGAAACAAAAACAAACAGTGGTGAGTATACTACAACAAAAGACAAACGCCTTAATAACGTGTCATGTGGCCTTGAGCATCAATTGTAACTTGACAACAAAGTTTCAAGCTTTTCACAAGTTGATTCATTGTCTGCTGAGGTGTGGCATCCCACTCTTCTTGAGACGCAGCCCTCAGGTCATTGAGGTTCTGGGCTGGGAGTTATAAGCCTCTGCATGATGACTCAGCTGATCCTGTAGGTTTTCAATGGAATTCAGGTCTGGAGAAAGTGCAGGTCCCTCCATTCGAGGTCCCTAAGTCTTAAGCAGCAGTTCACAAATGATGTGACCTCAATGAGTTGGAACATTGTCGCCATGGATGAAATTGGCCTTAATACAGGGGCACAATGACTTAATTAGTAAAGTTATTCAGATTTATGGGCTTGTCATTGTGCCATTTGCAAGTAGTTGTGTATTTATTAGACATACCTGCCCACAATGTAGCACCCCCATAACCACCATGTGCAGCTGTTGCACCTTTTGACAAAGGTTTTCTTAAGATGATTGTCGGTAGACTGAAGGAAGGTTCCAGTGCACTCATATGAAGAGTGCAAGAAGTCTGTGGCCAGTGTGTGGCAGAACATTCTCTTATATTTTCAAGAATTTATCAAGTTACTCATGCAGCAGTCATACCAACTTCTAGTAGGAAGCAGTGCCCACCTTCATAAATGTTCATAAACTCTAAATTTAGTTGGAAATGGGAGATTCATACAAACTACTGTATGCATACAGGTCATTGCTACTGAGGCTGTATGCATTCACAAGTTCAGGTAAGGTCGCATTAAGTTAACCTGTAAAGGTTCTAGTGACTTTTAGGTTCATCCTGAACTTTCATCAGAAAGCCAAATATTCCCAAATTGTTGCAATTGATGACTTTATCAGTGTGAAATCCAACAATAAATGCAGTTCTACATATGACTGTTGTTTTGAAAAAATACAACATATATTTGTCTCATAGACAAAATTTATCACTCTTATAGTTAAAGGTACAATATGTACAAATTTTACAGGTAAATACTCACACAACAGTCTAATGTCCCACTGATGTTAAAAATAAAGTCACATGGTAACAGATCTCAGCCAGCTGGGTGGTCGCGAGTTTCTGTCATTTTAAAAAAGCTAGCCTGGACCGGAATCATTATTTACATGTCCAGACTTCCTGGTTCCATAAAGAATCACATGTGAGTCTACAAGGCTGCCAAGTCTTCAACACAAGCAGCTGTAATTTCACAATGACCAGCAGCAAGAAATAAGAAACCACCGCATCCTTCAAACTGAGCAGCCAAGCTCGTGCACGTGATGGGGCGTTCAAATGTGCTTAGGAAAACTCAACGCTGAACAAATAGACCTTCAGACATTCCCAAAAATTTAACAAACACAAGAGAAACTAAATGAGGTTCAACATCAGAACTGGCAACCCAACAGAAAAATCAGGGAGGGGAGAGGGCGAGTGACTGAGAGCAGACTTTTATTTATTTATTTATTTTTCTACATGAACTGCCAGATTCAGATTTGACAACAAGGTCTAATTCTTACATACTGGAGCTTTAAGTCTTACTATAAAATCAGCAGAAGCCACATTTCTCCACAAAAGTTAAAATTCCATAATTTACCATTCCCAATTACTTATTTTTCATAATATAATTCAAAACATGATGATAAAAAGCAGTTCTGCAGCAGTTTAATTATCTGGGTCCTGAATGCACATAGAATATGCGGAAAAATATGAAACACACTTTTTTTTTTGTTAATTAACATTTTATTAGATAAGACTGACTGGAAAATATTTTTATATTTGTTATTCCTTCAGTTTATGTATTCTGACATAGTGGGACGGCAATATGATGATGCCTTAAGGGTTTGAGATATATTTAACTACAAGGGTCTGATAAGAATAACCAAATCAGACTTTTCCATGTTTATGAGTAATTTGTGATGGTATAAACACATTATATTACAAATGCATACAGTGTATCTAAAATGAAATGAATAACACTGAATCTTTTTACATTTCTTACTCTTCATCAATTGTTGCAACAGTTTATGCAAAATATATTAATGTAAAACTTTTAAAACCAGGACAGTTTGAATTTTTCTCTGACAAGTTCCTCTTTTAGTAAAATATTCATGAGATTTAAAAGATTTAGGAGACCGCCTATTCTGCTGAGGTCTTGCTAAGTCATTAACCCAAACATAAACAGAACTGAGACTTTAAGCACAAATCAACGCTGAAATCAAGACAAACAAGCCTTTAACACTTAATTTAATTGACATGTTCAATGAGCTGTGGGAATTAGTGGTGTGAAATTTGAAACTTGTGGTTCAAAGAATTTTGAACTCTTTTAGTTGGACTTTCTGTAGTTCGCTGTAGATTATCAATCTGTTTGCTGAACACAGACTTCGCTGTGAGCCTCATCTGTGTGCTTGTTTACTGATTACTGAAAAATTTAAAGATGATATTCACTTGGTTTATGGTTGGTTTGTAATACAAGCTATAATTTGAACCAATTTACCACATGTAAAGGAGCTCCAGCAGAGCGTTTTAGTTTAGTTATTAATTGAGTTTCTGAAATGGATGATTTTAGACACAGGTTACTTCAGAAACAACTCAGGCGTCAAATTCAGTCACAGTGTGATTGAGTGAAATCATTTGATTTGTAATCAGTATTATTCTTTGTTCTATCAAAGGAAATACTGATAAAAACTGTAAATTATGTATTAATTTTAAAAAAATCTGTTTATATATTTTTTCTTGTACAAGGAATGTCACAGATCTGTCATGGCAAAGGAGCACACAATCCTTTCATTAGTTATCACATTTAACTTTTATAGAAATGTATTTCCAATTATAATGAACCAACTCTTTATTTGTAGAATTTTTCAGTAGCAGTATTTTCAACTAACTCCCTCTGTTGAATCTATGTGCTGCCATGAATGTTTTATCGGCATTATTTCATTTACTTTTAATTAACTCAACAAGGATGCTGTGTCCTCCAATGACATGCAGCATTCAAAATTGTTAATTCAGAATAAATGAAGATGTTTGCTGGTGCTGGTTAAGTACATCAATGGGGAATTCAGTTTCCAGCACTCTCATCATTCGCTTGTGGAAAGCTTGGCCTTAAGATGGATCAATTCTTCAGGTATCAAATTAAGAAAACATTCTTCTCCTGCTTGTGTGAACTAATGGGGAGTTGGTGAAAACATATTTTTGTGTATTTTTTCTATCTTTCAAGTGACTTTGATCACATTTGGGAATGCACTTCTCACTCTTGCTCTCTCTCAACACACACATATTTATATATTTTAATACAATATATAAAAACACAAGTTTGTCATATTTAAAAAAAACAAAACATTATCACTGTCATGCAGAAACTTTGTAACTTTGTAGAAACTGAATTTATAAGGAAATAACTTCTGTCCTTTACAAAATAAACTCTGTTCACCAAACTATTTTTCTCTGTGAAATCTCTAAAAGAGAAAATCATAAAAAGGCATTTCACTCCAAAAACAGACAGGAGTACAGTTCCTCTCCTTTGATGGATCTCCAACATATTCTAATCCTTCATAATCAAATCATATTGGACCCCCCCCCATCCTACTTTACAGCAAAAAAGAAAGAGCCAATTTTCAAATTTACACTAAATCTTTTCAGTGATTTTAATTGAAAAAGCAGTAGGAAAATTGTATAGTGTGTGCTGTGGGTATGGCTGGAAGTTATATCAAATTACATGTGTGTAAGCATTGATTCCTTTATAAAGCAAAATACAGCGGTGAGAGGTAATGACTTGTAAATGATAGATGCAGGCTGCTTTCACTGTTGATTTCAATTTTAATTTATGGTAGTAATTTACCGCATACTCCAACACCAAAACATGCCAGAACAATGTGGATTTATTCTTACTTTGGATAATATATGAAACTGGCGCTCAATAACCCACAACTACTCACAACTACAGTCATGCTTATTTTGTACAATATTTCTTATAAAAAATAAAAGCAAAAACAACTGAAGATTTTCAATCATTATCTTCTTCTTTCTCCTAATAAACTCTTTACCCTCATCATGCTTTGTTTCCACACAAATCTAGAATTTGATACCCATTGAAATTATGTGCTATACAAACTGGTAATATCATTTTATCTTAGGCAGCATTCTCAGTGGCGGCCTCTCTCCCTGCAGTGGTTTTAGCCATCTACTGCTTCTTTTGTCTTTATTTCCCTTTGGAAGTGCTCACAGCAGTCAGATGCCATAAAGACCAAAGGCATCTCATTTCCTAAGGCTATTCTATTGCTGAAAGCCTAAAGGTCCATCTACTGCTACCATCCTTCTTTCATGTGTTTAGAGCAACAACAACAACAACAAAAAAAAAAAATATATATATATATATATATATAAATATATATACGTATATACAGTCAAGCCCATACAAACAGATAACACAGAGCTGGATTTCCTAATGCACTGAGATTTTCTCTGTTCATTCTTATTGACTGGGAATATCCATTCTTCCTTTCCACTGGTCATGGTTATATTTCAAAGATGTGAAACACTCTGTTCTTTTATCTTTATCCCTTAATTCAGGTTTTTCTAATCTTCCTTTTTCCTACTTTAATATTTTTTTTCTCTTGATCTGTTAAGTGAGTTGGAATAATTCAATTAACCCCCCCTAATAATCAAAATGACGTGGTAGTGAGAGTATCCATGGCAACACTGACATTTTACAAGAGGGGATGTGATGCTGTTTTGTTTGTGTGCTGGGAGTCCAACAGCTGACAGCTGGGGACAAACCAGATCCAACCGGCCTTTCAGAGTTTTGAATGATGTGTGAATGTGAGTTCTGTGTGAGCTCATTTGGTGTTAGTTCTGTTGATTGGCTTTTGGATAGAAAATGTCCCTTGAATAAAAGTCACCAATGCATTTCCATTGAAAAGGTTTTCTTCCTGCTCCAACTGAGCACTGACCAGTGCATAAACTTTTTCCTTCTGCATGGCTGCTTGACAGCCAGCTTCCACTTTCTACAAAAAACACAAAAATAATCCTTCACTGCAGATGAAAAATAGCCCTCATGGATGTTTTTGTTCTGTTTAGAGCAAAAATGTTTGCTACTGGATACTGCATACTGGATATTTATGTCTTGCCTTACTCATTATCCTTGAAAATTACAGGAAAAGGTGGAGCGTGACACACTTCTACCTGTCATCAGCAAGCAGAACGTTCAGAACCTACAACTGACTGATACTGAATGTCACATTGAATACATTAACAAGATGCATACATTAAATGCTAAGAATACATTTTTATGCATTCATTATGACAGTGGAACAACAATCTTATCATCAGTGACTTTATTTAAAAACAAATATAGTAGATTGTTCTATGTATGAATTGCATCAATAACTGACTTTTTCTGTCTTTAAATGCTGCACACTTAAAAAAAAGATGGAAACCAGGCAAGATGCCTGGTTACTGTAAATCAGTGACATCGATGGGAAAAAAATGGAAATGTGTTTTAGTATTTTCCAGGTCTGCAGAAGTTTGGAAAATGAAAATAGACCATGTATGTTTTCAGACTCCATTACTTACTGCATTATCAAGAGAAGAAATCTTAGTTTCTAAAAATTGAATATGAAAAGTATTTCTCACATTGATTGTTTAGAGAAGATTTGTTTATATATCATGATATCCAACATTGGTTGAAATGCCAGACAAACTCTAAGTTTAAGGTTGAACCATCAGGATCTTGGTTAGTAGTGTTTTGTTTAAAACTTGTTGAAGCATACAGCTTGTTATAAGAGCGGCTGTGCATCAGGTGATGAAAGTGGTTACCTTCTCATGATAAGGTTTCCAGTCAGCAGCTCCTACAAATGTTGACATATCTTTGCACATGATCATAACCCCCACAGTTACTCCCGGTGGTAGCATATGGCTGTGCAGCTGCAGACTGTCAATAGACTTACATGTACAGTAAGCATTCATTCATGGTGCAGTTCAGCCCTTTTTTCATTTTAATGTTAGTGGGATCATAGTTTGTCTAAATGAATATGGTATTGTTGATAACTTACATAAGGGTAACATTAATGAAACATGTACTGTAAATGTACATATGTGTTCCATGATAAAACTCAAACCCCCAAAATATGAAATTTTTATATTTAATTCTGGAAAAGTCTGAAATTTTAAAAATAAAAAATGTTTAAAAAACCCAAAATTAGGCCAGTTAAAACAAACAAAAAAACCCAGATCCACATATTTCTGAATATTTTGCTTTTGGGAAGTCTGCAAAATAAATGTGGAAACAAATAATGGGTCGCATTTATAACTATAAGCCTGTTAGACATAAAAAAATGTGTTGTGATTAAAATGGGCAGATAAATGACATGAATTACTGGTGTTAGCTACAACAGGTAAACTTTGAGTTCAGATTACTGTAAAGATTGTCATTACATATCAGACCATAATAAACCTAGTTCTGCCCTTTTAATGATCGAGTGTTAAACAGAACATAAATCAGGACCGATTGCTCAGGGATTAAGTGGTGGGTCATTAGTCACATCACACAGTTTATTAATTCAATACTTTGTTTTACAGTGCCTGGGATGTTGGACTAGAAGAGGGTAAATGTAAAAGTTAGAGGAAAAAAAAACAAGACTACAATAAAAACAAAAAGGCAAATATTTAAATATAAACCTTTGCGTAAAGCACCTATTTCTGTAAAGTTATGTCTGTTTCCTGCTATTGTATTTCCTTCAGACTTAGACACAGTGACCTGCTGGGATGTTGTTGATGAAATCATTGAAGCAGCTACATGCAGTGACCTGCTACATGCTATCAATCTGCAGCAATCTTGCTGATTTCTACATCCCATTTGGAAACCCCATGAAATATCAGGATGCCTGAATCTGAAAATAAAAATGTGTACCACGATCATTCACAATATCATATATATATACTTTATTTTATTTTTATTTTTTTTTTCAAAAAATAATATTTTTATTTCACATATCATCAAAGTCTTATCTCTGCACCAGAACTAAATACATCCAAGAAAAAAAGTTAGCTTGGTTAATTAAAACTGTGTTAAATATTTAAGTCACTAAACTTAAAATGAACTTTACTTAAACATTGTTATACAACTGGAGATGCAGCTACTTCTTCGTTTTTTTTTTAACTGATCTCCCCCCCCTCACCATTTTATTTTAAAACTGATGAGTTGCCTCAATTTGGTTTGTTTGTTTTGCTTTAGATAAAATCATGTCAAGATCAATTAAAATATTTCACATGAAGAATTGATGCTACACTATGATGAATTTGCTCTTGTATAAATGCTAATGTTACAGATGAGCACTAGGATCGATTTTATGTTATGTTCAACTTATTTGTTCAAACAAACCTCCTTTGAGTTTACCTGAAAAAAAAAAACGACTTCATAAGGTTAAAAGATAAAAGTATAAAACTTGGAAGCTATTCTTCCTAAAAAGGGCATTTTTTGTAAATGTTAACCAATGCATTCACCCCAATCTAAAACTCTGGTGCTTTCTGAGTTATTTGTTTTTTTTTTAGTTTTAATAAAAATATTCTTTCCATTCTGACTGAAACTGAATCTGGATAAAATTCAAGGTACTTTTGGTATGAAAAATAGTTTAGACAGTTCAGTGTGTGCACTCATCTCTCCAATAAATAGACTTCCTAATGATGTTTACACAGCAAGTATACATTTTTGTATTTTGTGCTTGTGTGTATAACGTGTTTTTTTTTCAAGCCTGTTCAGTTGTTACAGAGAATTACTTTAATCACCTTCCCTTTTCTGTCCTCTCTGTGGAGCTCAAACTCTTATATCTTAGGAGTTCTAGTTTTCATATTTTTGTTTCCCCTGAAATTTCTTGTGCCATTTTGATTAGAAACATAACAATATAGAGACACACAGTTGCAGCATCAGATTTAAGGGGGATAAATCCAATTTAAAAAAAAATACAGACAGAAAAAAAGTGTGTCACCAGTGGACCTTCAGAACTCTAAAAGTTTAGGTTTTGTTTACCTCTTCTCCATCATGTCTTTGTCTTTTGTGTGTTTATTTCAAACATTTAGTTAATACCATTAATTAGATTTTTAAGTAAATAGGCTTTTAAGAACAAAACGGCAAATATCTACATCTCATATACAATCATGTCCAGTCAACAGGCTGACAGTCAAGTGTAGTAGCAAAGTTACCATGGTAAAAGGACAAACTATTTCAGGAAAGAAAGATGTGTTTAGATCATGCAGGTGCAACTGGTTGAGAGATAAGAGGAGACGAGAGAAAAGGGGGTTATCAAGGGTATTTCTACTGTTTTCTGAGCAATTATTAGAACCGTTGCTGGCAGTTCCCTCAAGGGATGATTGCACACAAGCTCACACTCAACACATTCAGAAACACACAAACAACTAAGTGTCTGGGTCAGGCAGGTGAACAAGGAAAAGAGTGAGGGATGAGATTCCCTCTAATGAAAGGGCCAGCGTAGTGAAACTAGCTATAGATAAGCCCATAAGGAGATAAAAAAGGAAGGAAAAGATAGATGTGCTGAGATGAAATCAGAAGACGTGAGATGCATGAAAAAAGAGGAGGAAAATAATCTAAACCTTGGATTCTTTTGGTCTTGGGGAGGAAATGATGGGAGGAGATGGTGAACGAGGTTTAAGCTGTTTGCATATTAAATCATCTTTCTCTCATGTACTTGGTTCTTACTTGTGTTTTGAATATCAATTAAAGACTCAGTTATGGTGCAAATCAAATGCTGTAACAATCTGTTGTAACACACAATAACTAATAGTTGATTACACTGATAAATATCAACATTGGAATTGACCTTTCGCTGGCCCCTCTCCCAAAACGGCCATTGTCCAATCAAACAACCGTTACTATGTGAGCAGGTCCGACAGACATTAACTCCAAGCAAGATGATGAAGTGGTGTGCCCATATCTACTAACTACCAACTAGATGTCAGGGGGAGCTCGGTGCTGAGGAGCGTCTCGGGGAATGGTGTGGTCTACACGCGGTTGACTGTGAGCCGGCTTGGGATTGCCGCTGGCTCTGAGCGATGGCAGTGTTGAGCTTTGGAGGTGCTGGCAGCTGGGAAAGCTCACCTGCTGCGAGGGAAGCTGGCTCTGAGTGGACAGACGCCACTCCGCAGAGCTGATCTGGAAATAGAAAGGAGATCAAGGCTGGTTTGATTTGGAGGGTGTCACAAAGGTATTTCTCCAAAAAAGGTCACTGACACACATAGAAATTCCTCTAAGGGGGCAGGGCTTGGTGAAAGGTCAATTCTTCCTCATCAATATGTACGTCTTTAGTAGTTTGAACCAAAATTAAACATATTCAAATTGACAACTGTAAAAGTAAAAATTCTGTGTTAGGGTCTCCCCAATTGACCTTAAAATCCCTGTTTAACTGATTAGTGGTTAGACAGGATATGTATCTTAGATATCCACAATTACTTTCTTTAAAGCTCATTAATCTACCCAGAATGCCATTTTTCATTTGCTTTTTTTTAACACGGTAATATATTTTCCATGTCTAATTTTCTTAAGTCGCAAGATCAAAATAATAATTAGAGATAGCCTATATGTTTTTTATTACTTTAAGATCCAGCCAGTCAGTATATCATTAATTGAACTACGTGCTGAAGTGCTCAGTGCTGTCCAGTCATCCCTACCAAAACAAAAGGCTATTGAGTTTCCCGTGTCACTGCACTGTCTTTATTGTTCTTTGATTAAACTTTATTGCTGGCCATCCTTTTACTTGAATGTGACAAGGTAGGATAAAGAGTGTGAGAAAATTTCAGACAAGAGACTGAGCAGTGGATAAATCTCTGCGGACAGCTCCCTTCTTTCCCTCCCACAGCCAGACAGGCCCAGAGGCACACAGGCATAAAGGACAGTGTTTATAGACAGGGGAAAGCACTTAGTTCCTCCTTCACACCTTTCAGCCATGAGGTCTTCTGAGAGTCACTGAGAGAGAGAGAGAAACAAGAAGAACAGGAAGAAAAAATGGCAAGATAGGAGCGAGGAGAAGGGTTAGAGAGGTTAGAGAAGTTAAGTCGTAGGAGGAAGAGGGGTAGGTGGACGCTCCTCTCTGAAGACCCAGAATAGAGGGGATAAAGCCAAAGAAGATGAGCAGATGGATGAAAGATGGGAGCAGAAAATAAAGAAAGCAGGAGAGCAGAGTTGATGGATAAAAAAGAACTCAGCAGGAGAGGGGTCAATTAAAGACATTACAAAGTCTACATTACAAAGACATCAATAGGAGGAAAGTGAAGACAAGGTGGTTTAAGTTCACATGTGCTGCCAGTTAGTTTTGAATCATGAATATATGAGTGTAACCTCATGCATAAAGGGATGAAAGCATCTAATCAGATCACCATAGCTGAAGAACTATGAAAAAGGGGTCTCAGCAGGTCAAAGAAGAAAAAAAACAGTGAAAGAAAGTTGTGAAATGTGCATAATTTTAAGTACAAAGAAAATGTGAAACTTATCAGGTGAGGACAGAAGAGATAAACTAAAATACAACAAAAACTGCAACTATAAAATATAGATTATTTGGAGGATGACTTATAGGAAACACTTCAACTGACCAGGTGGAAACACTCGGAAGATGATGTAGAAGCCTAACAGAAGATGTATACCTCTAGGTCAAGGCAATTAGAAGGTTTGGTGTTAGATAAAGGAGAAAACAAGTAGAAACGCACAGATGAGTGGATGACTGCAACGTGAAATGTCTGGAGACAATGATTGGAGTGGAGTGGAGTGAAGTAAGGACCCAAGAAGACACAGCATCTGATGTGTGTTTTCATAGGAGCATTAAAACACCTTGATATGTTGTCTGCTGCTGGCTCTCTAGTTTTGTTGTTTGTATGAGAACACTGTCTTCCATCAAACTACAATTTTATCACAAATTTCCTGTGGGAGATTGGTGCCAGGTGTAAACTTCTCAATAAAAAAAAAGATTATCTGGAATCTATTTTGTGTGACACAACACTGCATGGCAACTAATTCATTAATATTTTATCACTGTTCTGTAGAGACCACAGGCACTTAATGGAAGAGTGTTTTTTGCACCCAAAGGATGTTTGCATGTACTTTGTCCTTAGAGGATGTCAGTCACCTTTACTGGCTGTCCTAACTCATTTAGCATTTTAGCATCTGTGTGTTTTTTTATCTGACATTTAAGGCTCTTTATTTCCACACTTCTCCAAAGCAGGCACAACAGGTGCATTTTCTTAGACCGTTAAAATTCAAATAGGTATGTTCAACAGCACATAGAAATTTTGGATACTTCTTTGTACTTCAATTTGTGTTTGACATATACCATATACAAGCCATTGAGGTTCATTATTGTGGTAGCAGCACATTGGGGTCACAGGGTGAGGGCATATGGTGGCAGCAGTGACAGTGTATGCACACTGGCAGAACTTGGTCATCGAAAATTTGAAACTGGATGGGTTACAGTGACTTTATGCCAAGGC
Organism: Pachypanchax playfairii; assembly: GCA_006937955.1. Lineage (NCBI taxonomy): Eukaryota > Metazoa > Chordata > Actinopteri > Cyprinodontiformes > Aplocheilidae > Pachypanchax > Pachypanchax playfairii. Next base: position 3,610,687 of record SSNP01000049.1, read on the forward strand.
TACGGCCCTATCAGATGGTGGATGGAGCTACATCCCGATACATTCTGGCCGAGTTGTGCCACAGCGGGGTGATGGATGTACATAGTGTGACATGTAAGGATTTTCATAGGAATTTACTGATTCATAGAGCAGCTTTGTTACCAACATACAACAAGTTAGTCTTGTTGAAGGCTTATTCCTATTGACAGGAAGTCATTCCTGTCCACTGTTGCCAGTTTATGCTGCTCAGGTTGGGATGGTTGTGTTGAAATGTTGATTCACTTCAATGTAATTTTCTCTCAATCTGGACATGATGATGAGTGACAGTGTTTGGGCCCCATTAACAAAAGTAATCTTCCACAAATGTTTTTTTTTCATGTATCAACAAATGACACTGTAATATATCTGATTTAGATATTAGTCTTTACCATAAATTTGAGGGATGTCAAAATATCAAATGTTTACAAAATGTCTGTTTAGCTGATTATAATTTAAAAAATGCTAAAAATCTAAGAATATTTTAGATAGGAAGCAAAACCTTGACCATAACTGCATAACAATATAACAAATGTATACAAAAAGTAAAAAACAAACTGTATGGGTAGAACTAAATTACTGAACAAGTAGATTCACAATGACTGATGATAAAAACCTTGAAGCAAAATGAAGTATTATCACTGCAATATTTCCGAGCATATTTTTGGGGCAACTTTTCTCAAACTAGACCTTTATCCTCAACTATGAAGTAAATATTTTATTTCATTCTGATATGCAACAGCACCAGTTCTGTCTGCTGCTTTTTTCTTTTTTTTTCATTTTTTCAAATAGCATTAACTGCTCTTAATGATGAGGGATGATGGCTGCTGCTTGGTGATTTATAGGAGGAAGTCTTTTTTCTGACAATATTCCAATTCCTTTGGTTCAGTGTACGTGGAATACAGAACAGGTCACCAGGCAAGGCAATAATTGCATTATATGTGGTGTAGGTAAACGTGTTCAGCATACGATGTTTCCAACTTTGCAGATGCCCTGCAGCAGCCGGATCTGTCACTGTCTAAAGTCGAACTTCTGGTCACGAAGCAGCTAAATTGGTTTTGTTAACTTACATTGTTCTGAAGAGGCTGCTGCATTTGAAATCTACACCAACAGGGTAAAGTCATTTTTAAATTCTGTGTTCACATGAAAAATGCTGATAATACAAAATGCAATAGCCAGACTCCACTGACAGTTTGCAGCTGTGAAAACCCTTTTACAATGTAAAAGTTACTGCTGCAATTTGATTAATACGCACTATTAGGAACACAGATTTTGTGCCTGACCTTGTTGCATATACTAAACATATGCAACATAGGTGTTCTACTTTTTTATTAACACTAATGAAATAGTGGCAAATTTGTGTTGTTTGCAACTCCCTGATTGATTAATCTAGTTATTTGTTTTAAAATTACAGGGTTATGTTAGCTGTTTAAAAACAACCTCTGGGAACTGACTACTCCTATTGACTTTTTTGACCAATCAAAACCTTAATTTGAACTTGTACATTTTAACAGCTCTTGCCCTATAAAATCAGTTTGCATTGTACTTTGGGAAACCAAAACTCTACATAGAAAAGTTCACAAGAAAATAAGTAACACTGATTTTCAGTAAAAGTTAATAAACTCCAAGTTTATGCTTTCCTTGGTATTTTTTCACACAACCTTTGAATGAAACTGAGCCAGACTTTTTTCACCATGAGTAATAAGACAAACTCTGGCTGATTTTATGCTTTAGAAAATATAAAGATTAAACCTTTACCCTGTGACACTATCATGAGGTAAACAAAAGTAGAACTTGATCAGAACAGGATTCAGTTGCCTGAGCTTTGTCTAAAAGGAGTCCCAGCCTTAAAGATCTGAAACCCCGCTAGTTCTAACCCTCCTAGAATGACTCGAATGATGGCCCATAAAAACCACCAACCAGCTCTCACACTCTGCACAGCTTAATTAAATTACACCCTCTACACAGCTTTGTTCACTCAGTGTGGAAGTCGACTGAAAATCAAGAGAGTGAGGGAGTCAGAAGAGGAGGCAGTGTGTGTGTCCCCGAGGCATTAATACACACAGCATCCCAGCATTTGTATACAGATAATGTGCATTAAAGTGTTGAGATTCTCATTAAGATTTGCTCAAAGTGTTTTTGGCCACTGGTGGGTTAACAAGAAAACTAGTACCAGTGTGTATCTGTGATGAGTTTGCATCAGTGTATTGCGTGAAATGATTTGCTGATTCATAGATTAACAAATTAATGTAATGTTGTGAAAAGTGTTTGGGCTCTGCTAATAAAATATGCTATGCTTTTGGATTCAAACTCATGATAGTATCAGTTTTATAATTTTGACGCAGTTGGGACTCCAGACTCCCAGGCTGGGGGAACCACAGCAACACATTACTTTAATTCCTCCTGAATGAAAAAATTAATATTTAATGTTTAGTCCAATTCCTGATGGGTTCTTGGTATGCTAATCTTGCTTGGCAAACATAATAGTTTCTTAGAATAAGTGGATAAAATAAACCCCTGAGTGGCTTCTTCAGACAGAAAATCCACCCTAAAACTCATATACATGACATTTAGGTGACCTTGATTGTCCCCGTCTGAATAATTAACTAGTTTAACCAAGGAGGAGAAACACGAAGACAAGCTGTGAGATAGAATGGTGATTCTCCCTTTGCTGTTGTCCTATCAGATGTGTATATGAATGAATCTTAGTTAATGATTCATTTGTCTGATAAAAAAAATAAAAAAAATGTAACTTGGTGTTTTGAATTCAAGTGATGTATAGCAAGAAACTGCATTGATGGGTGGCATTTTTACAGCTTCAAACATGTTATTATCCAAAAGTATAATTTTCTCATTTACCTTACGTAATTATTTACCTTCAGTCAAACTTCTGTGAAAGATACTAACTAAAAGAAAATACTGTGTTTATGCTGCAGATGGCTCCCCATAAATGTGAAAAACAAATTGTGAGTATATAAATAGGGTCTTGCATGAAAACATAAAAGCACACACTTCTGTTTTGAAAAGTCTAGCTTGACATGTTGCACAGAGATGCAATGGGTTAATAATGGTGCCTTGCATCTGGATGGTCCAGAGTTCAAATCCAGTGGGTGAAATTTTCTGTTTGAAGTTTGTATTTTCTGTGTGTGTGTGTGTGTTTTTTCTCGACACACCAGTTTCCTCCCTAGTCCTAAAACATGCATGTTAGGTTAATTTTAAACAACACTAGCCCTAAGTGGAAGAGGCCCCAATCTTCACAAGGATCTTCAATACCTAACTGGAGCTTTGCAATGTCCCATCCTGCCTCCAAAGATCCACCATCATCCTGGTTCCCCAACAATCCTCCATAGAGGGATTACATGACTACAGACCAGTAGACTTCAGGAGGAGACCTCCACCCCTGCCCCCACCCTTGCCCCTATTATCATACACAACAGTACAGTGAATATTGTGGACATATTCAGGTTTCTAAGGACAATCATCACCCAGGACCTGAAATGGACAGCCAACATGGAAACTGTCATTAAGAAGGCCCAGCAGAAGATGTACTTTCTGCGGCAGCTCAAAAAGTTTAACCTGTCACAGGAACTGCTGGTGAAATTCTACAGTGACGTCGTTGAATCCTTCCTCTGTCAGTCCTTTATTATCTGGTTTGGTTCTGCAACCAGCCTATCTAGAAACAGACTGCAGAGAACCATAAGGTATGCAGAGAGGATCACTGGTGCCAACCTGCCCTCCATCAAGGCCCTGTATTCCTCCAGAGCCAGGAATAGGGCAGGCAGCAATGACCTTCTCGCCTAGGAGCTCACCTCTTCACTTCTCTCCCCTCAGGACAATGTTACAGTTCACTATAGGCCAAAACCACAAGACATGTACGCAGTTTTTTTCCCCAGACGGTCACTATATTGAACAAACATGTTTTACGCCCTTAATGAAGAAATAACCTATCATAAAAATAATTACATTTACCTGTAAAATACTACTTGACTTCAAACCACCAAAAAGACAATGCTTCTAATGTATCTTGTTTCTCATGTGTGTTCTATGTCTAACACCATTTATTCTTATATATGTCTATCTGCAAGTACAAATGGAAAAGTGAACTGGAACTAAATTTATTGTATGTGCAGCATGCTTGGCCAAATAAACCTGATTCTGAAGATAGATAGCAGTTTCCTGTATCCCTGAACAGGATCAAGATGGTAGAAAATGGATGGATGATTGTTGTCGTGGGACTGGACAAACCTCTTCAAGAGAGGGACATTTCAAAGAAGAAAAACTAATTGAAGTAGCCTTCAATTCAAGTAGGAAACTTGGGACTAATTGCTTTGCTAAATTGTCTCTTCAGTTTAAAAGTGCAATAGTAAAACATTGACAATGTGAAGAGACTTCAGACATTCTCAATCCCTGACCTGTAGAGAAGATTAGACTATTAATCCATGACAATTACACTAACAGCTTTCTCATGTTTATAAGCTAAAATTGAAATATTAGATTTTTTTGTTACTGCTAAAGAATGTAATGTCACACTAACCTTACAACATCCCAGTTGAATGGAGCTTTGAGAGGCCACACGGTATTGCTGAAATGTAATAAGGTGTAACATCAGTGATAACTCCAGGCAAGATTTCTTCTACTTGTAATCAAAGTAAACTTGTAAGTGAGATGTGGCCATTTGCCATTTGACTATTGAGAGAGAGGGAATACCAAAAAAAAAAAAAGAAAATGATGCTTGAGACCGTTGCATTTTCCTTGATGGCAAGCTGTGATGGCAAATAAACTATACTGTGTGTTTTCAAGATACTACTTGCTCTTGATGTAATTCATTTCACCATGAGGTGATTGCAGGGTGATTAGAGTTTTACTCTTGTATGGCTTGGAAAGCTGGCCATTTGATTTCCCAATGCTTTGTGCCAAAGCAGATGAAACATGTCTGGTCATGATTACACAGGAACAAGAGAGGCAATCACATGTGGAGTGTGATGAGCCAAATTTGCGCTTTCATCATCCTCTTGCTGGTTAATAGTGGAGACTACTGTACATGAACAGCAAATGGAGTAGTCATCGCACAGCAGTTCAAGAAAACATGATGGTTTAAATAAAATTATTTAGTGCTTAGACAAACAAAAATCAATCCGTTCATAAAAAATGCATGGTATTTGTAGTTGAGCCATAGAAAATCTTTGTTTCAGGAAAAAATATACAAAGAAAAAGAGATACAATACAAACAGAAAGAGATGTCAGCAGAATAAGTTGAGATTCAGAGGGGAAAAAAGTAAGTGATGTCCTGAGTCTTCTGTGCTCTTCTCTTTCTCCTTTTACTCATGTCGTCTCCCTCTCTGTTCCATGCCTCAGCTTTGAAAGGTGGTGTGCACAGAATAATAATGAATTGGTTGCACTCCCTCTAGCCTGCAAAAAAGGCCCCATTAAACTGCATTAAAACACAATAAGGCCTCTGTATGCATGTCTATGTGCTTGCATGTGTGAATGAAGGCCAATATTTCTCTTCCTTTTGCCTCGTTCATTCTATCATTCACTCGATCATTCTAGCTCTTAATTTCTCGTCCATCCATCATCTGACCCTGTGGCTCTCTTTCTCCTTCTGAGCCTCTTTTACCCCCTACTGTTGTGCATCCTTCCTCTTTCAGATTTCTTTCTGCTTCTTAACTCTGCATGAAACCAACCCCAATGTTTTGTATTTTATCCAGATTATTTTGCAATGGATGCATTATTTTTAAATAATTCTTTTTTTTTTTTTGGGGGGGGCGCTGTATCTAGTTTCAAATGGCCAAGGCATCTCCGCTTTTATCATATTTTGTGTCATGTGCATAATTGATTTTTGTCTTTGCAGGTACTTGTTGTAAAACTTTGCTGTGGCGTATTTGAGCTTTCTGCATGTCCTAAATGCAAATTTAGAAATTTGAATTCAGGTGATTTTGTATACTCTGTTTTTCAGGTCCTAAAGTATGAAGAAGTCTAATTTTCAAAAATGGCTTTGGTGGCCTTTAACCCCTGTGTTTCTAAAAGAGAAGACAAAAGATCTGGTGCAGCAGAGTACAATCCTGCATGTAGCACAACACACCAAACTAGACTACCAAGTAGAATTTACATCACCACAGGAAAGAAACAAACAAACACCCCAAGAGTAAAAGAAATATAATATAAAAAAGCAGATTTTTTTCACATATAATTCCCTTCCTCCTTCTGAACAAATCTGTTGTTTTCACTATGTAGTTTTTAAGATCATGAGCATTTGTAATACAATAAAATCAGATACTTTTAATATGTAGTCATGATTTGAAATTTTAGTGTACTATTTACCTGAGATTGTTATTGACCTCTACTAGTTTCCAGTTTTGGAACATCAACTAACCACTGCAAAACATTTATCCATCAAAAATAAATAAATAAACATTACTGAACTATTTGTGTGTGACTTATTTAATAATTACACTGTTGAGACACCAATACAGAATGATGCTGAGATTACAGGAAGATTTTTTTCAGCACCTTAACAATAAATGGGTCATAGTGCTGCTGTTCCCAAACAACTCCCTCTGCTTTGGTGCTTGTGTGGGAATCCGTGATGCCTAATGAAGAAAATGAAATACTTTTTTTCTTTTATTTTTTCTTACAGCACAAGGGAACAAAGAGTGTAGAGTGGCAATTCTTTGATCTCAGTGAAGCAGCAATGTGCCAGCTTGCAATGTTCATAGCAAACGACAGAAAAGGACATAAACAGAAATAACAGAGTAACAGAGAGGCACAAAATTTAATAAAGCCGACTCTTTAGATTATTAGGAGATAAATTATGTGAGGCCATTCTTCTAAAAAGGCAACGTGCTGCAATTTAATTTGACCTACACAGCTGTAATTGACAGCTGTTTTATTTTTTTGTGGTTTGGGTTTGTCCAAAGTTCTGGTGTGCATATGTACAGTACAGACCAAAAGTTTGGACACACCTTCTCATTCTCTTTGAGTGAGAAGGTGTCTCCAAACTTTTGGTCTGTACTGTACATATATAGTATGTGTATAAAATATTCTTGAGATGAAGATAGAATGATGGGCCTGTTATTTAACTCACTATGTTTGGAAGTATTTTGTTCTGTCCTCTTTTGTTAGTTTTAATTATTTAACAGTTCAATAATGAAGAACGTTGGTTTGTTACACCCACCACTCCTAATCTTGCCTGACGCTTGATTGACAGTGCAGAGCAAAGTCCTATAAATACAGAGACACGCACATTAAGCTATACTGTAAACGTACACACACTGCATTTTTATTAGACATTACAGATAATAAATCTTGACTCTTGGCACGCAGTCATTATCTCATTATCATTTGGAATGATATGTACTTTAATAATTTGATTTGGCATGTATCCTCCCAGATTCCATAGTGGTGCAGTTGAAAGTACTGTGCGCATGCAGGTTTTCTCTGGTTTCCTTCCTCAGCTGATAGTTACAGGTTTATTGGTTACTCCAAATTGGTCTTAGATGTGCAAGACTGTGCATGAGTAGTTTTTGGTCTGTATGTGGCTTTGTGATTGACTGGTTTTATGTATAGTTTGTACCCTGTTTCTTAATAGGCAACAAGAAGCAAGTGTAGGGAGGAGGGAGGGACGGATGTGACTCATCTATGTGTCTTGTGTACTGTTCGTTCTTACTCAACATATCTTTATTTAATAATGACAGGTGATTTTTGTCCATCATTGTTTGATTTTGATGTCTCACTGAAAATCCTTTCATTATTTAACATGAAAAGATCAAAACTTTTCATAGTAAGTCTGAAATAGTTACTTTTGGTCACCCAAATATGTCATGCAAACCTTAGCATTTTATTTTGTCGATTGTTTAAGCTTTGGGCCCACACCTGGAACCATGGTATCCTCTTTGACTGTCACAATTTTTTTTAAACATTAACTCAGTGTTGGCACCCCTCCATTGGTTTCCTGCAAAATACAGTATTCATTTGAAAATTCTTCTGTTTCATTTTTTAAACTTTGGGATTTGGCTTCTGTAATTCTAATCTTCCACATAAACATTTCCTTTTAAGATGTTCCACGTTTAGTAAATTGTGGAAATTGTGTTTTCCTATGAAAGCCACGAAGCTGTGGATTAACTTCCCTTTCTCAATCAAGTGTGTTTCTTCTATTAACACTTTTAAAACACAGAAAAAGACAGTTGTATTTATTGACATTTACTTTTAATTCCATTAGTTTTTTACTTTTTTCATTTTCCTTGTTTTTTGGTTTTATTTCAATATCTTTGTTATCAATGGTTTGTGTGAGTGTTTTATGAGTTTACTGTACACCACTTTAATCAGTGTTGTTTTAAAAAATATTTGGTGATTTAATATTAAGTAGTTTTAAACAAGAGAAACTGATTCTGCTTCATTTTTTACCATAATACTCAGCTTTTGCCCAAACCTGAATCCCCATTAAGCAGTTTAAATGAAATGAATAAGTAGAAAGGGAAAATTGAGTTTGAAATAAAAAGTCACTGCATCCTATAAAACAGCCTTGATAGAAGATTTGTGTTGTACAGAGGAAACCATCCTGTTGACTGTCTGTGTCATGATTTATGTAATTGTCGAACTGACAGTTGAAATTTTGTAGTTGCATGCTGTAATGAACACAACTGTTAAACTGTGTGGATCAGAACTCTTATCATATGTCAATTATTTAAATTGTACAACTTAATGTGTTTGAACCTTCACTACATTAAGTATTTAGACGCTATGTTTCATAAGAACTGAAGTATGTCTGTAAGGAATGCTTCTGCTGTCATTTCAGTGTTTTATGTTTTTACTTATTAAAATTTATGAGAATTTAAGTGTGTGATAGGATAAAGATAAACCAGTCCGATTTTTTGTCATGATTTTTTGCTTTGATATTTAACTACTAATTTTTTTCTATTTTTTAAGTTACTGAATATATATCCATACATTTTCTACTTCTGCTTGTTCCTACATAGGGACTGATACTGACATGTGCCACTAAATAACATCTCTAGAGCCTTGCCCTAAAGAAAAATAAATCGATTTTTGGGATTTTACAATAAATAAAATACATCCTATATACAATTCTAGAATCTTTCCTTCACAGATAATCATGGAATAGTTATTATAAACAATGATTCCATCCCGGACCAGCGTTTTTAAAGTGACAGAAACTGGCGACCACACAGCTGGCTGAGATCGAGATCTGTTAAAATGTAGCTTTATTTTCAATGTCAGTGGTACTGATTTTATTTCTCATGTTTTTCTTTTCTTTTTTATATACACATAATTCATAATAACTGTAGATGTTTTCTTTCATCTTGACTTGTCAACCCACTCAAGTGTTACTGTTCCTTTCCCTCTTCTACTCAGTGGGAACATGACCCGGTTGTAGTAATTGTTAGAAGTCATAATGACAAGCCTGAAAAAACAGACCCTGGATACTGAGTGTCTTTCCATTTAGTTATTTATTTAATTTCATCCTAATGCATAATTCTATTTTCTCATCTAGTTCTGTCACTCAGACATTACTGTCCTGTGTCAGCCTGTGATGAATGGTCCCACAGAGTCTATTAATATCAAAATAGTTTCACAGTGAGTGTGTGTGTGCACGGATGCATATTTGTCAGGAAATAAAGCATAATTACTCAGTGCTCGTAGTGGTTCATAGGTTTGATTTACTGCACAGATGAACCATTGTTGGATTTTAACATGAAACACCCATTAAAGAATGACTAAAGCCTAGAAATGAAATGCTGTCCAGACAATGTGATTAATGGGTACTCACTGTCAGATGTCTTTTTGACCAGGAAGCTGCCGACATTATCATGCTATAAAAATTATTTATATCAATAATGACATTGCCTGACTGAAACCACACCATTACTTATATTTTACTTGTAAGTAAAGCTACTCAATATTGTTTAACAAGGTCACGGTTTAACTTTGAAAACATCTTGGTTTTTTTAGGTTTTTTCAAGAAACTCATGAAGAAGCCTGGACAGTGTTTAAAAAGGCCATTTCATACACATTTCAGGACTTTGTGGTTATTTCTTAAGTATTAACCTGTAATATAAAATATTTTATGTGTAAAAAACATCAGGAAACACTGATTAACAGACCTTTCAATCTGTCTGCGTTAAAATTCAGGTGGTTCCGGCTCCTTCCGTCAGGCTGCTTTGTCAGCAGCTCGTTCATATTCATTGTTCGAATTTGCTGGACTCAGATTGGCTAACAAACTAGCCTATGAGAGCAAGGTATACTGTTTCATGCCCCGCTGCGCATGGCAACGTCAGGCATCGTGTCTTCCTGTTTGCTATGTCGCATGCTACAGCTTTTAGCCAGCAGCATGCTAGGCGTGGTTTCAACTGCGGGAGCTGCTGAATACTAACGAACAAAGGAGTTGTGATGAAACAGATACAGGCTGTTCGAACTCGGGAGAACTCTGGTGTTATCGCCACCTGTGTAGTTTGAGAGATAAAAACTGAAAGCTAAGTTGTTGACCTGTTTTCACACCCACTATGAAGGTAAGAACACCTGTGGAGCTAAAATATTCAACAGAAACCTCAGAAAAACCGTTTTAATGGAAGGACCTCTTTAATGTTGTTCTCAAGAAACCTCAGTATTGCTAAAGTGTTTGCAATCAAATAATTTGCTTCTCTTTCTGTAGTTGCTGTAATTTATAATTCAGATTAATAGTTTTTCATACTTATACTCATAAATCCCAGCATCCATATACCCTTGTGTGTGTGTCAGAATTTGGAAAATGCCCCTGATAAATACATATGCCTTTTGTTAGTGATGTATCCAAGTCTGCCTTTGGCTTGCACAGTACATTTAATCGTTACCAGTGAAATAACAGGCTTGAAATTACACTGACAACACTTTACATAATGAATTAAATAACATATCCAACAATCCTTAGATGCATTTTCAAGCTGTCAGTTTCTGCCATTTAAGGAATATTGTAGCTTAAAAATGAAAGTTACTGTTACAGTTTCAGATTTTAAAAGCTCCTTTTGAACAGTTACTTAGAGGATACAAAAATGATTTGTGCCTAAAAAAAATGTGAACATCAAATTTTGCAAGTTGAAAAATAACATTGAGCACATTTTATAGTATATTTTTAGTGACATTATCAAATTTAAACTGATGTTTAAATCTCCCTGATTACAAATACAATACCACATTGACTGTGTTTACATGCAGCCAATAACCTGTTCAAAACCGGAATATATATAATATGTTTTTTATGAGACCTGCGGTAACATTTTTCTAATGCTAATATTTGGTCATGTAAATGCGTATCGGCCTTTCCCCATCAAAAGGAACATTAATTTGTGTTTTGCGCATGTTCTATTCATGATGAATTTTGGTCTTTAGAGTAGAGGAACCAAATACAAAAACTCACCTGCAGAAGTAAACAGGAAGTAGAGGTAAACATGGGGAGACACAGCACACTACCACACTTTTGGAGCTAAAAGGAAACCAACTTCTTTATTAGTGTGGTGAAAATCATGAATATAAAATCTTTTGTTGATGACAGAAAGTACCAAGATAGTGAGATTTACAAGAAGGTGACTGACAAGTTATGGAAATGACACATATTACGTCTGAAGGTTGGTCCGTACGTCCAGACTCTAACCGTGCTCCATGTATACAGGAGTAACTCTCTCTGCTCCCGCATGCAAATGGGTTATTCCAAATCTTTCAGAAACCCAAATAGTGACCTTAACCCAACCATAACCTGGATATTGACAGCATGTAAACATAGGCATTGCTGCATACAAATAAAACATGCTTTTTGTATAGTTTCCAAATTGTATTTGATTTGGTAACTTATTACCAAATTCTAAGTCATCAAGTCCTAAAAATAATACTCACCTTTTAGCACATGATTAAGTCTCTCTGATTTCATACTTTGTAGTCTGGCACAGGCTTGCCCAGTGCATTTACCATTTCTGTCTTAACCCCAGAGGGAATATTGAACATGTTGTTTTACTTTGGCCTAACCATCCTGGTTTCGAACTGCAATTAAAGTTAGAATTTGGAGCAAATATGTAGAAATCAGTTACAATAATTAGAACTAATGAGAATGAGATTATGTATTTATTTATCTTACTTTTCAAAACAAAATTAGCAGCTTGTGATTGTGTATTTTTATTTATTTTTTCTTTATGTGTATAAATGTGTTTTCTTCCTTTTGGCTGAAATCAATTTAAGCTGCCTCAGAGAAATCTCTAGCACTTCAGAAAAACATCAGCCTCAACAATTCCCTTAAGTCACTAAATTATTGTGTCTGTTTCCAGTTGCCAAGATACCACTTACATACAGTGGGGCAAAAAAGTATTTAGTCAGCCACCAATTGTGTAAGTTCTCCCACTTAAAAAGATCAGAGAGGCCTGTAATTTTCATCATAGGTATACCTCAACTATGAGAGACAAAATGAGGGAAAAAAATCCAGAAAATCACATTGTCTGATTTTTAAAGAATTTATTTGCAAATTATGGTGGAAAATAAGTATTTGGTCAATAACAAAAGTTAATCTCAATACTTTGTTATATAGCCTTTGTTGGCAATGACAGGTCAAACGTTTTCTGTAAGTCTTCACAAGGTTTTCACACACTGTTGCTGGTATTTTGGCCCATTCCTCCATGCAGATCTCCTCTAGAGCAGTGATGTTTTGGGGCTGACGCTGGGCAACACGGACTTTCAACTCCCTCCAGAGATTTTCTATGGGGTTGAGATCTGGAGACTGGCTAGGCCACTCCAGGACCTTGAAATGCTTCTTACGAAGCCACTCCTTCGTTGCCCGGGCGGTGTGTTTGGGATCATTGTCATGCTGAAAGACCCAGCCACGTCTCATTTTCAGTGCCCTTGCTGATGGAAGGAGGTTTTCACTCAAAATCTTACGATACATGGCCCCATTCATTCTTTCCTTTACACGGATCAGTCGTCCTGGTCCCCTTGCAGAAAAACAGCCCCAAAGCATGATGTTTCCACCCCCATGCTTTACAGTAGGTATGGTGTTCTTTGGATTCAACTCAGCATTCTTTCCCCTCCAAACACGACAAGTTGAGTTTCTACCAAAAAGTTCTATTTTGGTTTCATCTGACCATATGATGTTCTCCCAATCCTCTTCTGAATCATCCAAATGCTCTCTAGCAAACCGCAGACGGGCCTGGACGTGTCCTGGCTTCAGCAGGGGGACACGTCTGGCACTGCAGGATTTGAGTCCCTGGCGGCGTAGTGTGTTACTGATGGTAGCCTTTGTTACTTTGGTCCCAGCTCTGTGCAGGTCATTCACTAGGTCCCTCCGTGTGGTTCTGGGATTTTTGCTCACCGTTCTTGTGATCATTTTGACCCCACGGGGTGAGATCTTGCGTGGAGCCCCAGATCGAGGGAGATTATCAGTGGTCTTGTATGTCTTCCATTTTCTAATAATTGCTCCCACAGTTGATTTCTTCACACCAAGCTGCTTACCTATTGCAGATTCAGTCTTCCCAGCCTGGTGAAGGTCTACAATTTTGTTTCTGGTGTCCTTTGACAGCTCTTTGGTCTTGGCCATAGTGGAGTTTGGAGCGTGACTGTTTGAGGTTGTGGACAGGTGTCTTTTATACTGATAACGAGTTCACACAGGTGCCATTAATACAGGTAACGAGTGGAGGACCGAGGAGCCTCTTAAAGAAGTTACAGGTCTGTGAAAGCCAGAAATCTTACTTGTTTGTAGGTGACCAAATACTTATTTTCCACCATAATTTGCAAATAAATTCTTTAAAAATCAGACAATGTGATTTTCTGGATTTTTTTCCCTCATTTTGTCTCTCATAGTTGAGGTATACCTATGATGAAAATTACAGGCCTCTCTGATCTTTTTAAGTGGGAGAACTTACACAATTGGTGGCTGACTAAATACTTTTTTGCCCCACTGTATATTGCAGTTGTATTTTCTTGTGTGGAGCCTTTATGCTGGATATTTACCAAGTATGTGGAAGATGGAGATTCATAAGTGTTTTTTATTGGAAAAAGAAATCTCTGGTTAGTTGGAATTGCCCTTTATTTTATTTGATCTCATATTGGGTTTTGCCATTTTTTTAAGTTTGCAAATCTTTGTACATTCAATAAACATCACCAGCATGGTTGCACCACCTGTCATTGTGTACTTGTGTAGAAGCTGATGCAAAATACAAAACCTGTCAACTCAGAATTTTATTGATCAAAGAGTATATTAAATTCTGGAGATGAGTGAAAAAAATGTTGGCATTATAAAATCATTTTAACTAGTTTGCTATAGTCTGTACTGTCATCTGACAGGGATGCTCTTGAGCTGTGGTTAATAAATCATATTATTAATAATCATATTCGATTCAGTGTGTGAGAAAGTAGTCTGGACTAAGGCAGAAATAAACAATGTTTTATATTTTATGCAGCTGCTCCACCTGTGATGTAAATTACACCGTCTTACCTGTCTGCTAGGGTCCCACAGCCCCTATTAGCAAATGAGCATGTGCTGCTCAAATATTTGTGACAGTGTCAACTGTGTGCAGTACGTGTCTCCTCCATGAAAAATGGTGGCACCAAAAGTGAAATCAAAAAAAGACTGCTGATCAAAGTATGTACAAAAGAAAAACACCCTTGTTTTGAGAAAAAAATGGAGGAAGGGAATTTGCTGTCTATTTGTTTAACATTTGGGGTAATGTATCACTCAAAAAAACAAGAGGATCAGTAAGAAATCACTTAGATTTCTTTTTATTATGGTCTTTTAAAAACAGAGTTGTCAACGAAGAACATTATTGCCACTTGTTAGACTCTAATGAAAACTTAACACACCTGAGTGGGTTATTTATGTTCATACAGTAGTTCATGAAAATAAGTGCCTGTACTCAGTCAAATCCCCTTGACAGTTACGTGAAAATTAGTATGTTCTTCTAAATGTGTTGAGGAACCTTTTTTAAATAGGAGAAAGAGGATGATAGTGGTATTTGAGGAAGGAGGAGTATTACAGCTGAAGATGTGGTGCACAAGTAGATAACAGAGCTGCAAGAAGCAAGAGATAAAACTCTTTTGTAGATGAATAGATTAAGGCACTGATGTAACCTCAGAAACTTGAACATTTTGAGATGGTCGCAAATAGTAAAGATTTTGTTGAAAACCTGACGCATTAATTGATGCATTAATCTCAAGCTGTACAAATCTAAAAAGGTCATGTTACACTCATTATTTTGGGTGTGTTTTTTAATGTTTGTTCCTTTGGAGAAAATATTTTGCTTTTGTCTATTCAAGTGTGCATTTTGTAAGTCTTTTGACGCAGTTTGGAAATTTTAAATGAAACAAGAAGTGTTTTTACTCTGTTGATGTCTTATTGGGAACATTCAAGATATCTTTTCATATAGCCAGCTGCTTTGCAGACCACAAAACAAGTGTATTCAAACAAATGCATAGCTACATGCATGTTCCACTGATGCAATGTTCATCTCTAAATTGGGCATGCATTAACATGCATCCATACACACATTTATTTTCAGATGTTCATATGTTTATTAGTTAAATTTAAAGTAAAGTAGAGTGTTTAAAGTAGATGGTCACTGAATTATAATCCGATTAGTGCTGTTTAAGAATTATTCAGTTTTGTTCAGGGATGACTATGCACTCAGAGACAACAGCTTTACATTTCCTGTGAAATACATAGCATTACTTGCTTGTCAAAAAATGTTAATCAACTGCTGGGAGCGTTGAAGGGGATGGAAGTCATCAACATTTACACCGATCAAAGGTTCATATGTGTCTCATTAGCAAGATCACAGCTTTGTTTATGTGTCTGTGTGTGAAAGGTTAATAAAGGCAGGCTCAGTGTTGTGATACGCCTCATAACACTGTGTCATCACATGTCTAGTTGAAATGACTGCCACTGCAGAAGTCAGGACACACACAGCATAGAAAAATCTAAAACACCTGTTCAGTGATAATTTGAAATATTCAACGCTTGTATTACTTGAAATATGCACAATATCTTTACTCATGTCAATATGGTACAGTATATAAAGGAAGGAATTAACTTTATCTTAATTATTGAGGGCAATTTTCTTGGGTTCTGGGTTACTTAAGGTACACAAGCATGTCACGGTGACAGATGAATATAACTTCAGATTATTTAGATTAGACTAGATTGGAGGTTACAGATTGTTCTCTCTAATTGATTCAAACGACTCTATCCTCCTGTCTCTCCAGTTTAAGATTGAGTTTGGAGGCTGGAACTAAAACCCCCACAAACAGAGGGATCCCGCTTCTGACACCAATTGTAATGGAAGAATTATTCACCAAGCTTTGACAGAAGATGTTCTGTCTGACATGTTACTAACATTCAAACAGACTTTGAGTTAAACATTATTTCTAACTCAAGACTTATTAGACACCAGTTCCTACTGGGTGCCTCAGGTCCTAATGGGTTAATGTCAGTACACCTGTCATAACTGCCATTGCATGTTTAAAGCAGGCTTTTATTTTACCATTACAACTACTATGACTTATTTTCATTTAAATGAAAGAAATTTAAATAATTCTCTTTTTATTGAAGTGTGTGATTGACCTCCTTTCTTATATTCACATAATTTCTTGTGAAATGAATATGCATTAGTAAATGCAGACTTTATGGATTCTGCTCACTGAGCAGCTCAGATTACATGGATCTGCTCTAGCATATTTTATAGGAAACACAACTATTCTCTTTTTTATTGTTATGCTTGTAAAGAGAAACACAGTGAATCCTGTTAATGCAAGACAGGTATCAGAAAACACAGAGTGATCTCTCTCCTTGACACTGCAAGTAACTGTCTGACCTTTGCTCACCACCTGGTCTGTCCTAGCTGCAGTGTTTTGTACCCAGCTGGCATCGATTCAGCATGTAGCCTGGCAATCCCCTCATCTCTCTACCCCAATTTAAGCTCCTGCCATCTTTTACAGATAGGTCAATCCATTTGCCCTGTGCCGCTCTTGTTCATGGCAGATTGTTGTCATGAGTCAGCTGGCCTGTCATTTTATTCCTCATTGAGCTTTTATCGCTCTTCTCAAGTTCATTGTCACCTTTACATGTCCATGTGCTTTGATACTAGTAATGCCTGTTCTCAGCCGACTCCTAATGTGCTTAAAGGTAAACAAAAACATAAACTTCAGTGTATGAGATAGATTAGTGCTGTATTAATATCAAAGCTGGAACAAATCAAAGTAAATTTTACCAAAGTTTCTTGCAACCACTTATCCCACGCCCAATATTAATACAGCATTCTGTCTTCATGTCATTGGCAGTTTTTCATAGCTTAAAGGGCAGCTCTCTGAAGGAACCTCTTTTGTTGGCCTGTTTCAGTTTCTCAGTTAAAAGATGACACAATACAAAGTCTCTTGGCACAAATGTCATAATGGATATGTAATTCAGGGACTTTTTGTATTTAAGACATTTGTGTTTTTGCATCACAAGAGAACTCAGACCTCTAAAAAATACTGAATATTGTATCCTCCATGATTAGTAGTATTAAAGCATTTCATTTGTTTTTAACACATCTTGGTCAGAATACAAAAAACAAGCAAACAAAAAAAAAGCATGACACCTCACAGGCAAAAGATTATCTTAGTTCTTGACTTGCCTAGCACCCCACATACAGCCAAAAATAATCACAATGGTTTGTGTGTGTGTGTGTGTATATATATATATATATATATATATATATATATATATATATATAATATTATCTACTCATGTTGAAATATGTTGGCACACAGTGCATAGTCCTGGCAGCAGTTAAGCTGTTTGCATCATGTGGAGGTACAGCTTTCCATTTCTCTGCAGTGCTGCACTTGCCATGTGCTACCCTGGCACATGTTGGCCTATCTTTGGCAGAGGTTGAATGTTAACTTCTTCCCACAGGTGATCTTGTGTGGCATAAGGTTGGAACAGGCCATATCAACACATCACTAACTTGATACCTCTCTGGCTACTATTCAGTTGTTCAGCCTGTGCATTCCTTTTCTCTCTGCAAATCTTTGTTGTCCTGTAGTTGCTTAGCAAAGTGTTTGTCAGCATCAGAATGTCATTGATTGTTCAAATGTTTTGATTCATGGTCTGAAGCATTTATCTGAGTATCTGCTGTCATTTGCAAAGAAAACTCCAAATGTGGAACAGCCATGTGACTTGTAAACAGTGTTCGTGCTTTATGTCCTTGTCTCATAGTTCCATGGTGTTTTTTAGCAAACATGTTGTAGCTGCTTATTGATCATTGTGTGCAGGTGTTGGGGTCTTTGTTGCAGCACGGCAGTGCATGGTGACAGGAATGGCAATGCATCTACTTCCTTGAGCTTCAGCATGGCTTGGTCATTGAGAATTTGATGCTGTACCAACCATGCAGTTCTCATACTTAGGCTGTGACTACATCATTGTCCTAGAGTGGCATGGAGTTGTAGTACAGGGATGGACAATTCCAAGCCTTGAGGGCTGCTATACTGCATGTTTCAGATGTTTCCATGCTTCAGAACATCAGATTCCAATAAACAGGTTGTTAACAGACTTCTATAGAACTTGCTAACATATTAAGCATTTATATCAAGTGTGTTGAAGCAGGGTAACTTCTAAAATATTCAGGACAGTTACCTTCGAGGCCTGAATTGTCATCCATGTTCTGGAGATTTCTGTGGTTGAACAGAACTGTGCCAGTATGGAGCTTGAGGTGTAGTGCAGTCATGAGAATACATGGGTTTTACATGGATTTTTGTGGGAACCTGATGTTTACGTGGATGTATGTACATGTGTAGACTCAGGATAGCATAGAAAATAGCAAGGGCAAACATATTTAGCAAGTACGTCACAGCATTAAGATTACCTGCCACTGAAAGAGGTTTCCGTAATTGGTTTCTGTTCAGCTGCATCCTAATAGATTGAATAGATTGTGGAGAGTGTGGCAAAGTTGGCGTTCTGTGTAAATAAGATCTTACCTTTCAAGCCACTTAGTTGGTAAATATCTACTTTAGTGAGCTCTTCAGACCTGCTTAGGGTTAAATGATTCTGCCCTCTATCTTATTTCTAACTACTTGAATGCTTTATTCTTATGAAACAGTGGCATGATCACTGACTTCAGCCTTTACAATTGGTAGCTTTGGATCGTTCAGCAGGAATTATTGACACTATTTTATTGAACAAAATAATTGGGTTTTAGGCTGGCTTGATTTAGTTAAAACAGTAACTTTGTATTCTGATACATTTCTATCTTTCTCCTTCTCACATTCAGTGAAAAGAAAATATTATTTTGGTCATTCATTTCCATGGCCCCAAAGCCAAGTTTGTATTTGAGCCATTGACCAAGCTTTTGGGTGCAGTTCATTGCAAATGGCATTTTCTTGGCTGTAAATCAACAGCCTGCTCCGTTTTTTTTTTTTGCATGGGCAAAGCTTCCATTGTCTAGCCTCTGACTGCCAGGATGCCCGCTGTACCAGATAATACCCTGCAGGTTAGTGGATTTGGCAGCTATTTTTCTATGATTCACTGGTTTAATGTCATTTTGTCCAAGGCTGTGTGGATTTGTTTGCATGCCCATCAGGGTCATAGAGTGGAGAAGTCCCTTACCTCCAGCTCCCCTATGTCTTGTGTTTCTTGTCTTTCTGTATCAGTCTATACTACTGTACCACAACAGATATGTTCGTCTCTATTCATTCTACTTCAGGTCTCTCATCTCTAGCTTTTCCTCTCTGCCATGTATGTCCTCTTGTACCCATTTCCTTTTTTCCATACCTTCTCCTCTGTCTTCATCTCTGTAGATTTCACTTCTCTCCTTATTTTTTGTTCATCTGCTGCTCTGTTTATTCACTCCCACTCTCTTCCCTGCTGTCATTTCTGTCTTTTGGCCTTTTGTGCTTTCTGATCTTCTTTTATCTGAGCTGTCTAAATGGTGGGCTGACAGAGATAGAAACACAGATGCACATGGGGGCATATGTAGATACATAGTTATTCATAGACACTGTTTTATGCACTTTTGTTTTCTTGAACTCACAAGATGTAACATGAAATTAAACCAAATATAATGTGAATTTCTTGAACCTTTTTCATACATTGTTGATTTTCTAATATTGATATAGTTATAACCAAAGACCTCATCCGTAATTTAGGAAGTGTTTTTTTTTCAGCATAGGCTCAAATCCCCAATGCCCCACCATCACACACACACACACACACACACACACACACATACAAGTGTGTTTTGTTATCCTTATGGGGACCGTCCATTGACTTCCATTGATTTTAGTAACTAGATTTATACCTAACCCAAACCCTTTTCCTAACCTTAACCATTACTGATCTATAACTAACCCTAAGACTAACTAAAACTCTATTCACACCATACCTATAAATCTAACCCCTAACCCTAAAAAGGGGAGTCCCCCTCATGGGGACCAGGCTTCGGTCCCCACAAGAACCCTCGGACCCCAGAAAGATAGTAAAAGTCAGGAAACTGGTCCTCAGGAGGTCAGAAATACACACACACACACACACACACACACACACACACACACACACACACACACACACACACACACACACACACAAAGCTATTACTGTGCATCTTTACTAAGAATAGGACTATTCTTAGGATGAGTCAATCTAAGCAGTGCAGAATTTATTTTCCTCTCCATGTTTTGAATCAACAGCCTTCAGAAATTAAAACCATGGCAACAGCCTCAGCAGCTCTAACTATGGGATCTCAGTCACACTTTGACATCACTATGAAAGCCACAGATTGTCAGACATGTCTAGTTCTTGGCCATATACTTTTTGACCATTTAAACTTGCATCACTTTTGAATCTAATATACATTAAGTTTGTTTAACATCTTAGTTTCAAATGCCCTTCTCACTTATTTTATTATGTTGAAACCATTCAGATACACAGTAGGCCTTTGTCATAGATGCTTTGTGTATTCACAATTGACTGGGCACAGTTTAAATCTGCTGAAAGACTGAACATAATGGAAGAAACACCACGGAGGAAACTACAGCGTTTTGCAATTTATTTCTGACTTTTGTTTAGTAAAGACATAGTTTTGGCTGGTCTCCCATCAGTTTTGCAAAACTAACACACTTGTATGTGTTTATTTCATTGTTTTGTTGAAAAGCCCAATTTAACTTTAATTTGATAATTTATTTAGATTTCATAGATTTTTAATTGTTTTGTCCTTAAAGTGATGTACAGTCCTTATAATCTTAGACAATGATCAAATGAATGGATTTGTAATCTGTAAATTAATTTCATTAGACCGTTAGTAAAAATAGCTATTTATTGATTATTAATTTGGGTTTGTGGTTATTAGATTTTATAAGGTTTTTCAAGAAATTACAAATTAGAAAATAAATCTTGAAAAAACATAATGTTTCACTATAAGTCTAAATCAGGCATCCCCAACCCTGGTCCTCGAGAGCTACTGTCCAGAATGTTTTAGATGCATCCCTGCTCCAACACAGCTGAATCAAATGAATGACTCGTTAGCAGGCCTTTGCTAAACTTGATGGCTTGCTGAAGAGGTAATTCAGTTAATTGATTCAGCTGTGTTGGAGCAGGGACACATCTAAAACCTTCTGGACGGTAGCTCTCGAGGACCAGGGTTGGAGATGCCTGGTCTAAATGCTCCTAAGCAGGTAGAACAATAGATTTAAAAGAGATGCTCTAACAATTCTGCCAATGGCAAACCATGTACAACTACATCTCTTTTTTCACATCACATAGCTTTTTTCAAAGTGAAACTAATGAGTTTTAGTATTGTAGGTCTTTGCAATTAGTTTTTCAAATAGCTGGATAATGGACTACTCTGTTTCAAGTATCCAAACAAACCATGCTTTCCTTTGTAGCTGGAAATTGTTCTACTGTATTTGCATGTAAATTTGTTGAGTACTGTATGAATCATGCTGATCACATCTGTGTGCACTCTTGTAAACATTCAAACAAGCAAAATCATCCCAACTGAAAAGAAATGTATCATCAGCACAATTAAATTGGGTCAGTTAGAGAGTCATAAAATTGATTAAGTGTTTTATTCTATTAACTTCCATCCAGCTATCACTTAGAATCCTCAGGTCAAGATCTTAAGTAATACAGTTATCTGGAGCTAAGAGAGATTTAAAGGCATCTAGATATGAAGACATGTAGAGAAGTTTACTTATTTCTCTTAAGAGGACTTGAAGTGCAGACAACTGCCACAACAAATTGGGTGAAAACAGAAATTGAATAAAGAAACGAGTTGAGGTATCAACAAGAATAACCAAATAATATTGAACTGGAGAACAAATAAAAACAACACAGCCAGCAAACAGCAGAAGCAACAGTAGAATCTAACAAAAATTTGTGAAACTCAAGAGCATAATACAGTGGGGCAAAAAAGTATTTAGTCAGTCACCAATTGTGTAAGTTCTCCCACTTAAAAAGATCAGAGAGGCCTGTAATTTTCATCATAGGTATACCTCAACTATGAGAGACAAAATGAGGAAAAAAAATCCAGAAAATCACATTGTCTGATTTTTAAAGAATTTATTTGCAAATTATGGTGGAAAATAAGTATTTGGTCAATAACAAAAGTTAATCTCAATACTTTGTTATATAGCCTTTGTTGGCAATGACAGAGGTCAAACGTTTTCTGTAAGTCTTCACAAGGTTTTCACACACTGTTGCTGGTATTTTGGCCCATTCCTCCATGCAGATCTCCTCTAGAGCAGTGATGTTTTGGGGCTGACGCTGGGCAACACGGACTTTCAACTCCCTCCAGAGATTTTCTATGGGGTTGAGATCTGGAGACTGGCTAGGCCACTCCAGGACCTTGAAATGCTTCTTACGAAGCCACTCCTTCGTTGCCCGGGCGGTGTGTTTGGGATCATTGTCATGCTGAAAGACCCAGCCACGTCTCATTTTCAATGCCCTTGCTGATGGAAGGAGGTTTTCACTCAAAATCTTACGATACATGGCCCCATTCATTCTTTCCTTTACACGGATCAGTCGTCCTGGTCCCCTTGCAGAAAAACAGCCCCAAAGCATGATGTTTCCACCCCCATGCTTTACAGTAGGTATGGTGTTCTTTGGATCCAACTCAGCATTCTTTCCCCTCCAAACACGACAAGTTGAGTTTCTACCAAAAAGTTCTATTTTGGTTTCATCTGACCATATGATGTTCTCCCAATCCTCTTCTGGATCATCCAAATGCTCTCTAGCAAACCGCAGACGGGCCTGGACGTGTCCTGGCTTCAGCAGAGGGACACGTCTGGCACTGCAGGATTTGAGTCCCTGGCGGCGTAGTGTGTTACTGATGGTAGCCTTTGTTACTTTGGTCCCAGCTCTCTGCAGGTCATTCACTAGGTCCCTCCGTGTGGTTCTGGGATTTTTGCTCACCGTTCTTGTGATCATTTTGACCCCACGGGGTGAGATCTTGCGTGGAGCCCCAGATCGAGGGAGATTATCAGTGGTCTTGTATGTCTTCCATTTTCTAATAATTGCTCCCACAGTTGATTTCTTCACACCAAGCTGCTTACCTATTGCAGATTCAGTCTTCCCAGCCTGGTGAAGGTCTACAATTTTGTTTCTGGTGTCCTTTGACAGCTCTTTGGTCTTGGCCATAGTGGAGTTTGGAGCGTGACTGTTTGAGGTTGTGGACAGGTGTCTTTTATACTGATAACGAGTTCACACAGGTGCCATTAATACAGGTAACGAGTGGAGAACCGAGGAGCCTCTTAAAGAAGTTACAGGTCTGTGAAAGCCAGAAATCTTACTTGTTTGTAGGTGACCAAATACTTATTTTCCACCATAATTTGCAAATAAATTCTTTAAAAATCAGACAATGTGATTTTCTGGATTTTTTTTCCTCATTTTGTCTCTCATAGTTGAGGTATACCTATGATGAAAATTACAGGCCTCTCTGATCTTTTTAAGTGGGAGAACTTACACAATTGGTGGCTGACTAAATACTTTTTTGCCCCACTGTATACAGTATGGTATATAATAGTGATTGGTGATTACTGGGTATGATCTGCTGAGTTTATTGGAAGATGAGAAGCAGGTGTGAAAATAGTTGAACCAACAAGGAGACATGAAGGTCCAGGGACGTATGATTTATAATTTCAGAGTATGAGGAAGTGTATGTCTGATAAGTAGTGGTAGCTCTTGTATTTTCAGAGAAGAAACAGAACAAGATTATATTTTGCTAAATAAGTAGACAATATGTATGAAGTTTTGGAATCTTGTGATTGTTTTCTTTGAGCTCTGACCTCATGGTTGGCTAAAAAGATAAATCACATTCTTTTTTTAACTCTCAGACAACACAAAATAGAATAAATCAGTACAAACTGGCTTGTTTTATGTCTTGCCCATTAGGCATAGACTTTGCACAGACACACCCACTGGGAGTCATTTAATACATCTGACTCATGTGTTTACATTTTATTTCTTGGAAAGGCTATTTAGATTTTAAAGTCTTATCTCTTATGGTTGAACTGGTCAACAAAGGAAAAGTGTTGACTTACATGTTTGACTTATTAACACACTCAGCTTTATTCATTCAGCTTTTTAAAAACATTTTTCACGAACACTATTTTGCTAAGCGCAAAGACTTCCTGATTCCTTTTAGCTTATCAATCATGCCAAGTTAAGGTTAGGAAAATAAAATTGGAATTTATAAATTTATTGCAGAATACTTGACAGGTATTTTTCTATTTGATGCATTTTGTCTAGTTAATTGTCTCATCTTAAATATACAAGACAGCTTGAGTTTGACATTCTAATACTGTCTTAGTCTTGTTCTTCTGTCACTCTTTTTCACCTCCTTTCTAAATAAAAAAATATATATTTATCATATTTTATTTGTGTTAATATGGTCTAAAATATCCACTTGTTGGGAGATTCACAAGATGCATATATACAGTGTTTGTTGATGTATAATATGATGAAAGAACAACCTGAGTCCCAAACAACAACATATTTAAAATGTAATGAATACCTGCAATGAAGAAATCATTTGACTCACTGCATATCATAAACATGTAGACTCACATTTCTAGTCCAGGGCTCGTCTTCCTTTTCCTTAAATGTATCCATGTAAACTAAAGCAAATCTGTACATATTGTATAGTACTTATTTGGTAGCAGGCTTGAACCATAAAAAAAAAATTATATTAAAATTCTTTAAGATTCACTCATGTATTTTTCTTACCCTTTTAAATATTTGATGTGACAAGGTCAATAATAGTTTTTGTAATAATGGACTGATTCATGACTGTTTCAGGACAATAAGGACCACATGCATACAATGAACATACAATGTGTATTGAAAAGAGTTTCAAGATGCATTACTGGTCTTTTTAGTTGTTTCATGACAACCCCATCCTCTGTACACTTTATTGTTATGATTAGTAATACATTTGACAATTAACAATCAGAGCTTTTTCACAAATGTTTCACCCAGCAGGCGGGGCTGGATTAGGATTAGCATATTGTAGAAGTGAACATGTGAATCTTTACATTGATAACATTTAGAGTCAAAAATATTATCTGATTAGATGAGATGGGAACATTTTATTACTTATAAATGTAAGACATCAAAGGTCTAGATAAATTGAAGAGGAGTTAAATGTTTTTCTTTTGAAGCATCTTAAAATGTTGCCTTAGTGTGTAGGAGTAAAAAAAAACTGTAAACAAGCAGACAGTGTTATTATATTTGAATATTTTCTTTTTCATTAAAATAAAAAGGTCACCCAAAAAGCATATGGTAGGTGAATTGCAATGTCTTTTTAAATCTGTAACTAAATAATAAATGAAAATGTTCTAATAATATATATTTCTGTAAAACGCTTTGCACTGGGTTAGTTTAATTATAAAGAAGGAAGTTGGGCTGTCAATGTGACTCTGGTCAGCAATTTTTTTTTTTTTAATGTTTACATCTAGATACAAAGGGAAATGAAAACAGAAACAAGCCACGGAAGAAGAGTAAAAATAATTTATAAATTAAGAATATGATAAATAATGTAATGGTGTTTTTTTATTAACTAATTAATTAACCTCATTCCATTTTTCTGTTTTAAAATTGTGTTAAAAGTCTTAATAGCTGAAATTCAAAAGAAAGAAAGAAACAAAATTCGACTTACTGGAAAGTTTTTCATTTTGCATTTTTATATTTTTATCTCTACGGCTTTTTGCTTTTTAATTTTAAATCTAAATATATGTCATTTTTCATCCATCCATCCATCCATCCATCCATCCATCCATCCATCCATCCATCCATCCATCCATCCATCCATCCATCCATCCATCCATCCATCCATCCATCCATCCATCCATCCATCCATCCATCCATCCCAAAATGCAGGAATTACTTGAAGACATGCAATAACACTAAACTTGGCCCTTCATTTATGTCAATCAGTTTTTGCAGACTCCAGAAACCCTGCTCTTTAGTTCTGCTGTTACCATGTCCTCACTAACAAAAACAGGGACACATGACTACAGTAAACATTACATTACTATTTTCTGTTACACAGAGCAATTTGTGAACTGAATATTTACATTCATCCAAGTGTTTGTAAATGGAACATCTCTATGTTTCAAACTAAGGCCTAAATTGAATCTCAGTGCCTGTTGTTGTCTCTCTTTATATGACTATCAATGTTTTAATGAGTCTGGGACCTATGGTGAGGCTACAGTAAACAGTTTACTCCCCATATTGAAAACATTACAACAAATTCTACTTTAGAGAATTACTATACGCAGATGTTGTGTTTTTATTCCAGTGGAGAGAACGTGAAATTTTATTGAGGCAGGATTTTCTTATTCTCTTTGCTCCTTTAGGACACATTAAAATTATACATTGACTTAGAGGAAAAAATGGTAAATAAGCAAGAATCTAATACAGAGTCAACATTTTTGCTGTAATGATTGAGGTTAAAGATAAACATATGTACAATATGTAGTCGGGTTATGTAGCTTTAGAATGTGCTGACTTTTATTATTTAATTCAAAATTATTATTTTTTTTAAGCTTCACATACCAAACCAGTAAGTTTTCACTGTGAGACAAAATATTTAAAACTTCATCCAACATTAAAAATGTTGCACTTGCCCATAATCCTTATTACATGTTTCCTATAAGTAGGGTTACATATGTTTGTAGTTGTAATTTTTACCTAATCACAAATACTTCAACGTAACTTTCAATCACTGCAAACTGTAAGTAGATCCAACTTTGTTATATACTTTTTTATGTTTTCCAGCTGTAATTTTAACAATTATTTAGCATCATAATCTAAAACTACACTTTTTTGTACTTGCCAAGAGAGGGTTAGTCAACAACTTCTGTTGAGCACAGAAGCTATAGCTAGCCAATAAATTCAGTTGAAGAAGCCTTATAGTAAACAAAATTATGGCCTAAATTTCAATTATATCACACATCTTGGTTCACTTGAAACTACCTGCTAATATGAAGTGTTATTAACTTCTGTGGTGTTCACAGACAATTATTAAAGATACATAAATGAACATATTGCACTGGAAAATGATGATCTGCTCTCCAGTTTAATCATGTTTTTTAAAGATTACATATGTTTTTATGTGGATGAGTCATCTAGACACTTTGCAAAATGCCTGGAAATCTGCATACATAAAACATGTTCAGTGACTTTCCTTATACCAGTTGTGTGTGCACCTGGTTTTATGAGAAAATGTGTGAGGGCTAAAGGGATTTTACTGTTTACATACATGTTGGATTTATTTATTTATTTTTTTATTAATGGTCATCGAGTAACATCATATTTTACTCATTAGTCTTATCTGACTCTGTCTACTGGTTGTTTCATTTTTGTCTATATCTATCACTACATCATAATACAATTTAGCAAGTAACAATTGTCATTCCCAGCTGTCAGTACTGTAAATATGTTGTTAATCTGTTAAAAGCCAATATCATATAGTACACCATCTCAAATGTTTTATACATCCAGGGGTAAGTGGGATGTATAGTTGTTTATGGTTGAACAGAAGGCTTTTTTGCCTTCTCTCTTTTGAGAGGCCTGTGGGAATGAACAAAAAAAACAAAACAAAAAAAAAAACAAGCCAGTGCATATAGTGAGTGTGCCTACTTTAAAATGGAGGCAAGCTTTGACAACAAGGTAAAAGGCAACCTTGTGACACAACATCCATCCATGCGTTTTCTGTTCCTACTTCTTTGTATGCCTGGTTGCTGGGGGTGGTGGTGGTGGGGGCCTAGTGTTTATCTCCAGCAGTCATTGGTAGAGAGGAAGGGTAAACCCTGAACTGTTCACCAGTCCATCACTGGGCCTGATTTATTTATTTATTTATTTCAAACATGCTCCACCTTCACCATATTTACAAGAATATTTCCATTTTATTATGTGTTTGAAAAGGAGTAGGCGGATGTATAAACATGTTTATGCATAGAGGCAAGCAAGCATTAATTGACACATCAAGGTCCAATTTGGAGTCACAAAATCACCTAACACTCATGTTTTTGGTCTGTGAGAGAATAAACAACTTGGTGAAAACCCACACATGCAGCAGGAAAACATGTAAACTCCATGAAGAAAGGCCCTCAGACATGTTTCAAGCACACAACCTTCTTGCTAAAAGGCAAAAGTGCCTGTGTGTATATCTATATAAAGCATATATACACATACACACACAATACAAAAACTAGCACAGCATGTGGTGTGTCAATTCTCATACAAGCCATATTTTTCTCTTGTTTTCTAAAATTCAGTGAACGTTTCTTAGTCTTTGTTTCTTTCTTTCTGTATGAGTTGCTGTCATTGTTTTTCATAAATCCTGTCTTTTCTCACTCTTTTATCTGAAGGTATCCCCAGTCATAACATAAGGTTAAAAAGCAATTTACCTTCTTTGACTGGATGAGTCTGAGTTTGTATTCATTTAGACACACTCCAAAAAGAGTTTGTTTGTTATTTTGTAATATTGAGTTTATTAAAGAGGCCATTTCATACAAATTTCAGGACTTTGTGGTTATTTCTTAAGTATTAACCAGTAATATGAACATTTTTCTGTCTAAAAAATGTCAGGAAACACTTATTAACAGACCTTTCAATCTGTCTGCATTAAAATTCGGGGGGTTCCAGCTCATTCCGTTAGGTTTCAAGCAGCAGCTCATTAATATTCATTATTCAAATTTGCTGGACTCAGATTGGCTAACAAACTAGCCTATGAGAGCAAGGTATACTGTTTCCTGCCCCTCTGCGCATGGTAACATCAGGCGTTCTCTCTTCCTGTTTGCTACATCTTATGCTTCAGCATTTTAGCCAGCAGCATGCTAGGCGTGGTTTCAGCTGCAGGAGCTGCCAAATACTAACGAACAAAGGAGTTGTGACGAAACAGATACAGGCCGTTCGGACTCGGGAGAACTCGGGTGTTATCGCCACCTGCGTAGTTTGAGAGATAAAAACTGAAAGAGGTTGTTGACCTGTTTTTACACCCATAAAGGTAAGAACACCTTTGGAGCTAAAATATTCAACAGAAACCTCAGAAAAAACATTTTTAATGGAAGGGCCTCTTTTAATAGAACTATTGTATTTTACTATTATTAAACAGTGATTCTCCCCTCCAAAATATGTACAAATAATTTTGTTAAAAATAAAAATGATACAAAAGTATTTCATTTGAATTGCAGCTATCGACAGATGGGTCGTAAAATTTTACTTAGCTGGTCACATGACACAGACACTTAGGGTTGGACAAACACATTTGGTACGAACTGATGCAGTGACGCCACTGCAAGGAGATTTGCCAACATACAGTTTACAAGACATAAAATAATGGTCAGGTAAATATCACTATGATTAGTGAGGATACAAAGGCCTTAATGTCTTTAAGTTTAATGGCTGTAATTATGTCAACTTTGACATTTAACCTAACTTTATGGCACTATTTCAGAGAAAATAGCCTGGACAAGCCACCACTGGCACATTTTATTTACATAGATTTAAGATATATTTCTTTAAATATAGCAGAGTGTAATATAAGGCATGGGAGAGGAATTATCAGGGTCATTAGCAGATTTTTTCACATGACTTTATACTTGTGGTCTGTCATTCAAACACACAAGGTGCTTAAAACACCTCTGAGCTCCGTAGGATGTCCGGATTCTGGATCCACATCCTCATTCAAACCTGATGAAAATTTTTTTTATCAAACACTGAATTTCAAGTTTCAGGAAATCTTAATATCTAACTGACAAACTCAAGCAGCTCATTGTTGGTGAACTGATTAGTTATCAGTGCAACGCATCACAGAGAGCAAGAGCTTCTTGAGATTAATCTTAAATGTTGTTGAAGTAATGTTTAGATGTTTAACTCGTTGGGTCCAAAACAAAGAGATTGAATATTGTAGTTTTTTCTTTGACGGTCTAATAAAGTTTGTTTCTCTTTAAACAAGTCACTCTGGAGCGACAGCTGGAACTCAATTTCTTGGTTTTTGCAAGTTTTGTTTTGAAACTTTTGTCAAATATCAATAAGCCTTAGCTAACTTAGTGAGCTGGCAAACGACACAACCAGCCAATGATTTTGGCTGGAGTTCCATCATTTACACACAATAGTCAAAGTTCATTCATTTGCTCTGAGGCATTGTGACAGTTTATCTGACCTTCTCACACGCAGGTGCATAGCCCAGCCTATTTTTAGCATCTGTCAATCACTGCTATTCAGAAAAAAATCTGCAGAACTATGAAGTTGGAATTTAGTCGGAGGAACTTTCTTCATCCGAGACACTGTTAGGCTGAGAGGCAAATAAAGTTTGAATAGCATTCCTACTTTTCATAGAATCAACAGGATGCTCTCTGCGGTTTCCTTCTTCTTTAGATATACTTTGTGCGTGACACTAGTGAATTGGCTGTGATCTTCATTCTTGGTTTTAAATCAGTTGGATTCTTTGTGAAAGACTCCTTTGTATCCACAACCAGGAGGGCTACATAGATCCAGATCTTTGTCACACAACAAAATGTCAGCAGCCATTGCTGAAGCAGCCCTGGAAAAAATAAATAGAAAATAAATGTATTCATAAATAAGCAACACATTTTTATGCTGAGAGATTTAGATTTAACAAAATAACTGTAAGTAATTAGACTAGTTGTTTTAATGTGTTTTAAGCTTGATATAAACTTTTTGTGATTCCTTTTGATTGTAATGTTTCTTAATTTTATTGAGCTGTGCTCTATGACCTGAAGTATAAAGGGTATATGTAAAATATGCCTGAGCTTTAACCTACACCTTTTCTGTCTTTTGTTTATGTGCAGATTGTGATTTGTAAGAATGCATAACATTTATTTAATTATGAATGTACCTTCAATAATTTTTGTTATTGTTGTGACAGTAATAAATTAACAATTAAAAACATAAAATGTGGACATTTACATAGATATTTTTTTTGTCTGTGGACTTAGTTTGTTGGTTTCTTGAGTAGATTTCACAATCACATTATGATTTGTTTCATTACAGTGCAGTAAAAGCTTTTTATGTTCAGTGAGCATCTACACTATTTCCTCTTATTTTTAAAAAAAGCTGGGATTTTGTTTATGTTGTGCGCACCTGTGTTGTTCAGTGTCATCAGTTTCTCAGTATATATTTTTATATATTCTGAGTTTTTTTCTCCTTTTACTGTTGTCTAGTACATGTTAGTTTGAACTCATGTTGTGTTTCTTCCTTCATCATTCCTGGACTGATGTGGATTTTGTTGTTTTGTATTGAGTCCTTTGTGGCACTTTCATTCAATTTTGGGTGTTTTTCTCCATCTGGGTTTTCTTCAATTCACTTTCCACTTCTTTACAAATGAAACTTCTGCATTGACATCAGTGTTTGTCGTTCAGTGTCTTGACAGGTTTCAACCTAAATGGACCAATCATCAAAGAAGGGTTTAAAGAAGGTTGATTTAATTAGCTCATTTATGATATTAAAAAAATTGGAAGCAGGAAAACACAATCTCCGCTACGGCTCAGTGCACATGTCACTCTTTTATTTTAAAATATGGTGAGTAAATGTTATTGAAGAAACTGCCATGTAATTTCAACAAAGTAGTAAAAATCAATGAGGTGGACAATTTTCTCTTTGTACTAATCATTATGAACAAAGGGACAAGAATGTATCCACTTCAATGAGTTAAGGAGATTAATTCCTTTTGTACCAAATTACAGTTAAAGAAAACATTCTTTTTAATCCTTTCTGGCATATATGATGTTTTTAAACAAACTGTTCTTAAATAATACCAGTAAAAATGAGCTTAATATGTTAACAAGTTTAGAAAATTTAATCTCTGCCATTGTAAATACTATTCTAAATAATTCTGAATCAGTCTGAACCCTATATATGGCTCTGTAAATGTTTACTAACTTGTCTTTTAATTTTTCATGTATTAGGTCTTTAATCCTAATGTCTGAACCTGTAAAATGTACTGATTTTACTTGTTTTCAAGTTAACTATTTTGGGTCCTCTCCCTTGTAAACACAGGACAAAAATATACATCTAAAAGCTAATTTAATCACTTTATGAGATTTGATAAGCAAGCATTATTATACTATTCTTTATCTAAAACTGTTTGGTGCCATGTAATAAGGTTATTCTGTTAAAGATGTTGCAGTTAGTTTGCACATGATTCCAGGAATGAAAAGACTTCAGTTGCTATAGACATGGTGTCCCTGTTCAAAAACTAAAAAAAAAGAGAAGCACCTAGCAAAGTTCACCTAATCTCTCAATATTTAATGATATTACTGTAGCAAAGTGGAACAAAAGCAGTTTAAAATAACCAAAAACACTACAAATAATCACAAGACAAATACCAAGCAGGAGCAAGTGCCACTCTTGTAGCATCATCTTTTTACTGTTTTAAAAGGTAAATATTTGTAATGACAAACGCAAGGAAATTAAGGAATTTCACGTCAAAAACTAAGCATACTAATAATGAAATAGCTTGAAGGACACTTGAATAAAAAATTATTATGGTTTAATTGCATAATTCAGTAAAAGGTATAAGGACATTGCGAGAATTGGACTATTTATCTTTGTGTTCTTCCAACATAAATACAGAAAATTAGGAGAATGTTCTACTAGAATCAATCAAGATTTATCAGTTTTGGCTGTTTATTTGCTTTATTAGTATTTTCTAAGAAAGAACAAGTTGAACTGCATTTCAAGTTTCTTCAATTCGGGACTTTGGAGATTCTAGACAGTTAAGAACTCATTAACAGTCATTAATTATGGAAGTTCAAAACAGTGATGAATAGCAGCTTTTAATTACTGCACATAACAGAGTTTCATCCGACTTTTTAAGGTCAGACTATTACGTGCTCTTTGACCACTTTTAAATTCAGTACTCTCCACTCTGCCTTCCTTTACACCAAACCTCAAAGTCATGCAAAATCTTTTCCCTACACTTTCACGTTTTTATGTCTCTCATGTTCTAATTTACCTAGAAAATATATGTTCACCTCCACTAGGAGGTAATGCTTTCCTTAGAATGTATTTTTTTTCAGTTAGCAAGAAAGCTCAAAAAGTTATGGATGGATTTTTGATGACATTTATAGGAAAAGTCGAAAATGGCCGAATGAAGAAGGGATTAGATTTTGGGGTGATCTGATCACCATCTGGATCCAGGAATTTTAATAAGGATCATTCAGATAGAGCTGTTTTATGTGCATGTAATGCCACAATAAATGGTCTGAGTGCTTTGGGAAAAAAAGAGGTCATTTTAAAATTTTTGATGTAAATCACAATATTCCGGGGGGAATGAGGTGTTTGGTGGAAGTCTGCGTACTCCGAGTGCTTTTCTAGTTTTAAATGCCCACATTATCATGTTCTACATGTTTTTGTAATAATTTAAATGTTTTATGCATGTATGTCTTTGGACTGTGGGTGAAAACTGAAATGCAAATGCACACATGGGTAGAACATGCAAACTCTATGCTGAAAGGGCCCAACAGCGAGTCAAACCTAAGACTTCTTGCTGCTAGGCAACAGCACAAACCAACTGTGACTGTGTAACATGTTATGTAAATACATACTTGATTTGGGGCAGATTAAGGTAAGTAACAGAATGGTTGTCTTCCATTTGGAAATTTGTGGGCCTGGATTTCTAACCTCCCAATCTGTTTTAGGCAGAATGGTGATTCCCAAGATGGTAAATAAAAACATCTACTAAAAATGACAAAATGGAAATGATTATTTACAATCAGAATCAAACTTGCAATTGCAAGTCTTTTTTATTGTGAATCTATACATCTTAAATGTTGGATGTTTTAATCTACTTAACTGAAATTGGAAGTCATGTTAAGAACCTGTTTTTTTGTCATAAAATTGTTAAGAGAACAAAAGATCTGAACATGTGATTTGTCATTAACAATAATAAAGACAAGATTGCTTGAACTCTAAACTAGAAGGTCAGTGTTGGTGTGATGACGTACACAACAAAGAACAATGACCAAAAATATCTTCTGCCTCTTTACCAGAAAGATGCCCATTGAGACTGAACAGCAGTTTCCTTTATACATTTATTTACACACCCAGGTGTTGGAAGTAGAAAGTAAAAACTAAACCATCCAACAGTTAACTACCATATTCCATAAACCCATTCAGTCTCTAACAGCAGGGGTCATCAGTCTGTAAGTCATACATTTTAGTGTTTGGTCATCTAAATTGTCACTTTTGCATGCAGTCGGATAGAACACTTTTTCCCTTCCAGTCAGTGAATTTAGAACATTTAAAGGCTAAAGCTTCTCACCGACTGTCTTGTGTGAATTCTGTGTGAGGAGAATAATGCGATTAAAGTAGACTGTGTGATATTTCACTTGGTTAGCGCCCTGCAGCCAGATAGGAAACATGTTATGAATATGAAATTCTGCTTAAGAGGTTTGCTGCATTGACTCACTTTGCATTAGATTGAAAAGCTTTAGAGCATTTGTGACCCAGTCGCCACCCTATTAAACCAACTGATTGGCTACAAAATATAGACATCATTTTTAATTTTGGGTGCACTGGTGACTGAGTTCAAAATGAACTCAGAATTCAAGTTTTGTGAACAATAAAATGTTGGCACACACACTGATGACAATTTCCAATTTGCAATTTAGTTGCTTGAACAATGTAACAAATATTTTGTTAGACACATAAAAAACTGCAGCAGGTTAGATGTTGAGATTGTTACCAGATGTAACATCTGAGGGAGAGAATGAAAGACAAGCAGAAAAACATCTGATGTGGCAGTTTTACATGTGTTCCATCTGTGGTGCATGTAAATGGATCCTTCTTTAGTCACTGAAACAAAGAAAACAACTTCAGTATTTTATATGTCCGTTTATAAAGTTATGACATTGTGCAAATGGTTGGTATTTTTGTTGATTTATTATTCATTTTGATGTTGGAATTTAAGTATTTCTTCTCTCTGCAACATAACCATGTTCAAATTATGAAAACTAAAAAAGATTAGAAGACTGAATTTTAATTTGGATTAATTCCCATTAGATATTCTTTGCTATTGCAATTTTGTCATCTAGAAGTACATATTTGTATATTGTTATACATACCATGCACATCTCGTTTGTGGGAATAGTAAACCTCCTAACATTACCCAACCAGTGTCACCTTTAACAGTTTTGCTTCTGGATCAATAAATTGGAAATAGCAAAAATGGTGAAAGGATTATCTCCATTACCATCTGCTCAAAAGTTCACTGTATGACATTTTGATTATGTGTTTGTTTTAGACTCATGTCTCTTCCATCTAGTGAAAGTAATGCAAACACAGTATTGTTTTCTGAATCTTATGAATATTAAATGTGTCACAGCCTTCGTAAACGCAAATCAACAGCTGCAACCGCAATTGTGACTGATATTATACTGCTGGATACATTTTAGAGTATATTAATTGGGAAATGTTAATTAGTATAAATTAACCTTGTGAAACCTTCTTGAATTAAAGGAGACATATACACTACCTTAGAAGTTACATAGTTTCTTGAGGTCTTAATAAAACCTCATTGGCATTCTTTAGTCCAAATACCACAGAGTTAAAGTTCAACAGCCCCCTATTCCATCATTAATTACTCTTGTATTAAAAACAGCTGATTTCCAAGTGCAGAGTGACCCTCTTGATTTTGAACTTCCTCTCACTTTTGCAGTGTTGGTACTCCTCGATGACCCTTTAACTATCGTTTTACTTTGTGGAAGGCATACAGTTCCCAGCTGGAGAGCTGACACAAGCACACTTGATAAACCAAGTTCAGACTAACACATTAAACTGTTGAGAAATTAGTTGAATGATTAAGCAGTTGAATCGTGTTTTGCTCTCAAACACGTATCTTTACCTCATTGATTCCCCAGCAATGTTTAAAAATAATTAATAATATATCTGTACAACTACAAAAAAAAAAAAAAACTTGTTTTAAACTTTAAATCCGTTTTGTAACCACTGAAGTGAAATTGAAGTTGAAAGTACATGAATGGCAACAGCAAAACATTTTTAAGGAGGGCATTTCATACACGTTTCAGGACTTTGTGGTTATTTCTTAAGTATTAACCAGTAATATGAAACATTTTATATCTAAAAACATGTCAGGAAACACTGATTAACAGACCTTTCAATCTGTCTACTTTAAAATTCGGGTGGTTCCGGTTCCTTCCGTCAGGCTGCTTCGACTGCTTCTTCAGCAGCTCTTTCATATTCATTGTTTGAATTTGCTGGACTCTGATTGGCTAACAAACTAGCCTATGAGAGCAAAGATTACTGTTTCCAGCCCCGCTGCGCATGCCAACATTAGAGGTCGTGTCTTCCTGTATGCTACACTGTAAAAAAAAAACTGCTATTTTTACGGTACAATGCCGGCAGCTGTGGTTGCCAAAAAACTCCTGTAAAATGAGAATACGGTACCAAAAGATTTCCTTTTATACAGTAAAATACCGGCAGCCGTGGTTGCCGAAAAACTCCCGTAAATATAAGAATACGGTACCAAAAGATTTCCTTTTATACAGTAAAATACCGGCAGCCGTGGTTGCCGAAAAACTCCCGTAAATATAAGAATACGGTACCAAAAGATTTCTTTTTATACGGTAAAATACCGGCAGCTGTGGTTGCCAAAAAACTCCCGTAAATATAAGAATACGGTACCAAAAGATTTATTTTTATACGGTAAAATACCGGCAGCTGTGGTTGCTGAAAAACTCTCGTAAATATAAGAATACGGTACCAAAAGATTTATTTTTATACAGTAAAATACCGGCAGCTGTGGTTGCTGAAAAACTCCTGTAAATGTAAGAATACGGCATGAAAACATTTTCTTTTTTACGGCAAAATGCCTGCATTTGTGGTTGCTGAAAAATTCTGGTAAAAATAAAAATACGGCACCAAAATACTTTCTCTTTTTACAGCAAAATGCATACAGCTGTGATTTCAGAAAAACTCCCATAAAAATAAAAACATGGCACCAAATCATTTTCTCCTTTTACAGCACAAATACGGGAACTGTGTTGACAGAGTAGCTCTTCAAAATAACAGTTGCATAAATTTTTTCTATAAGTCAAATGCTGAAAGTTCTGGATGCAAGAATACCACGGTGTAGTGTTTTAAATCATTGTGTATTTTGAGCTTAACAAAGCAAGCATGAATGAGCTTTTTTAAATGACTAAATGTACCACAAAACTATAAAGCTGAGATTTTTTTAATGTAGAACACCTTTTATTTAACAGTCTTTAGGCAGTAAAACAAGATGTTTCTATTTTTACCTGACATTTCACATCCAATTGCCTCAATAACAGCAAGAGAGAAAAGAAACTCCTAAGAAATCCCAACCTATTGAGACCTAGGGGACATAGGAAATTTTTAACTTTTGCGTTATCCCGAAACACAAGGAGAAACAAAGCAAAATGGTTTAAACAGGCTGTGCTACAATCTGTCTGATGTTTTTATGAACAGACATTTTAATTCCTGAACAAAACAATTACCACAGCCAATTTACTATCTTGCCAACATGTGTTCTATTGTCAGAACTTTGCTCACTTTGAAAATATGTGTTTTCAGTACAGTTCTAGGATATTATGTCTGTA
Source organism: Pachypanchax playfairii (assembly GCA_006937955.1). Classification (NCBI taxonomy): domain Eukaryota; kingdom Metazoa; phylum Chordata; class Actinopteri; order Cyprinodontiformes; family Aplocheilidae; genus Pachypanchax; species Pachypanchax playfairii. The sequence goes on from SSNP01000049.1 coordinate 3,648,802, forward strand.
TACACACAATTTAGCTTTTCACAGAATCAAATTTCACTCATCTACAAAGATAGCCAAAAAAAAACAACTCAGGAAATATGAATTTCAGAAATGCCTGAAAAAAGCTTTGCTTTAGCTTATTACTAGTGCAAAACGAGTACAGAAAAGTTGAATAAGAGAATTTAGTGAAAACCTTAACTCAGTTTAAGAACAACAAATGCAATTTTTGACCAATTCCTAGAAAAAATTGTTTGCAAAATAGATCTTTTTCACATTAAACACAAAAGTGCATAAAGGAAAGTCTAATTTATTATTATATGTTGCACAATGTCCATTGCTTCCACAGCATAAGGAAATTTAAACACTGGAAATTCCTGAAACTAGCAAGCTCAAAACCTTTAAGCAAAAAACAGTGAAAAAGTGCTCTAAAAACTGAGCCATGAATTTTTTCAAGGAAAACTTTAAGCTAACTTTCAGAAAAATTTAACCGTGGCTGAACATTATCTACGATGTATGCTACAAATAGTATACTTTCTCGGCTTCATACCCAAACATCCCGGTAAGGTCTAGATCCACTCATGGTCTGCAATGTCTGTAATAAGTGTAAGGACTCTGGGGTTGACCGATAACAGTTTTTTCTTCTTGCTCTCGACCTTGGTGCCTCTTTCAGGGTTTATGGAAAAGAAACATCTGTATCAGAAAAAGAGGGAGCAAAAAAAAGACAGGAATATAAAAATCTGAGGCAGGACGTCAAATGGCTATTTTACCATTTGGAATATATAATATACAACAAATAATTACCGCTGGAGGAACTCTAGGGTTGATCGTAGATCCACAGGGTAGTGTATGTTGAAGCAGTAGTAACTGCCAAACATCAGGCAGATGGCGGAGGTGAAGGTTGTAATGTGGTCATTGACAATCTTTTGGTCAATGCTCAACATGAATGCGTCAGCAGTGAAGCAGGTGGATCCTAAATATAACATAATAATAAACTTTAGACACACGGGCTTTAATGTGTCAGCCACATATATATATATATATATATATATACACACACACACACACACACACACACACACTCAGCAAACAGTTTGGACCACATACTTCCTATCAAATCCAATGGAAAAATTTTGGTTTTTGTTTAGTTTACTCACCGCAAACAATAATGCAGGGTGTTGGTGGCACTTTTTCCATCAGAACTTCTGTTGCAAGGCTTGTAGTCTCAACACATTGGAACAGATGCTGCTCCTCCTCACCAAAATGCGCCAGTAAAAGAAGGACCATTTCGACGATACCTTCCGAGCAACCGCTGGGCTGGCCTCTTTCATGCTGAAGCTTCAGAAGAGCATTTAGAACTGCTTTGTGTTTTTGTGCATCTACATATTTCAGGAAGTTTAACAGACGTTTCCCCTTTTTTTCCACATTGGCAAGGAAGGTCCTCATCAGATCCACACCAGTTAGTTCCTGGAAATGTGCTGTCATTCCAGCTTCCTCAAACAAAAAGGGCCATTCCTGGCATAGTTTCTGCATGCTTGCACCTTTGTTGATATCTTTGCGCTGTGTGTAATACGTCCACTTGACCAGGTCTTTTACAACATCTGTATTGTAGCTGTTCTCTTTAAACAGCTTCTTCATTTCCTCTTTTTTTTCAAGCTGACTCTCCACAGTCTCAGAAAGTGGCAGGTGTTTTGGTTCCCAGTTAATGCAACCATATGTGTCTTGAACACTTGCCTTTTGTTCTGCAGATATTTCGTCTGTGTCATCATCTGATGTGGCC